>JAMPIV010016000.1:0-151719 GCA_024509875.1 Oreohelix idahoensis | reverse complement strand
TATTACTCTTAAGGGTCCTTCAGGCAGCATGGTGCAATAGGGCATTACCAATGGATTGGGAGATTGCCATCATAACACCGATTTTCAAAAAGGGTGACAATCGACAATGTAGAAACCATAGAGGCATATCCCTTCTCAGTGTCCCTGGTAAAAATCTACTCTAGAATCCCAGAGCAGAGACTCCGACGCCTAGCTGAGCCCCAATTGGATGAGTTCCAGTGCGGATTCCGAGCAAACCGAAGTACTCAAGTCCTAATCTTCACAGACAGCTGAGTGAAAAGGCCCTTGAGTATAAGAGTGAGATCCATCTTTGTTTCATAGATCTGGAAAAAGCGTTTGACAAGGTCCCCTGGAGCAAACTTTGGGGCTGTTTGGCAAGGAAGAACATTCCAGCACCTCTGATTCATGCTATACAGAGCTTCTACATGTCTTGCAGAAATTATATGAGGACAGCAAACCATAAGTCATAAGAGTTCAGGACCAGCACTGGTGTAAGACAAGGTGATATTCTGTCACCGTACCTTTTCATACTCATCATGGACGATGTCATCAAGGCATGTAAGGAGAGAACAAGAAAGCATTCAGTGGGGTACTGGAAGATGAGACAAGTCTGTATTTCAGAGCTGTCATTTGCTGATGATGTTGCCCTGATTGCTAAATCAGAGGCACATCTCCAATTCAACCTGCAAGTCTAGAAGGAAGAGCTGGAGAAAGGAGGGATGGTCATTGTCGTAAATGTTAGAAAGGTTAGAAGATATTTCGCGAGGGAATAGTGTAAGAGGAAGATCTGTCTCTGGAATGAGTAGTTTCTCTTGTCCAGCCTATCTATACGATTATATTTTAGTATCAGACAACCTTTCTCTCCCTATAGACACACAAACGTGAAAAAAACTATGGTTAATTGGGTGTGACCAACACACAAAGTTAAGTTCTTTTTGTGGTTTATTATCATTAGACTTTTACAACATCAAACATATAGAAAAATCAATAAATCATGTTTACAAACATATGAAAATAACCGAATAAGTGCCCTCCCCCTTGTTGAGAAAGGATCCCAAAAGAAGTTAATAACCCAAAGGTCAAAGATTAACACTAGGTTACAGAATAGACTGTGAAGAAAAAGTTCCCACTAAATTACGACTCAGTAAAGTACACAAGTTTAGCGAAATAAATGATAGGAAACTCTTTACAGAGCGATACAACAGGAAGCAATCTGATCATCAGAAGCACTCCCCCCATCCGACGAGTGTTTCGGCCCTATATACTCCTTTACACTCTAAGGGGGGCGGGCCCACTTGGGTCATGACTCCCAAACGTCTCAACCTCCTGTTGTCTTGTATCGAAAATGAACCCATTTCACTTATGGTAGCAACTTTAATCCACAACTCCGCCAGCCGTGGAGGCAATTGTGAAAGTAACAAAGAGAAGACAAATTATTCCGTTCATTCCGTCGCACACACTGAGACACCATCGCGAAGCTGACGAGTCTAGCCACTGCGCGTTCGCCACTAAAATTCTGACAGACACCCCTATAATAAACACAGCCTGTTGCCGCTCAGTCACAGCCCGTTCACTAGTACACCAAGAAACTCAGCGTATTGTGGACTTAGAAAAATTCCTGGTGTTTTCTGTACCGCAGCGTTTATTGTCACAATTTCCATTGCTCATTGTGGTTGTTCCACAGCCAGCCTGATGCCTTTTCGGCAGTTTTACTAAGCCTGTTCAGTGCCCAAAAGAAGTTAGTACAATGATTGTAACAAAGGAAAATATTCACTCTCTCTCTCTCTCTCTCTCTCTCTCTCTCTCTCTCTCTCTCTCTCTCTCTCTCTCTCTCTCTCTCTCTTTCATGCGTGGCCACAAACACTCTCGCTTACCCACTCGTGGTGTTGATATCCCTTGAAAAAATTACAACAGTTCCTGAACCTATACTGTCAGGTGGGTTGCCAAAATATGGACCCAGTACAACCTATATATCGAATAATAATTACAAGGTCGACGCCAAATTTGGTGGTTTAATTTCCCTGGATGAAACAATTGTCACCGCGAATAGTTGCTGAATCAAGACGTGCTCTGGACGTTCACAATTGCAAAAGGATAAATCTAATTCCAGTATTGCGAAGCATCTAGTTGCTAAGACAGATGTTACAATTTGTAAAAATGATGATGATGGTAAATCCTATCGGCTGCCTCTATGGTGATTGCCGATTTTGAAACAGCGTAGTTCTCTGGATCACTCCGTTGCTACGGCTGTCAAACGTCAGGAATATATGTTCTTTCGTATGCCCAGTGGGCTGGAAAAATAGAATGAATAATTCAAGGTAAGGTACAGTCCAGTTAAGATTTAATATTACTGTTTTATTTGTCTCTTGGGCCCAACCGGTTCACGAAGGAACTTGGGACTTGTAAGCTACGAAGAAGACACCATTAATCCTTCACTGAATGAAGAAAGAGGACCGAACTAGCCCAAAAATCGAAGACCCAAAATCAGAAAAAGACCGCTGGCCGCTGGTTTTGATCAGGTACTATATTAGGAAGAAAAGAACGTTTATGAAAAATATTTGCTACTATTCTATCCACTCGTGAGTTTTCCGCTATGGCATGTCGGGAAAAAGGGTATGCGCCCTCCCCAGTTATTGCCTGCGAGAAAATAAACAGCGCACAAAATCAATTATTATTTAATTTATCCATACGCGCACTTTAACAAATATCGCCTGTCATTACTAGCTATAGATTGTCCGGCGTCTATTTTTTTGTCACATGATATTAACACTAGTCACTTAGATAATTTCACACAATGAAATATAATGCGAATTCCATTATGTCACTATAGTCGCGCTTACACTTAATCAGTCACTAAACCGTATCTTCTGGTGTGAGAAGCGGGTGATACAATTATCATTCTAACCTGGCAAAGAAAAATAGTTATTTATTTCACTAGTTTTAACGCTAGAAATCACAGTGAATTATAATGGTAAACTTAACACATTAAATCACGTAAATGTTAATTTCTATTACCACAGATCAGAAATGAAACAATCCCCACGAAATGCTATTAACGCACTCCCGTTAATGTTTTAGAATAACGCGTTGAGATTATCCAAAATTCTGAGCGACTCTGATAACTGAATTGGAGAGAACGCAGTATATAAACAGATCAGGGGTTATTATCTCTAGAGGATGTTATAATTTACACATTCTGCATAGCAGAGAAATCAGGAAACTGCGTTTCGCAGATGAAAGGTTTGTTCGTTCATTCTACTCAGCGATGCTGACCGACATCAGAAGACGTGGTCGTGCAATGGGCCTCTCTTAGATTACGTCCCCTTTCGCAGATCAAACATTTACCTCTCCCTGAACATACAAACATCAAAGAGTGTCGGGAAATATACTATCTCTCGTGTATCTCTTCAAACAGTCCGTTGTTTTCTCGCGCATCTGTCTAATGACCGATAATTGGCAAATCAGCTCGCGTGAGAAACTCAGGTAAACAAACGTGATTCGCTCCCCTGTTAATACTGGCAGGTTGAGAAAAGTTTGTAAAAAACTCTGTTGTTATGTTTCCAGAAAAAAGGCGTGGATTCAAAGGTGAGTCATACAGACAGAATATTGCGTGGTTTGGCTTAGGAAATGGTAGACACTAAATGGGAAAGCAAAGGCTGTCAGATTACTGTATCTATATTTCCATTATAGGCCACAGTCATAAGCAGCTCTAAAACAAAATCCATGGTGATATCACGAGAAGAAAGAAGACATCAGATTAAGCTGGGAGAACAGGTCCTGGAGTAGGTCGACCACTTTAAATACCTCGGAGCTATTATAGATAGAAAGGGAGGCATCAAAGAAGAGTGGGCCACTCGAAAAGCAGCAAATGGGAGACTTTTTCATTCCATAAATCGAGGATTCCTCAGCAAGAGAGAGGTTGGTAAAAAAACGAAAATGGCTGTAAACCGCTCCACCTATGTCCCAGTCTTGACATATGGTTGCGAGTCATGGGCACTGACTACAACCCACAAAAGCCAGATCCAAACCTCAGAAATGAGATATCTGAGAAAGGTGGTTGAAGTAACAAGAAGAGACATGGTCCGCAACCAGACGATACGTCAAGGCCTAAAATCCCACCCCCTGCAGACCCAAGTAGAACAGTCCCAGCTAAGATGGTTTGGCCATGTATGCAGAATGGGAGAAGATCGGCTACCACGACAAGCATGGGAAACAAAGAGCCAGGGATCCAGACCCCCAGGACGACCCAAAGTCCGCTGGAAGGACAACATTAGACAATCTTTGAAAGACAGATGACTAGAATGGAACCAGGCCAGGAAGAAGACAGCCGATAGGATAGTCTGACGCTCTCTCTTCCAAACCTCTACGACTAAGTAAGTAAGTAATACTTGCGATTTCCACACCCCCGGTTAACACTGTTACCACATATATTTCATTCGAGCAAGCTGTCTTTTTCAACACACACACACACCCTCACACACACACACACACACATATATATATATATATATATATATATATATATATATATATATATATATATATATATATTGTCACGAGTTGGATTTAAGTTAGAGTTATGCCCAAGTGTAGGACAAGACCCTAGTGTGAGAAAAGACTAAGATAATAGATTTATTTTGAGAAATGACAGTGAATGTAGTAAGGTGAGTCTATTGGCCCGAGGAGGATAACCGAAATTAAATCTTCCTCGCCAAATCGTGACTAAAGAAATGCTATAAACTCACCACCTCTGGCTACCTTTAACAGACTAAAGGAGATAAGGTTAAACTAACACTACAGACACCACTGTACAGACAACAGTTAAGGACTATACAGTGACGAAGCTGATCCAGTGAACATTAAATAAGTTTATTATACAAATCCACATAATTTCATAACATAGTAACAACAATATATATATATATATATAACGTGCCAGGTTTGCACTGCCCTGGAAAATAAAAAGAGGACTCAATTTAAATTTATAAGACACATCAAAATATGAACCCAACCACTCTCACTCATTCATTCACCTTGCTGGGGAAACAAAATCAGAATGATTACTTAGATTCTTACTACCATCTAATTTAGTGGCCCTCAACTGTAGCCACCACTCTCTATTACACTACTATCTCTATTGTCAATGGCTGCTGACCCTGCATGAAGACTATCTGCACAGCTGCTAACTCTGTCAGCGGTATACGCCACTAAGTCACACTCTGCACTGCTATGTAATAGACTTTTTCTAACTCTAAGGCTCAGAGGCTACCCTCTAAGAATATTATGAGACTCTGCAGGTCCCTGATCTATTTTTCACCATCTCTCTCTCCACTTCTCCTGCCTTGCTGCTCTCGTTTCATTTCAGCAACCGGGAAATGATATCCCTTTCTTCCTGGTTCTGACTCGTACTTTTGATGACTAGGCACTTGCCGTAGACTGTAGAGGCTTCTCTATTTGGCGAAAAGAAAGCTGATTTTCCCTTGCTATGTTACCCCTCATTTAGGTTTAGGCGCTTCGGTATTATTGTGACCGAGCTAAAAAAAAAGACACACCAACCCTCTTGCTTGGGTTCGATGGGTGTGTATGAGCTTAGAGCTCCGGGTCTTAAGAAAACCCTTTTCACTGAAGACTGCGTCGCTGTCTCGACCTGCTCTTCCTCGCTCCCTCTTTCTCTCTCTCTGGGGCCACAATACTCAGAGCCGATACCCCACCACGGTACAAGCTCTTACGCCTCTGGCGTTTTTCTCTCCTTTTCTCTCCTGCGAAGACTGGCTACCTTTGCTAGCTGTCAGGAACAAGATTTATTGGCAACCCCCGCTCTTCGGGCCGTGACCACTGCTGTGGACACAAAAGAAATGCCACTCTGTACTACAATACTAAAATACTCTCATAAAATAACTTATCTATTAAACATATACAGTTGCTGCTTCAGTCACGCTCATATCTTAGCACAAACATGTAAACACCCGAAACGCAGACGGCTCCACCATTTCCCCTTTCATCTTGTGCACGACATTACATAAATATTTCCTGACCCTGGGTCAGCTATTCCCAACAACTCCCTGCCTGTCTAGTAAACCCCAGACTCACTGATCAATACTAATTATACACAGCTTGCCTCAGGCCTTAAAACATTAAAAACAGGTAGGGGAACCTCCCGTACTTAGGCCTACTTTAACTCTGCAAGCGGTCTCATGACCTTATCATCGTTTCCCCCTTATGATAAAAATGCACAACAGTTAACTGCACATCAATGTTTATAGTTCGCCCTTACATTTATATATTACATCTCTATACACAGAAATATATCTATCTCTATAGACTATATTTCCTAGAACTCATTAAATTCCATAACACAAAAATCAAATGCTACTCTGCATAATATTTAATTCCACAGCCACTTAAGGCACCCTAAATTTCCTTTCACCTCTACCCCACGTGGTTTCCCTGCAATTATATTTTAACTCCCCCGATAGAAAAATACTTAATTATCTACTCTATCCAGTCAGAATTCCTGCCCAAATAAATCCCGGTAAACCACGTGATTAAATTTCCCGAAAAAATCCGTTCCCGTATTTTTTAAAATGAGACATCAGAATTAAACTCTCAAGGAAATAAAATACACGCGCTTCAGAATATTCTGTAAATTAATATAAATCTAGGATGCGTGTATTTCTACAGACTTTCTATTAAATCTACGGAGCCCCCATCCTTAATATCTCTTTATCACTGATATCACTGCTATCCTCGTAGAAATAACTGATGGCACTATAAGTTATAAAGTTCAAAAATAAATTAAATTAGAACGGACTAAGGCTCTATTAGAGAAACTAGATTTAATTACCACGCTACTTTAAATTACTGACATACAAATACTGCGTTCCTTCCGCGTTAGAAGCCGACAATATGCTTGGATACACGGTCCGGACTTTCTGCAGACTCAGAGGCCCGAAATTGAAAACCGCGTACTTTATTTTAGATTTAAACACGCTGACCCCCGACCTACTTGAAGCTAGGCGTCTCACTACAACCAATATAATTAAAGATACTCTAAAATTTTCCATGCGCTCATCTCTAACTTTAGAAACATAAATAACACATAAGGAAGGGAAACCCGAGGCCTGTAAACAGTAAATTAATATTAGACAAACATAAAGGTATGTTTTCAGGCACTCGTAAGAAATAAAGAAGTAGAACACTTGGACAACAGAAAAACAACAGACGTGAGTGGCTTACCCAGGGTTCGAACCCCGTACCTTCCGTACGACAACTCCGCCTAGCTATCAAGCGAATCACACTGACCCCACGGCCAGCCAGGCATCCCCAAAAAAAGATGCCTTGCTGGCTATTTATAAGTACGAAACACACAAGATAACACCGGAAGTATACAGTGGGCAACTCAGCCCTTAAATGACGCAATCACTTCTGTTGTTCTCCTATTAACAGTATGTGTCAGTCCAAACAAGACAAAGACCTTGATACTGGGTCCAGTAAATAGTAGAAGACTTAAGGACATTAGTATAGAACAGAGGGTAGGTTTCTGGTATTGTATAAACATAAATAACACATAAGGAAGGGAAACCCGAGGCGCGTATTTCCGGCTACGTAACGTTACCTAACGACGTCTGTTTGCGTGAGCAGAAACGAAATGTGATTCGCTCCAACTTACGTTGGACGTTACCTGGGTAGGGGTCATCTCCCCTTCCCCACGATAAAATGACCGCGATAAATTTAACAACGCAAAAAATGGAATTTCAAGATCGCGATAATTAGAAAAAGGCCGACTGGTGCCATTCAGTACTAACCTACATTAATCCCTATAGAAAAAAAACCCGCAATTACTTTACCTACAGAACAAATCTAAACACCCCTATTATTCAGAGAGAAAAAGAATACTTCCCAATCTTTAATAGAGGGAAGACAAAAATGGCAAACTCAATCGTTACGAAGAGAAACGAAATGGGGCCTATTGAAGACTAAATCACAGTAACTCCATCACACACACACACACACACACACACACACACATATATATATATATATATATATATATTGAGAAAGAGAGACGGGGACAAGAACCTTTTAGAAGCAGTGTGCTTTAACATATCACAGCTGCTTTGTATTTAACCTCTCATTGTACTTCAGAACTTCCTACATAGAGATACTCTCCTTCCATCTAATCAATCATTTTTCGCAGGAGTATTTCTTGAGTAAATGTTCTGTGCACTTTTCAGACCTATCTGTAACTCTCTTCCACTAGCCACAATTGTGTGAACCAGTGTTGCAGATTAGGGAGACAACGTCTTTGTCACGAAATGGATTTAAGACTAAAGGCTGTCTACATATAGTGACAAGACATTAGTGAGAAGAAAGACTGAAATGATAGATTCAGATGAAAATGACAGTGCAAATATGAAAGTGAGACCATTGGCTCCGAGATTGAGAACCGAAGTTAACTCTTCCTCGCCACTTCGGACGTCTTAATTGCTATGGCCTCGACCACCTCTAACTACCCTAAGGAGATAAGGTTCAGTTACGATTCACATACACCACGATACAGACAACAGATAGCTACTGTACGTAATTAAAATGACTGGTCCAGACTATAAATGTACAAGTTTTATTATACACACAAACAAGTAATCAAATACATGTCAAAGGATAACAATGCAGTGTAAGCACACCTGGAAAACAAATTCAGGCAAAAACTACAATTGATGTATCATCAAACCCAAACCCTTCACCCACAAAGTTCACCTGTATGGAGAAAGAAGGTAAGATTAAATGAAATGAATCACACTGCACTTGGTGGGGTCTCGGATGTTGAGCCTCCACTCCAAACTAGCTGTTCTAAATTCTAACTCTAACTACACATATCAGCTGGAACGACTACGAAGTGTCAACACAATCTCTGCACAGACTTCGGTTCTACACAGCCTATCCTGAAATCTCCCGAACACTGCTATGCAACTCACTTTTCTAAACATGCAGCAGCTGACCTCTGCTATGCTCTTACATAAACTTGCTTTCAGCTCTGTCTATTTGCTATAGCAACTGTAGACTAAACTTCCGCAGTTGTCCTCTGCTCTAAAATCTGTAGAGGGTATTTTCACTCTATTTCCCTCCGCAATTCTGGAATTGATGACTAAGGTTTAACAGAACCCCTCTGGATTCTGGACTGGAACTGTAGCTGGCTTCTCCTAACACATCTGACATTACCTGCCCGATTACCTCTAACTGGGTTCAGGCCTTCGGCGTTATTATTGCCGGGACGAAGCGAAATAAACTACGGCCACGCTGGCAACCTGCCGATGTGCGTGTGTAACCGAACGAGCTCAGTGCTCAGCATTTATCCACCAAATCCTATTCCGCTCGAGAAATGTCTTCCCCTGCCTGGGAAAAACGGGTCTCTATACTCCGTCCGCCTCTGTCAAAAATCTCAAACCCTTATCAGTCTGAGATGCACAATTTTTGCCGTGGGGAAGATTATGTGAAACCTTCGCTTCTCCCACTGCGCCACGATACCTGCTGTTTAGACAGAAAAAAAAACAAAGCTAAACACACAGTAATAATAAATTTCTAATAATAACTCCCTGACACTCTTCCCGTTATGCACCACCATACAAATAATCGGGCCAACAAAGTCCGCTCCTTCACTCAACTCCCTTCTCTACCTGAGCCCAAAGTAAACATTACCGACCCCGATAATACAACACGCAGACCTACTGACCTAGTGTTCTGTCTGACTGGTTACAACCAACAGTTTTCTGATGAGGGCCTATCTTCCTGTCCAAAAATATCTTGGCCCACTTCTTACGCTGACATACAAAATAAAATATCTCTAGGAATCTTATTCCCGTTATAATATTAAATCACATTTAAAAATGATAATACAAATATTATTCTCTTAAAAAAATTACATCTCCCGTCTTCTGAGTACACAGAACAACAATGCACAATCGATAACGTATAACCCTGTTAGATGCTAGCATATACATACTGCTTAGAAGTTATACATAACCCCAGGTTACCCATTACATCTCGATAGTTACCAACACGTGTTTACAATTCTTACGACCACGTGCTTCTCTCCCCCTCACCCCTCTGAACATCGTCTCAAATAAATATTCAGTAACCAACGCACCCACGTGCTCACAAATTTACACCTCATTCACTCCCGTCCACAGATCGATGTGTAACTATATATAAATAACTAGCAGCATTACATTCTTAATAAAATCACAATTACACACGCGCCCGCCATTCTGCAATATAATTCTCAGATGCGGGTTTCTCTCCCGACCTACTGTTACGGTATATGATATTAACGCCATCTGCTAAAGGTTATCAGACGTGCAATTGTAAAGGTTAAGACATTTAATATATTGCGATAGATGTTTCAATTATTGAACGCTCCATACACGATCGATTATGACGTGTCTAGCGTTGTTTAGGACACAGTCGGTAACTAGGAGACGCTGCCCTTTGTTACTTGACCGCCAAGCTGAATAGCTGCGTTTTTCTAACCTTCCAATTCAATGGCATGATATAGCCATTTATATGTGCATTTTTGATGGACCAGGGTCAGTCCTAGAACTCTATATGAGAGGAAAATTTATGGAGGTTAGTATTTAACTAGAATTCTCAGAAGGAGGAGAATAATCGTCAAATTCGTATGAAATATTCAGACTCGCAGTCTCACTGTCGGCAGGTAGCCATGTCTAGCTGCGCGTGCATATAGCTGTGATGTTCTGACGACAATACTGCATTGTATCCTTAAACGGACATTGACACGTAAACCAGCAGTCTACGTTATTGATTAATTCATGCATGACTTATAAGGACTTATGTTCTGTTCCTATTTGAAATGATCATCCTGTGTGTACATGTGATTAAATATTACGGACTCAATCTGAAGGCATTAATTACTTCATTAATGTTGCTGAGTTCAAGTTACATGAACTACTTCTTCATACCATGCTACTGAGTTGTATGAACACCTTCACCCTAATTCGCGTAATACTAAACAAAGCACGATTAACAAGAGATCACTAAGGTAACCATACTCAGTGCATGATCTTCAACCGGCAAATAACTCAGCAACAAAGTGGCGGCCGAATGCGGGGAACGACAGAAAAAAGAAACAAACTTCTGTTCCTTACGCACATGTTAACCATAATATTTATGATCAAGTTTCGATCACATGATCCAGTCGAAGATGACGTCTTACTCATTCTAATGCCTAACAACGTGACGTCACTGAAAGTCGTGTAGGTGATCTGTCGGAGAAACCAAAGTCGTTTTCTAAGCCTAACCAGGGGAAACATGAGCCATTTGAAGCAAACACACGATATGGACTACAGGAGCAGACAGTCAGGGGCATTAGCCTAGCTGTTGACGACCTCTAGCACTGATCTAAGCAACGGAAAAGATAAGTCTAGTTGTTTTAATACTGTCGTCATTGCAAACAGTAATACTGAGTCCATGCCTTTTGCCTGCATAGGCATGTCTTTTCTGAATGTGTTTCATGTATTTTTTTTGGGTTGTTTTAATGTGTTGTTAATTAGTGGGAGGTAGGGAGGATGAACCGAAATTAGATTCTGTGGCTCTCACGATGCCTGAATTGATTTCGGTCGTTTCTTAGGGCAGTTAAACGATTGCACTTTTGGAAGCCCCATTGAGGTTTGCCATTGGACTGTCTGTCCAAATCTGCTGTCGTTTGACGATTTGTGTTAGCTGTACCGTTCCGTAGATAACTGGTGTATTTTATTCGTACTCAGTTCACAATTTTATTCAGTTTTGTATCATGTTCGTTAACTATTTCGTCCAGTCTCCTCTTACTATCATTTATTTGATGATTGTTAAATGGTCGTCCGTTATGGGTCCTGTGATGTCATCATTTTTTGCAGTCATTTTTTTGTGTACTTTGAATATTAAGTTGACCTCAGGTCAGACCTTGACCCTTCATTTGGCTTGTGACACTTCCGCTTGTTTTATTTAGTTCATAAATTCATTTTTAATTGTGAAAATGTTTTGTTTGCGTCTTGACATTGTTTGTACCCTTTAGTTGCATCATTGTTTTGTTTGTCCTCATGATATATATTAAATACTACATTAATAATATGATATTATATGCAATAATACACTTGTAATTTAATTTAATTCTATCATTCACTATTAACATTGGACATTTTATTTAGTTGATATAATAATATGTATAATATTGATATATAATATGATTAATGTTAGATGACTATGACAAATAGTTAGTTGACATGACCGCGACACGGTTCTACTCAGAACATCGTCGGCCATATGTCACAATTGTGTTAAATTTTTTTTGAAAAATTGTTAAGTCGGATAGATCTTGAAAAAAAATCTATCGATTTTTTTTTCCCCGTTGTACAGGGAATTGTTACGGTATATGATATTAACGCCGTCTGCTAAAGGTTATCAGACGTGCAATTGTAAAGGTTAAGACATTTAATATATTGCGATAGATGTTTCAATTATTGAACGCTCCATACACGATCGATTATGACGTGTCTAGCGCTGTTTAGGACACAGTCGGTAACTAGGAGACGCTGCCCTTTGTTACTTGACCGCCAAGCTGAATAGCTGCGTTTTTCTAACCTTCCAATTCAATGGCATGATATAGCCATTTATATGTGCATTTTTGATGGACCAGGGTCAGTCCTAGAACTCTATATGAGAGGAAAATTTATGGAGGTTAGTATTTAACTAGAATTCTCAGAAGGAGGAGAATAATCGTCAAATTCGTATGAAATATTCAGACTCGCAGTCTCACTGTCGGCAGGTAGCCATGTCTAGCTGCGCGTGCATATAGCTGTGATGTTCTGACGACAATACTGCATTGTATCCTTAAACGGACATTGACACGTAAACCAGCAGTCTACGTTATTGATTAATTCATGCATGACTTATAAGGACTTATGTTCTGTTCCTATTTGAAATGATCATCCTGTGTGTACATGTGATTAAATATTACGGACTCAATCTGAAGGCATTAATTACTTCATTAATGTTGCTGAGTTCAAGTTACATGAACTACTTCTTCATACCATGCTACTGAGTTGTATGAACACCTTCACCCTAATTCGCGTAATACTAAACAAAGCACGATTAACAAGAGATCACTAAAGTAACCATACTCAGTGCATGATCTTCAACCGGCAAATAACTCAGCAACACCTACTTTGAAATAATACAAAGCGGTGATATCTCAACTTTTAAACCATACCGCTATTCCTTCAACAAGGAAATAAATGGACCTATAAAGTTTCTCAAGTCTATCACTAAGATCGTATTTGATGGCTCTGGCTTTAAGAATTAACATTAAACTTAAACTGCCCAAAGAAAACTTAACTGTTAGGCCTAGGACTAGAAAAATTAAATAAAGTCCCACGCAAAAATTCATGCTTACCAAATTCGAATTCCCACTGAAGACGAACCGACTTGTTTCTGGTACGCAGCTGGCAATTACATTTAGAGAGAACGAGAATTTGAAATACGAGCCTATTAACCATCATCTAACAGCACGCTGACCTCGTGACGTCATATACGTGGCTTCGATTTTACCCAATGACTTCAAATGCCGTTCTAATGCAACCGGTTACTGCTAGACAAAGAAACGGGATTAAGCTCTGCCCTCTACTGCCAATTGAAGCAAAATGGCCGAAATATATATATATATATATATATATATATATATATATATATATATATATATATATATATATGTATATATATATATATATATATATATATATATATATATATATATGTATATATATATATATAAAATCCCGAAAAATGCGTCTAGCCGCATGCAATCAAATCTTTTAAAAGACTAAACTGGTGCAAAACTGACCTAGGCTCTATCGTCCTCCCTATAGAAAAATACTGCAACAATTCTCTACACCCCAACTCTAAACACATAAAGAAGAACCATAAAGCCGATGAGATAAAACTCCACCGTTATCTCACTCTGGAAAACGTAAATAATAGAAGGAGAAGAAACATGGAGAAGGATTATCTGTAATCCCTCCTAGAAAAAAGTGAACAAAATGCAAGAAGAAAAAGACATGGGCCATTTGAAAGACAGAATCTCAGTCCACTTCATCACAGTCACATAGGATAATAATGTTGGTGATGGTGTTATTCTTACCATTAGTGTATAAATGCTGTTTATTCCTCCACAGCAATAATAATTACAGTTGTAGAAATCATATTTTAATTCATGTTTTGCTTTATACATTCTGGGGTTTCTTTACTATGTCAGTTGATCATTTGCTCTTCTAATTTAATCTCATCTGTTTTGATAACACACTTTCTTGCATTATTGACTAAGTCTTTCATTGGCAAACTCTTTTTATGACATAGTCGGAACCCATTCGGGAGATGCACTACATTTGCACCCATTCTAGGATTACACGTAAATCCATCAACGTTAGGAGAAATGCTTTTATTTTTGACGCACAGCTCCTAGGATTTAATTAGGTTGAGAGCTAAGCTACAAACCAACTCTGTGTAAAATTGTTCCTTAGATCAGCGGTTTTTAACCTGTGCGCCGCGGCGCCCTTGGGCGCCATGACTGACGGTCAGGGGCGCCGTAAGTGGGCGTAGATTTTTTCGTATTTAGCTGTAAAGAAAACACAGAGCTGTGGGAAATTTCATTTTTGGTGTTAGTCAACCTGCGTGACCCCGGAGAAATTTCACTTTTGATGTTGGCCAGCCTTTGAAGTACCGCTCCCCCGACCCGCCTATCAACTTTCCGCGCATTCTCCTTGCGCGACCGTAGTAGGTAACAGGGTGATTTTCTGTTTTCAAACGTTTTTGCTGAGGAATACTCGATTTATGGCCTGGAAAAGTCTCCCAGTTACTGCTTTTCGAGTGGCCAACTCTTCTTTGATGCCTCCCTTTCGATTTATAATAGCTCCGAGGTATTTAAAGTGGTCGACCTGCTCCAGGACCTGTTCTCCCAGTGTTGTGAGTTTGATATAAACTATGGAAAGGTTTTTGTTTGTTTGGCAAGTGTTAATAAAAAGCGAGAACTTGTTGATAATGACAAGGAAAGTGGTAATGAGGAAAGGAAACGCAAGTATAGAAAATACGACGAAGGTTACTCAGATTTTGGTTTCACGTGCACTCTTGTGAACAATGAAGAGCGTCCACAGTGTGTTTTGTGTTTCAAAGTACTCTCTGTCGAATGTATGCTGCCTAGCAAATTGAAGCGCCATTTAGAAAGTGTTCATAAGAATGACATAGGCAAACCAAGAAAATATTTCTCTAGAAAGCTCAGTCAAATGAAAGAACAAAAATCAGCATTTTCTAAGCAGGCGACAATCTCGAGTAAACCTCTTCTAGCGTCCGACAAGGTAGCATACCGGGTTGCAATAGGTAAGAAACCCCATACGATTGCAGAAGAACTCGTTTTACCGTGTGCTATTGATATGGTGTCCATTATGGTTGGAGAGTCCGTGGAAAAACAGCTTTTGCCCATTCCTTTGTACAATCAGCCGTCCAATTCAAGATTTAGGAGAGGATCTTAATGAACAGATTATAGAAAAAATGAGGGGGAAGGACTTTGCTTTGCAGCTTGATGAGGCCACTGATAGCAATAGAGATGTCCATTTAATCTGTTATGTGCGGTTTGTTGATGAAAAAAACGAAATGGTGGAAGATCTTCTTTTTTGTAAGGAACGAACGAACGAACTTTATTTTCAAAGGGTTAAGAATTGGGCACGCAGGCCTGTCTGACATTCTGCCCTTCCTCTCTCTCTCATCATGTATACTAATATCCTTTCATCCTCACATCAACTTTAAGCATTATTAAGGCATTTATCATTATAAAAGTAATATTACATTTGCAATAATCATCATAATTAAAGTGTTTTTAAAATAAAATTAAAATGATAAAAAAAAACCAAAAGAAAAAAAAATTAATAATAATAATGAATTGGAAAAAAAAAAAAAAAATAAATAAATAAATAAAAAAAATAAATAAAATAAAATAAAAAAAAACAACAAAAAACAATAACAACAAGACATAAGAGTCGAATTCTTCGTACTGTAAATTAGTGATTTGAGACATATTCAGAGGTATGTTATGAGAACTTGTAAAATGTTCATATGGTGTTCAACTGAATGACTCAGGGACTTTATTTTTTTTCTAGGTTCATCAAGATGAGGTGGGTAAACAGTTACTTTCCTCGCTGTCTTTGCGTCCCAAACTCAAGACCAGAATCAGACAAGGTCGATAGTTAGATAGACATATATGAAAGCAATTAATTTGCCAAGGGTTGAAAATCGGACACAGTCCCCTCTTGCATTCTTCCATCCTCTTGCTCATCTTTTATTACTGTTACTCAACATTCTCCAGCGTACTGAAAGTATTAATTTAAGGGCAGTGCAACATTACAAGGAAGTATAACAGCATACATTAACAGTACCTGATCATAAAATTAAGAATATAAATTATTAAGAATATAATATTAAGAATAAGTATATTGTAATGAAAACTAGATCATCAGAGCCTCCATACAGTATATTAGATAAAAGTACAACACAATCAGTTAGGGTGGCATATAATCAGCACTCATAAAGTATTTGAACAGTATACGATTGTATGAGTAAGGACTGTGCGTGTTTTTTAGGTCATTGGGAAGATTGTTCCAAAGATGAGCAGCTGAGTAAGCCAAACTAGTTTTAAATAGGTCAAGCCTGGGCTTGGGTACCTGTAATTTGTTTAAGCGCTGACTACGTTTGTCATTGTATTTTAAAAGCGGCCAAAGATACTTTGGAGCATTCTGTGACAGGATTTTGTGAATAAATTTCCCTTTGTTAAAGAGGAAGCGCTTCCTGGGGGGTAACATTTGAAGATAATTATATAAATCTGTACAATGTGATTGGTGTTTATCAGCAATAAGGCGCATTGCGCGTTTTTGAAGTGTGGCAGTGTAGGAGTATTTGTAGGAAGCTCGTGATCGTGATAGTGGTAGTAGTGGTAGGAAAACTTTGATGGCTGTTAGTTAATTTAAGGTTTCATCAAAATACAACTGTCTTACTTTAGTTTTCTTTCGCTTCCAGAATAGATCTCAATTCAGTCAAAATCATATAAAGGATGTTTATTTCAATTGTAGATTTGTTGAAAAGCAATACATATTGGAGCATACAATATGCTCTCTGGGTTCAATATAAAATCTACTTCTGTTTTTCGACTTCTTGGGATCTCAACTTGGGCGGATGTTATTCTTTTAATCCTTGACCGGAAACTAACTAATGATTGGTCTTTTTGGTCAACAGTCAGTTAATTAAATCTCTAAACCAACTAACTACAAAATCTCTCTACCAAATTTATTATTACCAAGGGACGTTGACCAATCATAGTTCCAGTTTATGGACTTTCCGGTATATCTTGTATGAAAATCCACACAAGATTTAATGACATCATGGACTCATGAGTACCATGACAAATGATGTCATTGGTTTGTGACTAGATGTGAGTACTAACTAGTCTATACATGTACCTAGTGTATCTGACTTGCTAAAGTACTTTCTATCCTAAGGGTGGCGTAGTAGGCCACACGGCTACAGAAGTGAGTGGAGCCTTTTTGTGTTGGAGACAGAACAACCATCCCAGGTTGTGGAACAATAGTCTAGATGCGTTTGTATATGAGATATGTAGAACATTTTCCTTGCCTCTTTATCCAGGAAATGTTTAATTTTGGCTAATTGGTAAACGTTTTGTGCTGTTAGCTTTGTGAGTGCATGTACATGTGAGTTCCAACTTAGGTGTTGGTCAACAGTGATACCTAGAGTTCTGTGTTCATTTACGTTTTCAATTACTGATGTTCCGATGAAGAGCTCAAGTGTTGTTTTCTGCAAGTTTTGTAGTTTTTGTCTGGTTGATATTAACATACATTTTGTTTTATAATAATAGCCCCTTCAGTCATAACTGACTATGGGAATGCGCCCCTGAGGTGACAGCCCTCAGCTGCTTATTTTCCTGGTGCTCCTTTCGACGTTTTCTCCTCACCTCTGCTTCTTGTGTGAGCCTCTCTTCGCCCAATCTGAGGTGGCGCCGTAAATAGCATCGCCACTTAGTGCGATCGGCAGCTTCATCCTCCCATGTTGCTGGATCCATGTCCAGTGCCCTCATATCTCTCTTGCACACATCTTTAAACCTCAGCTGTGGTCGCCCAACTGTTCTCTTGCCATCTGCTAACTGTCCGTAGAAGATATCTTTTGGGATGCGACCATCATCCATGCGGCGAACATGGCCAAGCCAGCGAAGTCTGCGCTGTCTAAGAAGCGTATACATACTTTGAAGGCCAGCACGTGACAACACCTCGACATTTGTCACTTTATCTTTCCACGAGATGCCGAGGATGCGGCGTAGACACCGCAAATGGAAGGTATTGAGCCTTCTTTCTTGCTTAGCATAGGTCGTCCAGGTCTCGCTGCCATATAGGAGTGTGCTGGTGACGCAGGCATTATATACCGCAGCTTTGGTCTTTATTGTGAGTTTAGAGTTTCCCCAAACACGCGATGTGAGGCGGGCAAAGGTAGCTGCAGCTTTGCCAATGCGGCTGTCGATTTCTGTATCCAGTGAGAGTTTGTCATTGATGGTAGACCCTAGGTATGTGAAGTGGTGCACATTTTGTTTTACTAATATTTATTTGCATGCGATTCTCTTTGCTCCACGTAATAAGATTATGTGTATCGTTTTGTAAAGATTGTTCTAGTGTGGTGCAACATTTATCACTAGTATAGACAGTACAGTCATCGGCAAAAAGGTCACATGATGAGTGTTTGAAGTATAGAGGAAGATCATTAATGTATACGGTAAATAGAAGAGGGCCGAGAATAGAGCCCTGAGGAACACCTGTATGGACAACGGTTGGGTTCGACAAGGAATTATTATAAGAGACTATTTGTTGTCTGTCTGACAGGAACGATTTAATTAACTTTACCAGCTTAATATTTACTTTCATTGTTTCTAATTTTCTGATTAATATAAAGTGATCTATCATATCAAATGCTTTTTGGAAGTCTACAAATATTGCTCCACATATATTATCGTTATTGATGTTTAGGTGCCAATTGTCTATCATCTTTGTTAAGGCTGTGTGGCATGAATGCTTTGGTCTAAACCCCGACTGACTGTCGATTAGCAGGTCGTTATCTACTAGCAGGCAAAGATTTATTTGAAGTTGTGACAACTACGTGGCGGAAAATAAAATAGACTGGGCTCATTGTGTTGGTGTGTGTACCGATGGTGCTCGTTCAATGTCGGGCTGTTACAGTGGCGTTACAAGCCCTCTTCCGAGGCAAAGCTCCTGATGCTGTTTGGACTCATTGTATTATCCATAGGGAAGCACTTGCTTCACAGCATTTGTGTGTTGATTTGAATGAAGTCCTGCAAACTGTCATAAATGTGGTGAACTTTATTAAAACTCGACCTCATAGCTAGATTTTTCAGTAAAATGTGTCACGATATGGGGACTGAGCATACATCTCTCTTATTTTATGGCAGCACTTTCATAGGAAATGTATTATCGCGCATTTTTTAACTTAGACGGGAACTCAGTGTTATCTTGAAGAAGAAAACCATGTCAGTGCTAAGTGCTTTCTGGATACTGACTTCCTGTTAAAAGTTGCACACCTCTGTGATCTTTTTGAAAAGTTGAACTCGTTGAATAAGTCTCTGCAAGGAAGTGAAACTCATTTGATTCAACTTATTGACAAAGTTTCGGCCTTCAAAAAGAAGCTTCTTCTTTGGAAGAGAAAAATCAATGAAGGAGGAGAAATGGACTACTTCCCAGGTTTGCAGCAGTTCATTACAGACAATGAAATAGATTTTAGTGCAGATATTGTTTCTATATTTCAAGGACACCTATCTCAACTCAGTGTTCATTTTGAAATATACTTCACGGGAAAAAAATAGGGTGACAAATAAATAAGACGAGTGTTCAGTATCAACTCGGCTTACGATTAATAGAACGTGCGTATTTTTTCGTAAGTTGTAAATCAGAGGCGCAACCAATGAGCGTACAGAAAAACTAGTTAGGACAGCAAATCAGGAGTACGGGTTGAAGTTTACGAGAAAAGAATGACCAGAGGTCATTAGGGCAGAGCGGTTTGAGAAACTGAAGAGGCAAGATGTGTATTGCAGAGCTCTCAAGTTTTAATTCTGTGGGTGTACAGAAGTTTTCCTCTAAAGTCATATAGATATAGCATGAGTTGTAGTAATATTCAGGAGATTAAATAATGCTGTGGTTAAGAAGTAGAAGTTTAGTAGTAACAGTGATAGTAGGAAGTGTGATTTTGTGAGGATTCAGTGTGTTGACAGTAAGTATGCTCTTCACTTATTATGTACATGAACAATAAGTATGAATTGAAAATGTTGCAGAAATCACAAGATAAGATGCTGTAGAGTGGATAACTCAGTTGACTAAGTAAGAGTAAAGAAAGAAGAAAAACAGAGATGAATAGCAACCTGATAGCCAAACTGGGCTTTACTCTAGATGAGTAAACGACTAAGCAATGAGTATGAAGAGGAGAAACAAGTTCATTATTGCGGACTCAGAATAAATTAACTATAAGTTGTCGTCAGGGATAATTACGACTAGTAAGAGATTTGAGAACTTGACATTTATGAAATTACTCATGTGCTCTCACATGTAAGTATATTTATGCTTCTGCAGATGTATTTAAGCATTGACTTCTGAGTATGAAGTACGTTCAGATTACAGGAATGGTAGTAGAGATGAACCTGACAGGATTAGTCAGAAGGGAATGAAAGTTCCAAGGAGTTATTGAGGTGCTTAGACAAATCAGGGAAGGTTTGAAGCACGGAAGGAATAAGCCAATTAGATTTAATATAATTTGTTTCAAAAGGAGAATATATATGTATATAAGTCAGAAGTTGTACATGAGGCAATTATGAAGTAACTATAAAAGAGATATATGCTGTATGCCTCACCTTGTTGAAGGAAATAATTACATGTAAATAAACAAGTTTTGATGGATACCACACAAGTTGGGCTCAATCTGTAAGGGTTGTTGTTGTATGCCAGGCCAATAGACATTACAAAATCCACTATACTATTAGTCACTATATAACAACGGAGAAGGGAGAGAATGAGTCAAGAGTTGAAAAGAAGGACCATATCTCATCCAGGAATTGTCATCTCTGGTGGTGATGTCCAGTACACCAGTTAACTAGTAACTTACTTGGAAGATATAATAATAAAAGAGATTAGTATCTTAATGGTAATATAACTAGGCATGCCACCTGCCACCTAGTTAATACAGAATAAGCGGTTACATACTTTGAATTGGCGCCGTGAGACAAGCTGTGTAACAACAAGCAAGCTCAAATTTCACACTGAGGTGACTGGTACTTTATTCATCATATTTTTTTTTATAGTTTTACTGTACAAGTTTTTTGTTATGGAGATTGAATTATGAGTGCAGTATATCAGTGAATTATTTTCAGACACAAATATTTAAAAAATGTTAGAAAGAAACTACTTTATCTGTGCTGTTTTCTTTTTTATAGTAAGGGTTTTCAAAGTGCACTTTGTGTATATTATTTCTTGTACGTGTAATTTTTTTCACAGATTGTCCAATTGCATTTAAAAAAAAATTACATTAAAAAAATTACATTGTTTAAAAGCCTTTTCAAAGCTCTCCTGCTAAAAAAAAGTTAGGCTAAATGTCAAAAAATTGCTAGAGTTTTACCAGTTATCCCACAGGGGAGCTGCCGAAAGAATGTAGTTGGTCAGGGGAGCCATGGACTCGAAAAGGTTGAAAACCACTGCCTTAGATGGAATGTGCCTCATAACAAGACAGAGCAGAATACTCCACAGAAACACGTAAAAAAAAACGTTCTTGATTAATAGTAACAGGCTGCGCAGTTAATTAACATGAATGAAAGTAAGAACGAACGAACGAACGAACGAACAAACGAACTTTATTTTCAAAGGGTTGAGAATTGGGCACACATGCCCGCCTAACATTCTGCCCTTCCTTTCGTTCACCTTTCATACTGAATTCATTTATCCACATATGCATGTTACATATCATTTCAAGAAATTCAACGTAAAGTAAAATAATAATATAGCACACTCATATTAACATTAATTACTTATAAGCACGACATAACATATGTTGAAAAGTACAAACATCGTCATTAGAACCTACAGTTGATGTTATAAGAAAAGATAATCCGATTAGGGGGGCATGTAATCAGAATTCAGAAAAGACAGAAGACAGAAAAGGTTGTCCATTAAGACTGTATTCTTTTATGTAAGTGAAACATGGACAGTGAATTCACGAATGCACAACTATTTGAAGCTTGTGGGAAACGGTATCTCAGAAGAATGATGACAATACCATAAACAACTAAGACATCTAATGATACAGTCCTGGGAGTAGCTGTGGCAAGCAGTCAAAACACTACAAAGATAAAGAGAAGACGATCAAAATCTAATAAGAGGAAACTTGAAACTCTAGATAACAACGGGAAAGATTGAAGGAAGAACTTACCAACAGAGCTTATTAACAATACCAGTGACAGAGTTGTGATGAAATACAAGTATGATTGTCTACTCCACATGGCACGGTGTTTAATGATTATGATGATGGTGGTTAGTTGTGCCACATTGTAAATGAATTGCTACTTTAAAAAAAATATATATCCTTTTATTCTTTGTCCAATGGCGCTAAAGTTTCACGTTGCCCATCAGACTTTAACATCTTTGGACCTAGAAAGTTTCAGTCACTCTCTGGATCCGTTTTTTTTTAAAATTTGTCGTCCTAATACAGGACTATAACATGTGTTTCAGAGATGAATTTAACTTGTAAAGTCAAGAGGATCTCTTTAGACTATTTGTTTTGCCTCAGCGATTCCACAATTTGAACTGGCCTGTAGTACTACTTGTGTGTTTTCCTGGTAATGTACTATCCAGCGCCCACATATGTTCTTCACTACTTGTTATACTTTGACCTTTGCTGACACTCGGCTCTCGCTCTATTTCCAACTTACCATCAACTCTATAACCTGAATGTTAAAATTCGAAAGACTTGATTCGCTTGCTTAACTTACCGTGTAAAATGACTGCACACTAAGGAGTATTTATGGTGATCTTCAGGGCCGGTGTAGGAGGTAGGAAGGACTGTACGGTAGGGAACACTGTAAAGTGCCTCCTACCTAACGGCAGCGAACACTGTACAGTGAGCGGTACCTAGGAACCGCCCACTGTACAGTGAACCTTACCTGCTAGGTAGGAAGCACTTAACTTGGGTAGGAAGGACTTAACATTTTAAAGGTTAAAAAAATTGGAAACCCGTACATAAATAAAATTAATGCCGTATTGTATGTATTGAGAAATGGATATGCTAGTAAAACCAAGGCCAGAATACATGATAATTGCGTTCTTTCTGCTTGGCAGTGTATAAATAAAGAGTATTAATCAAGTAAAATTGGGTAGATGACATTCCTTCAACATATAGATCTAACCAACGAAAATCGGTATACGTCAGTTAACAATCTGTTAAACATATGTATATTGCTTATTTAGTAACTACTATTACCAAAAGAGCATTAAAAACTATTTTTTACCTTAATACTCGTATAAAAAGTCAAATAATTTATAACGTCATCTGCTCGCATTGTGAAATGTGTTGTTGTTGTTTGCGCTAGCACGACCATATCTCACTCTTACAGGCTGGCCTTTTCTAAGCGGTATGTAGGCCTATGTTGTGTCGTAGTTTGCAGCTGAGCTACGATATCTGCGCCTTTCAGCCCGACACATCCGATTTCAGCACGCAATTTTTACGGGTTTGCTTTCCCTGCCATCTCACGCCCATATGTATCCTTTACCACATGTCCATAAAATGGTGCAGTGAAATGACTGCGCAGTGCATTCTGAAATAAATCTTCTCTGTGGCCAGAACATTTTTAAAGCGGAGCGGGCAATGAAGCTTATTTTTTTTCGTCGGTAATAAGTTTAATTGTAATCGAGTTAAGTTGTTGTAGATGGCTAGCTCTTTTGAATTACGTTACAAGAGCACATAAAAAACACACACACGAATGTTAAAGCTTTTTAAACAAAATTAATTTTTCGTTTAATGTTGACAATTTTCACATCTGATTTTCAGTGATCTTTATTTTGATTTTTCCATTAAGTTTCACTTACAAAAATTAATTCAGTTTACTTAATGCTAATATACAATACAATAAAAATAATATTAATTTCTAAAATAAAACAAATAATAGCTTTGTTAACATTTCCAAATAGATATAATTCTCACGTTCGTCACCTGGGCATCGATTTATGTTGCATATATTCTCAGAACAATCGACTATTCACCTTTCAGAAAATTAATAGTGGCAATAAAAAGATCGTGTTTCTTCCATGCCTGAATAATTAAACCGGTCTGTCTCTCTTCCTGACGCGAATCTTATCTGAACTTACCGACTGGTGTGAAGTATTTCTGACCTTTAACGTGAAGCGTTCACGATAATGGGCAGTTATGACAGTCCTAGCAATGAAGTTTACAATTATTTATTATCACGTATAACCTAATTAGCGTGCGGAGTAGGAAAGCAATTGGTGATACCACTCACAGATGGCAAAATCCCGCAGAGGGCTGTGACGTTTAACCGTGGTATTGTTTTATCAGGAAGTTCAAAGAAATAAACTATAATAGACTGACTTGAGAACTAAAGCTCTTATTGAACTCTAAAAGAAAGTTGAATTTAAAATTTAAAGTAATTGCCAACACATTTCAAATTGTGAGAAGAACTCTATTCGTGATCAGAAGCAACTGAAACTTTCATACGTTATGTAAAAATAAACTAACTTTAAAGCGGAAGTGGTTAACTCCTTAAACAGTTTTCTATAATGGATTTTACATATTGATAAATACAACTTTTTATTTTTTATTTTTAAAAATTTTGTGCACTCAGTACTGTAAATATTGCATGCATGTTTACAATCTATGACCAGTTCAACTAAGTGCATGTCATAGCGCTCTTATATCTTCCCATTTTAATATGTAACACTGTATGTTATCATTTTAAATAAATTATTTCATGTCAAACCAGTAACGGTTGTCATGTCTCAAATTAGCTCGTAAAAATGATTATACTAAGATACTGAGCATCCGATTGACAGAGTGGTTAGAACGCTTGTCTCTCGCGGCAAAGGTGGCACGTTCAAATCACGGTACTGTTACGACATGTTTCAACGATGTCGTCTGCTACAGTTGGCAGCTCGTTTGGAGTACGCATTTTGATGTTGAGAGGTTTGTAATATAGAATGTTTTTTATTCTTCATGGTCTTTTGGTGAACGCAAATCGCACAGTTCGATTGTGGCGCGGTAGCGTTGATATGGTCACGCTTGGTGACTAAGATACTTGACCCTTTTCATTCTGACCGTCAAGCCATGAAGACGTATATTATTCCTTCCAGTGTTAGGCTTCATATTATGCCGAATTTTATATAAAAATTAGGACAGAGGGTCAGTCCTTACTATTATAATGAATTTAATGGAAATGTTATATGGTTGTTGGATAACCATGGACAGAAGGATTATTGGTCATTTATGATCTATGTTTGCAAACTAATTTGGTCTCAATACCGGTTGATTGCGCTGCGGCAACGCGAGTATATAGCCCAGGATGTTCTGACGACACTTTAGTAACTGGAAGACGGACGGTAACATGTTTTAATTAGAATGCAATGCAATGTACTATTCATGAACTAATTCCTTATGATGTCGTCATATATTTTTGTCAATAAAATTTGTATCCATGTTGGACTAAAAAAAACCCGAGGACTTACCAAAAAATCAATCAAGTTGAACTTGGCTCGTTGCCACATATTATTATTGATTTGTTAATTCATGCACGATGCACTCGTTGTGATAAGAGATAATATTACCCACCTTCATTAATGGAAGTTCATAAGGAACCTGAACGGTTGTCAACCATTTACGCTAACCGAGTTCAGATCATTGACCCACAGTAAAAATGTTTTGAAGCAAAAAGGAGACGCTTCAACAACTGGTGGCCAGATGTGGCTGTGAAATTTTATTTCACGTTAAAGAACTAATCTACGATTAAAAAAAATATCGGGTTTACAAAATGTCCTTTCGATCGACATTGACATCTCTTACGCATGCGCACCTGACGTCACACCCTTAGCAACAGTACGAACGTTTATCAAAGTCATCCAACAAGTCAGCGACATTGATGAAGATAAAAAAAATTTTTAAAATTCCTCAACCAACGGAAAAAGTTATACCAAACAGTCATCATTACTGCATGCAATCTCCATAGTTCGTTGGCGCATGTTGTCACTGTAGGAACTTGTCGCAATTCAAAAGTTAAGTACTTGTTTGTGACCTACGCAGAATAAGTTCATGTTGTCGATTTCATAGGCATGTTTTTGAGGTCATTTTTAACTGTTAAATGTTTTATTAATAAGTATCTGTGTTGTAATGTATATATCAGTGTGTGGTTGGCAAGGGAGTTTCAAATCAACCAATATCTCTTACAGAGGTCGATCGATTTGAAACCGTTCTATTAGGTTAAGTGAACGTATTTAATCTAGACTTGGTTTAACCTTGACCCCCACTTCCGATTGTTCTGCTCGTTTTATATAATAATTAGATGTCGGGAAATTGTCAATTGTGTTGTCAATTCGTGTTGTAATATTTTAATTTTATTTTGGTCTTGTATTTATTAAGTTTATAAATTGATAATATAATAATAATAGTATAAATTGATTAGGAAATAAGATGATTGTTACTAACAGATTACTGGTGGCAATGAATATATATATATATATATATATATATATATATATATATATATATATATATATATATATATATATATATATATATATATATATATATATAGGAAGATATTTATCTGTTTGTATACTTGTTAGGTTTGGAAATATTTGGTAATAATATTTTGGGTCTAAGATTAGAACTCTAGTCAAAGGGCGAATACTAATTTTTTGCTTCGAGTGAAAGTAAATATGTAGTCGCCCCACTTGATTATAGTTGAAAGGTTAACATTAGCGCATGCCCAATGAGACGATTATTCGTCGTGGGCTCTTCCGTGATGATGGACGAATCTGGAAGGCTGTCGGACAAAAGGGAGTCCGAGGTTTTTCGTCATTGTGATTGATTCTGGGGAAAAGAGGAGTTTCTCTTAGTAGACTATGATGGTTGATACTTCTCCCAGAATATATATATTCTTTACGCCGAGGGAAGGGCGTGTGCTAGTTGCTAGTTTTTTCTGAACTTAAGGTAAAGAAGGAACATTTTCTAAAACTTTACCTAGGCCTAACGACATCATAGATGTTATATCATCTTTATATATTTGATGGATCGTATGTAGACGATTCCTGTACTAGCAGCACTGTGAGTGGACATATGTAACATTTCTTATGGGTATGGAAAACTCAAGACATTAGTTGAGCAAATGAACGGAGCTTTTATTTGTAGTGAGGATATCTTTTTGGATGAACGCCGCTCACTGGGACCAGCGCCATTTTGAACCCCACTGTTGGTCTGTTTGAATTGTCAGTCAGAGAACAGATATATCTTATTACCTGATGGTGATACCAAGACCTACATTGTATTGAAGTCCACTCTTTGTTATTTGAGATTGTCACCCTTAAATAAAAGACCCTGTTGAAGTTAAAGCCTAGAAGACTTAGCCTGAAAGACGTAGTCAGCAGAGGGTCTGTAAGGGAGCATTGTGATGACCATTATTATTGTTAACTCAAACTGATACGATTAGTCAGTGGAGATATGAGACGATAGACAATCAGAACTATATATTTGCTACTATCGTTCAATTATATTTACATGCTATGAGATTGCCAAATTGACGTTGCCACCCATTTAGTCAAGTATCTAATGATTTATTGTGTCAACCTGTTCCAATGACTGTCAACCGTGCTGTCAGAGTGTGTGTCATTAAACTGTCTAAAACGTCTACAGTAGTTCCAGCTATCATTGACTTCCAGCCGTGAGGGTATGAGTGCATTGTTACCAACTTGTCAACTCCACAGAACCATTCATTCCATTCGCGTAACTGACATTCATACTCACACTTAACGTCAACATCCCTTGCCAGGGCCTTAACACGTTCCGGACAAGGCGACCTGTTAACCTACACTGTGTTTAGGTTTGAGTTGACCACTTACTCTCATCAAGCAGACGAGTACATACAAACATTCATGCCATCACTAATACATAAAGAATGACATTTATCAACGGTATGAAATATACACTTATCTATGTGATGGCCAGAGAGAAAAACACCTTTATCAACGTGGTGGCCAGCTTTCTGGGTTAACCAGCACAGTAGAAACTTCATGGAAGTCGGCTACTCATACCAGATCGGTTCCATGACGCCTGATACGACACACCAGCAGTACAACTCTACAGTCGATGTCAGCATGACCTGTTCTGTCAGCATATGCAGTAATTAGGTCAGCGCTTGTTGACATTTTTTTGAAAATGGGTACCAGAGCTACTCTGGGAAGGTTAAGGCGGCCGGCGTGATGCCGACCACATCACCCCTCGTGTGCCGACGGTCAAGATAATATGGGCCTAACACCATATTCCCAATATGCCTCAATGGGCGTGTAACGGGTTCCTTTACCTTTACCTTTACCTTTGTTGACATTTTGCTCAATAAGAACAGACACCAGTACACATCAGTGGTAGATTGAATATTTGAATGTGTTTGCAAGAGATACAGTGCAACCGAATTAAGAAGTCCTACTTCTTATAGCAATAGGAACTATCAACGGTGGATCTTCTTGCACTTCTCATTGTTGAACTTTGTAATAGTTTAAGCCAGTAGTGATTATTTATTAAAAGTGGCAGTTTATTTTGATTAGAAACTGTACCATAATTCTGTAAAACTGAGCCTTATTTGCAACACATTTTTCTGCAACACATTACATTATATAATATATGATATAAATGTATTTATGTTTTAATGTTTACATATTATTTGTGTGTCTATGTCGTGGGCGGTTGGTGAGGTGACTAGTATAGAGTATATGTAGCAGGAGGTTATTTAAAATTATTTATTATGTAAAAGTATGCCAGTAAAGAGTTCTGGTCTTACAAGTAATACCCCAGTCTTAGAAATAAGCACTGGCGTATTGTTATCATAAAAATAGTCAGACTGTGAAAACCCTGGCCCAGTTGGTAAGAAGTAGTACCAGGATTTAAGGTGTCTCCTCCCTGTGACTATCTTATGATTACTTATATTCTAGGGGATAATAAAATGAACATTCACTGTGACCACAAATGTAATAAGTGAATAATTCCTCAGGTACAGTTAAAAATATTTTAATATTTACACTAATATTCTATTTCTACTAGTTGGAAAAGAGTATAAAAATATATATCAAAGTATTCACACAATTACTATTATTGTCTGTTTAGACTTCAAGATCTTGAATATTACAGTTACTGCAATCTGCAATCACGGTTTTTAGTCTTTGACTTTACAAATAACTGTCATCACTTGACTGTTTGAATATTAGGTTCACTATGCTGTTTTCATAAATGGGTGGTCAGTGTCTTAACTGCCACTTATCTTATCACTTGATGCTGCTGAAACTGTCCTTTGCTGATATCAGACTTGGTAGGCCCAACAGTAGGGATGCCAATGACCAGTTGAAGTTCACTCTTTGGGGTCCTGCACTTTTGTGGGATTGCCTCGGATGAACTACACCGGCTTCTGATACTGGACAGTCTGGTTTGAGTTATTTCATGGAACCTGCAACATATCAGCCTTGGCTAGTATCTGGCTAGACTTGTAGCTGACTAGCACAGATGTCAGACCAGTCAGTCATCAGATGTCACCGTTATACCATCATAGTAAGTAAGGACATCAGTTCAGTGATATAGCATTAATATTAACATTTCAATTAAGTGTAACTGACTAGCTCATAAGTCAGACAAGTCAGTCATCAGGTGTCAAGGTTATACAGTCATAGCAAGTAACATCAATTCAATGATATAGAATTAATATTAACATATCAGTAATAAACATCATCTGGTTTATTCCGCTCCTATACATCCCTTCATATGCTATAACTTGATCCTTCCAAATCATATCAAGTACAAATTCAAATACTGATGCTATTCTTAGCATCTACACAAAATTAATACATAAATAAAGAAAGTGAGTGACCATGTGATCAGGTTGCTTTCTACTGAAACTGGCTGTAGAACACTCCAGTTTACCAGCTGTAAATGGGTACAAAGTTGTGCGCTCGAACTAGGGAAGGCAAAGGCAGCGAGGAAGGGGACTAGTCACCTTAGCCTCGTAACTGGGATCTTCCATGATGAAGTTTCTAACACTTCATTTCCCTATGACAATCTCTGCCATGGGACTGCCTTTATCTTCGTAAGCGATAAAGCAATATGATAAATATATCTTCATTAGGCTGTGGGGCTATTTGTGATTAATTTTTGTACAAGCAACAATCATCCACAATGTACATGTTAGATCATATTAAAAATACAATACATTATATCAATGACTATTATACAGGCATATTTTGTGAATTCTATATGAACCTGAAATAACAAATATTATACACGGTAGTTATCATAATTTCGCTTACCCTCAGACTTCAGATACTGGACTTAAAAATGTTTCTGGCGATCCGCTCACAATTCATGGATAGTGGCGAAACTCTGTCTCCAGTCTGGCTCAAACCTCTTTCGTTGTGTATCTCTCTCAGTTTACCGATCCGCTACTTATACGCAAAGCGCGGACGTATCGGAGAGTACCGACGTCACAGCCTAAACCTAACCTGAAAAATCCTTCCCGAACAGTGATTTCGGCCGATCTGTGCGTCGACTGAAATTTTGCCTTTATCATTCTCGGCATATATAATATCCATATTGTTCCATCTTATCTAGTTTTATACAGCTGATAAAACTCTATCTTCCTATCCATGTAAATTCCCAAACTGTTATTTGTTGATTTTAATATTTAGAACAGAAGTGGGTTTACATGCTTTTAGCGTAACTGTGGGCAGCCGAAATACGCATATATCTCCGAAAATGAGAACTTCCTACCGTTCCTTCTTATATGCAGTTATACACAATCCTTCCCTGTACTGAAATGTAAAATCTTTTTCATACTGATTCCCTTCTGCTTTTATTATCGTTGGCGATTTCCTCTGTCCGATACACATTTCGCTGATACGCCGCCATTTTGAAAGCGGTCGTTCGATCGTAGACGGGTTTATAAATCTAACTGATCCCGTTTGCAATGACTTGAAACCAATTTTGCGACATAGCTCCCCCATATTTTAAGCTGGATGATATCTAGCTTAACTATTGGGTACAAGACAATTGCAAATCGACCATTCCGAGGTTAGTTTTCCTTCTTTCTATCCTCCTCAAGCTCTGTGGGATGGCGACTAAGAAAATCTGCGCCCACATTCTGTTTTCCAATAATATATTCATCCTTTACTATCTCTCTCCTTCCGGTTCGGCTTTTCATCCAGGCTCTTACTGCTGGTGAAACGGGGTCGGTAGGTTTCCCATGAAGTTTACCGCCCTCTTTTCGATGATAGTTGGATGTGGTTTTCCCTCGCAAATCCGTAGGTTTTTGATTTTCGCTACATGATTTGTTCCTTTTTTCCAGCGCATGGGGTTCAGACTGCAATTGAACCTGTGTGGGATGTTTCCTTTCCCCTCCCGTGCAAGTCTCGGGAGTACCCCTGATTGCTGGTTTGCTTGTAGATTTTTGATGAAGACTCTTCCGTCGACTTTCTGAATCTACATAGGTGCACTCTGGACAGGAATTTACATACTGATTTATGTCTTCCGTAATACCTGGCCAGTAGAACTGGGTGGCTATTCTTTGTTTTGTGGCACCATTACCCAGGTGTTCACTCAAAGTTGATATGTGTCCCCAGCCTATAACCTTATTCCTATAGGTGGATGGTACAACAATTTGACCATGACTTTTCGTCCCTCTGCCAGCTTTCCTGTACAAGAGTCCATGTTCCCTATAGAAGTGTCCTTTCCTTGGTGTGTTATGTGTCTTTGACAATTTGCCAAAACAAGGCTTCAATGTGCTGTCTGCTTCTTGAGCCCGTTTCATTTCAGTCGAATGAAATTTTAAGTTGGTGTCCGCAGACCTGGTCTGGGTTTCTGCCATAACCATAGGTTTTACAGGGTCTCCCAAGAAAACATATTTACGCCCCAACATTAGGGGGTAAAAGGGATCATCTATCACTGCTGCATTTATCTCCCCTTCCACATAGCGACAACTGACATGAATCTTTGCTATGGGTAAAGTAAGGGGTGATGTTCCTTTTAGTGGCCCTTGAATATCTACTGTTTCTGTGGTGATTTGTTCAGGGCACACCAGGGATGCACACACGACTGCATCATAGGACAAACCTGTGTCATACATTCCTGTGACTTGTTTGCCATTCACAGTCACTATCTCCTGGGTAGGTGGGTGATGGAGGCTATACTGACTCACAGTCAGTTCCTTCCTAACAGAAGTCCTCACCTGTAGACATGCAGCATGATGAAGGGTTTTTTCCTCCCACATTCATCAGTGTTGTGGTTGCTCATCTTACAAAATTTGCACCACTTATCTCCCTGTTTATAGGGTTTATTTTCCTGAGTCTGAGGGTTCTTGTCCTTATTATCAAATCTTGGTTTATTTCTGTATGGATGATCCTTCTGGTCAAACTGGGTATTCTGCGGTGGTGGCTTATATCCTTCTACCTGCTTCCTTTTCGTTCCTACTAGTTCAGCTTGAGTGGCTTGGTACCTCTCTGCACATTTCAAAGTGTCTTCCAGCCTCTCTGCTCCTTGTTCCATAAGGAATTTCCGCATTTCTTGAGACATGGAATCTTTCACTTGCTCTAACATAACCATTTCTTTCAGATCCTCGTATGTTTTCTGATACTTACCTAAACTACTCCATTTCAACAAATACGTTTCTATCCTAGCTGAGAACTGGTTATATGTTTCTCCAGGTAGAGGTTTAGATGTTCTAAATTTCTTCCTATATGCCTCTGAGTTCTTTTCATAGCGTATCAGTAAGGCTTGCTTTAGTATCTCATAATTTTCCTGATCTTCTTTGGGGAGTTTCAGAAACACATCATATGCAATACCTCTCAATCCCTGGGATAACTTTAGACTCCATTTTTCCTTTTCCAGTCCATATGTAGAGGCTAGCCTTTCATACCTATCCAGGTATGACTCAATTGCGTCCTCCTTTTCAACAAATGGATCTAGGTGGAAGTTCATGGCCCCATTTGCTGTGTTCTGAAAAGAGCTATTCGCAGAATGAGGTGAGCTATTACCATGGGTGATAGTCCCAGCCTGAAGTTCAAGATCAAGCTGTCTCATTTTCAGCTCATGGTCTCTCTCTGCTTGTAACCTCCTTTCTTCTCTCTCAGCTTCTAATTTCTTGGCTTCTCTCTCTGCTTCCAATTCTAATTTCTTGGCTTCTCTCTCAGCTTCTAGTTTCTTTGTTTCTCTCTCCGCTTCTAATTCTAATTTCTTGGCTTCTCTCTCTGCTTCTAATTCTAATTTCTTGGCTTCTCTCTCTGCTTCTAATTTCTTGGCTTCTCTCTCTGCTTCTAATTTCTTGGCTTCTCTCTCTGCTTCTAATTTCTTGGCTTCTCTCTCTGCTTCTAATTGCTTTGCTTCTCTCTCGGTGTACTTTTCACATTCCGTCGTGACATACCGGATCAGAGCGTCACCATCCATGCCAAGCTCTTTTCCCACCTGCAGTGTAGCAGACCTAAATTTGTCCAAGTCAGCCATGATGTATCTGTAGTCTAGTAGGGCAAGCGATCTTACTCAAACTAATTTACTACAATATAATTAACTTATTTAAAATTAAAGTTAATTAAACTGACTTCACCATATATGAAACAGCTGTCTTATCTGTACTCAATGGTACTCCTACAAAAAATATAATTATTTCCTATTATGTTTACTCTTTCAAAAAAAAATTTGTTCAAAAAAGAAAATTTCCTACACAGCAGAAATAGAAAGATGGCTCAGGAATATCAAAGATATATCCCGCAGACGAGCCCCCACTGTAGCGGGAGGTTATTTAAAATTATTTATTATGTAAAAGTATGCCAGTAAAGAGTTCTGGTCTTACAAGTAATACCCCAGTCTTAGAAATAAGCACTGGTGTATTGTTATCATAAAAATAGTCAGACTGTGAAAATCCTGGCCCAGTTGGTAAGAAGTAGTACCAGGATTTAAGGTGTCTCCTCCCTGTGACTATCTTATGATTACTTATATTCTAGGGGATAATAAAATGAACATTCACTGTGACCACAAATGTAATAAGTGAATAATTCCTCAGGTACAGTTAAAAATATTTTTAATATTTACACTAATATTCTATTTCTACTAGTTGGAAAAGAGTATAAAAATATATATCAAAGTATTCACACAATTACTATTATTGTCTGTTTAGACTTCAAGATCTTGAATATTACAGTTACTGCAATCACGGTTTTTAGTTCTTTGACTTTACAAATAACTGTCATCACTTGACTGTTTGAATATTAGGTTCACTATGGCTGTTTTCATAAATGGGTGGTCAGTGTCTTAACTGCCACTTATCTTATCACTTGATGCTGCTGAAACTGTCCTTGCTGATATCAGACTTGGTAGGCCCAACAGTAGGGATGCCAATGACCAGTTGAAGTTCACTCTTTGGGGTCCTGCACTTTTGTGGGATTGCCTCGGATGAACTACACCGGCTTCTGATACTGGACAGTCTGGTTTGAGTTATTTCATGGAACCTGCAACATATCAGCCTTGGCTAGTATCTGGCTAGACTTGTAGCTGACTAGCACAGATGTCAGACCAGTCAGTCATCAGATGTCACCGTTATACAATCATAGTAAGTAAGGACATCATTTCAGTGATATAGCATTAATATTAACATGTCAATTAAGTGTAACTGACTAGCACATAAGTCAGACAAGTCAGTCATCAGGTGTCAAGTTATACAGTCATAGCAAGTAACATCATTTCAATGATACAGAATTAATATTAACATATCAGTAATAAACATCATCTGGTTTATTCCGCTCCTATACATCCCTTCATATGCTATAACTTGATCCTTCCAAATCATATCAAGTACAAATTCAAATACTGATGCTATTCTTAGCATCTACACAAAATTAATACATAAATAAAGAAAGTGAGTGACCATGTGATCAGGTTGCTTTCTACTGAAACTGGCTGTAGAACACTCCAGTTTACCAGCTGTAAATGGGTACAAAGTTGTGCGCTCGAACTAGGGAAGGCAAAGGCAGCGAGGAAGGGGACTAGTCACCTTAGCCTCGTAACTGGGATCTTCCATGATGAAGTTTCTAACACTTCATTTCCCTATGACAATCTCTGCCATGGGACTGCCTTTATCTTCGTAAGCGATAAAGCAATATGATAAATATATCTTCATTAGGCTGTGGGGCTATTTGTGATTAATTTTTGTACAAGCAACAATCATCCACAATGTACATGTTAGATCATATTAAAAATACAATACATTATATCAATGGCTATTATACAGGCATATTTTGTGAATTCTATATGAACCTGAAATAACAAATATTATACACGGTAGTTATCATAATTTCGCTTACCCTCAGACTTCAGATACTGGACTTAAAAATGTTTCTGGCGATCCGCTCACAATTCATGGATAGTGGCGAAACTCTGTCTCCAGTCTGGCTCAAACCTCTTTCGTTGTGTATCTCTCTCAGTTTACCGATCCGCTACTTATACGCAAAGCGCGGACGTATCGGAGAGTACCGACGTCACAGCCTAAACCTAACCTGAAAAATCCTTCCCGAACAGTGATTTCGGCCGATCTGTGCGTCAACTGAAATTTTGCCTTTATCATTCTCGGCATATATAATATCCATATTGTTCCATCTTATCTAGTTTTATACAGCTGATAAAACTCTATCTTCCTATCCATGTAAATTCCCAAACTGTTATTTGTTGATTTTAATATTTAGAACAGAAGTGGGTTTACATGCTTTTAGCGTAACTGTGGGCAGCCGAAATACGCATATATCTCCGAAAATGAGAACTTCCTACCGTTCCTTCTTATATGCAGTTATACACAATCCTTCCCTGTACTGAAATGTAAAATCTTTTTCATACTGATTCCCTTCTGCTTTTATTATCGTTGGCGATTTCCTCTGTCCGATACACATTTCACTGATACGCCGCCATTTTGAAAGCGGTCGTTCGATCGTAGACGGGTTTATAAATCTAACTGATCCCGTTTGCAATGACTTGAAACCAATTTTGCGACAGTATACCAAGTCATATAGGTCCTATATTAGTGTTCTGTAGGGAGCAATTTTCTTAATTGAAAATTTGCATGCAACATCTGTTGCTATTTTTTGTTAGCTGTGACGTTGTTTTTGTGATATTTTTTCTGTTCTTTAGTTTTGTTTGGATTTGTTTGTATATTTGTAGGTCTACCCTTTTCTATTATTCAGTTCTATACAACTTTATATTTATACACTGTGGCGTTATTTGTTTTGTATATTACGACGCAGTTATCATCACAGGTTCTGTGATTATTTTCTTCTGTTTTTCGATTTAACTTATTTGATTTCTGCGATTGTTTTCGTATTATCCTTCTTGATTGTCCTTTATGATTGTCCTTCTTGATTGTCCTTTGTGTGTGTTCTTGGTTGACATATGCTATATAAAATATATTTGATCATACACTACTAACTGTGTAGTGAACTTATGAGAAAGAATCAACTGATGATTAATTGCTGTTATTAGAGGTACACAGTTGATTATACAAGACCTTATTTAAAGGCTTGTTTCCCAAAGAGATTAAGATATAGGGAGCTGATTTTTTGTTAAAAACTTGCTCCTGATTGGTTGAAATAAATTTGTTATTTCAGTGATAATAGCCACATGTTATTAAATATTATGGCAAATTTAGACTACTCAATATTATCTTCTTTAGCTCGCTCCCTTAAATGCGAGCGTCGTTAGCTTGCCACAAATTTGCTGAAAGTCAAGAAAATAGTTCAAAGTTTTGTTCTTACCATTTTAAACGAAGTCCAGCACCTATCACGATCCTACTAACACCACCTATCAGCTAATCCTACAGTTGATCACACAAATTATTAATCAATTCTAAATGTTCTCCTGAATTCCTATTTCTAAGCAATTCTAAATCTAGCTATTTCTGTAGCCCTTCTGCATACCGCAGGTTTCACATTTCTTAAGAGCTCAGCAAAACTTGACTTGCTCCGTCAACTTCTCCGGTAAGACTCTATAAACTTGACCGCTCAGTAGCGCGTCAATATCTGGACTGATCTCCAATCGTCCTTCAATTTCCTATCTGATGGTCCAAAAGTTGTTTTAGTTAATACGATTGGTCCGTTGTTCAGTTCACTCACCAATCGGCACGCTTAATTGTAAGCTGTTAGCTCCGTGAACTGTGCTACATAACGGTTTACCTCTAGTCACTATTTTCACGTGCGTTTTACTCTGCTCTGTGTTCTCTTAACTCACTAAACCTGTAAAGGGCGCTAATAACATTGTTATTCCCCTTTGTACTTTTTAACTTAGTTTCATTAATCCTTCTATATCTTTATTAAAACTAGTCTAATATGCAAATTTGGTAAACTCTAATGATATATACTTAGATTACTTTAAGGTCTAAAAAGGTTCCCTCCCTTACAAAAAACACTACATTTACTTTCTTTTATCTCCCATGTTAAGAACAAATAAGTTATCACTTAGATTATTCTGATTTTCTAACCCATTTTTATATACTCTTTCATCTTGTTAACACCAAATAACTGTTCGACTGACTTAAACTTACAGTGTATTTTACACCGTACAACCACACGGTGACATATACGTCCCGGGGCCGTTCAAATGTATCCCGCAGGGAAACATTTGTGTTCTATCAAAAAACTATTATCTGTTTACCCCACTAACATCTCTAATACTATTACCATGGATGCTCACAATACGAAAAAAATAAATTATAATGGCAAGTATATCATGCATTTGACTTCAATGCTACCACCAAAAAAATCATGGCTCTGCCTTACAATATCTATATATATATATATACATGTTCCTATTTTCGACATGGTCACTGCCTCTGGAAACAGAGGTTTGTCAGTACCTTTATATGTCTTGAAATATCTGCTGTTAATGTAATTTATCCATTATACGAGACAGATAAGCAGAAATAACTAATTAGTGGTACATAAGTAAATATTCCAATGTGATAGTGAAAGATGTCACCATGTCAGAGTTGAAGAGAAAAAACTAAAAGCTGAAGAGAAAAAACTAAAAGTTGAAGAGAAAAAAATGGAATTGGAAGCTGAACAAAAGAAATTGCAGATGCAGGTGGAGGAAAAGAGAATCCAGATGGAAATGGAAAAAAGAAGAAAAAAGATTACAAAGAGAAGCTGAGGCTGAACAAAAGAGATTAGATAGAGAAGCTGAAGCCGAGGAGAGAAAAGCAAAAAGGGAACATGAGGAAAAACTGTTAGCATTTGAGTTAGAAATAGTGAAATTGACAAATATGGGTATTGCTAATCAGTCAACTGGTAATAATGGTAAACCTTCTACTTATAAGGTCAAGGTACCAACGTTCAATCCTTCCAGTGACGATATTACATTCTGGCTGGATCGTTTTGAACGTTCTTGTCGAACTCATAATGTGGATAAATCACAGTATGCTAATCAGTTGTCAGAAAATTTGAAAGGTGATTCTCTTACAAGTTTAAGCTTGGTAGAAGAGGCTGATAAGGATAATTATGATGTTATTAGAGCAGCCTTGATAAAAAATACCAATTAACAGAGGAAGGTTACCGTATTTTGTTTAAGACGATGGTGCCTAAGGCAGGGGTAGAATTCTCAGAATTCATTGCAAAGGCATGTCTTACATTTACACGATGGAATGAGCTATCCAAAACAGAAAAAACATATGAAGCACTTATGGATTTGTTGCTCAGAGATAAGATTATGTCATGTGTAAATAAACCATTCCTTGAATTTATACATGAGCGTAAGCCCAAAACACTAAAACAAATGGAAGAATATTGTTCCCAATACGTCACTGCACATCCTGACGTAACTTTTGGCAACATTAAGATTAAGGAGAGTATGCCAGTTGCTTCAGCAACACCATACAATCCTAATTATTCACACAAATTTCAGGGACCACAAAACAGGTTTGATAAAAAAGGTAACCATAATAAGTATCAAAACCAAGGTAACCAATCATTTCAGGGTTCTTCTACGAAGAACTGAAGACGAGCCGACAGCCCTCGATTCAGGGGTGGTCATAATTATAGGAATTTCCGCAGAGGAAGTCATTATAGGAACTATCCAAGTCATCCATCACGGAGACAACAAGACCATAGTTATAGAGATACTCATTATAATGAATATGATAATTTTAACCATGAGAACTATGACTCAAACCCAAATAGGGGTTACAATAGAGGAAACAATAATGATTACAAAGGCGATAATAATCGAGGTAGATCACAATACAAAAAACATAAACCACATTATCAGGGAAACTCTGCACAGCAAGAGTCACATGAAGCCTATAAGCAGACTAAAGATAATAATGATGCTAATAATATGGCATGTTCTGCTTTTGATTTTGGGAGAGCATCTCAGTGCCCCCAATGCAAAACATTATTTGAACCAACTACGGTGTCCACTTTAAGTTGTGGCCATCCTCTGCCCGCTCTTCCTGCGTCAGTCGCGCATGATGGAAGAGGTTCTCTGGTCTTACATAAAGGTTTAGTAAATGACAATCCAGTCTCTGTTCTTTTTGATTCTGGATGCATCACAATTGGTGTTAGGCAGTCACTTGTAGATCCTTCTCGTGCCACAGGAAAAGTAGTCAAATGTGTAACATTTGGCGGCACCTTAGAGAAATACTCTACTGCTATCATTGGGATTGCTACTCCTTTCTTTACAGGAGATGGACACGCATGTCTTCTGCCGAAGCCGATCGCTGATCGTATCATCGGTCGTATTCACGGAGTCAAAGAATGTATTCCACAACAAATTTCCGTTCGGGAAAAACAAAATATGCAATCTGCTAATGCTGTAGTCACTAGAGCTCAAGCTCTTAATATGCCTCAAACTTCATCTACTGAAGATAATGAAGTGCATAACCAAGATGATCCCTTGGTAATTTCTCGTGACTCGTTTATACAACAGCAAGAAGATGATCCCACTCTGAAGAAATTCTTCATTCTTGCAACTAAAGGTGATCCGAATAAAATACAAAGCGTAAATCTTGGATTACAATGAAGAATGGCGTACTTGTACGTATGGTGCAAGACTCCACTAAGTCAAGTCATTCTCAGATTCTTATGCCCAAGAATTTGAGAGTTAAAATTTTACAGCACGCTCACGACTCTCGGTGTACTGGACATATGGGTTTTTCCCGTACAAAGTCAAGAGTTCTGGCGGCTTTCTTTTGGCCTTTTGTGAACAAGGACATACGGATATATTGTCGATATTGTAAAGTATGTCAAGAGATCAAATCCAAAGGTCCACGCCATGCTGCACCTATTCAGGCTGCAGACATCCCTATTCGACCATTTCAAAAAATGGCGATAGACATCATTGGTCCATTTAAGATCAAATCTGCTAGAGGACATCAGTTTATCTTGACGTGTGTTGATATGTGCACACGTTGGCCAGAGGCTATTCCTCTGAAGAGCATTACTACTGCTGACATTGCAGATGCTCTTTGGCTTATATTTTCTCGTCTGGGATTCCCCGGAGAGATATTATCAGACCATGGCACCCAACTAATATCGGATACCATGTCTCAAGTAATGTCTACTCTGCAGATAGAGAGATCTTTGAGTAGTATCTATCATCCTATGTCCAATGGGATGGTCGAACGGCTAAATAGAACACTTAAAAACCTACTAGGGAAGAGCCTATTTTCCAGGCAACGGACGATTCACCAGTCCAACATGGTCATTGCTCATCACTGTCCGTAATACAGGATGAGGAAACAAGTTTTTTGGATGTTAATCTTCCGCTTCCGATGATTCCACTTCATTCTAGTGAATCATGGAAAAATGTTACTGTCTCTCCTGATTTATCTCTAGGAGAACAGCGACAAGTTTCGCTATGTTACAAACATTTCAGGATGTCCTTACTGACATCCCTGGACAAAGTCATGTCATTGAACATGACATTATTCTAACTGACCATAATCCTATTAGGGTCAGACCTTATCCTATCCCTATACATTTTCAAGCACAGGTTGAGAATGAGTTGGATGAGATGATAGATTTAAAAATAATTAAACCATCCACTTCTGCATATTCTTCGCCGCTGGTTATTGTTCGGAAAAAAGACAATAACATACGTCTTTGCGTTGACTATCGCAAATTGAATCAAGTTACGAAGTTTGATGCTGAACCTATGCCTTTACTAGAAGAGCTACTTACTAGGCTTTCTAAATCTCCTTTTTTCACTAAACTTGATTTGTCTATAGGATAGTGGCAAGTTCCTTTATCTGAACGCGCCAAACCAATTACGGCTTTTTCTACACCTAGAGGCATTTTTCAAAGGAATTTCATGCCTTTCGGCCTTATGAACGCACCAGCTACATTCGTACGCATGATGCGTCGAATTCTATCTTATCGGTCAGATGTCATTGCGTACCTAGACGACATTTGTCTTTTCAGCGATACTTGGGAAGATCACTATTCGGGGTTAGTTGAATTACAATCTACTCTACGCAAGTATAACCTGACAGCGAAGCCCTCTAAATCCTGCATTGGTTTTAGCGAAATTTCTTTCCTAGGCCATAGAGTTGGTCATGGTTTCCTAAAGACAGAGGACCATAATATCACTAAGATACTTAACATCTCTATTCCTAAGACTAAAAAGCAAGTGCTAAGTCTCTTAGGTCTTATTCAATTTTATGGAAGATTCATTTCGAATCTATCCTCTGTCATGGCACCTCTTTCTACACTATTAAAGAAAGGGTCGCCTAATATGGTCCACTGGTCACAGGAATGCCAATCCTCTTTGGATAAGATTAAAAATTTGTTTTCAACACCACCTATTTTAGTGTTACCTACTACAGATAAGACATTTGTTCTTTGTAGTGACGCTTCATCAACTGGGATTGGAGCGACACTAATGCAAGAGTACTCTGGAACTCTGCATCCTGTAATGTATATCTCCAGAAAACTTAATGCTGCAGAATGGAATTACTCGGTTTTAGACCGTGAACTATTGGCTATGGTCTGGTCAATTCTCAAACTACAAAGATTCCTTCTAGGCGCACATTTCATAGTAGAAACCGACCAGAAAGCTCTTACGGCTATACAGAGTAGGAATTTGAAGAGCTCGAGGTCTACTCGATATCCAATTGCTCTTCAACATTTTCATTTCTCAGTACGAGCTATCCGTGGATCAGATAATGTGATGGCAGACATTTTGTCTAGATGCCCACATGATTCCACCTAACTGTTGGGTCTTGGACTTCTTAACACATCTAACTCTACAACAGTTCTTTTTTCTATATCAAGATAGATACATATTGTAATTTGTAATATAATGATTGAATCACTACTATCACTACGTTCCTTGATATATATTCACCGTTGTTCTTTGATGATTTTTCCTCTTTGTCAATCATGTACTTATAGTGCTTAAATATGAAATTGTTATATGCATTGTGTCATTGCCAGCATTGTAGTATACGTTGGTGGCACCTCCCTGGAAATATTTATGCTTAAGAGAAATGCTTTCTCTGAGATGTTGAGATATATTCTCACAAGTCGATCTATGCTTCGACTTTACCTTAATTTGGCGTTATAAATTGCTGATATTTTTTCATCTGCGCATTTTTCGTGCGTTGTGAGCCTATTGTATGTTGCTCCTAGATGTATTTTAAAAAAAAGAAAAAATTGCATTTTTTTCCCCGGGGGGATACGGTAGTCTGTTACCAAAAGATTACTGGTGGCAATGAATATATATATATATATATATAGGAAGATATTTATCTGTTTGTATACTTGTTAGGTTTGGAAATATTTGGTAATAATATTTTGGGTCTAAGATTAGAACTCTAGTCAAAGGGCGAATACTAATTTTTTGCTTCGAGTGAAAGTAAATATGTAGTTGCCCCACTTGAATATAGTTGAAAGGTTAACATTAGCGCATGCCCAATGAGACGATTATTCGTCGTGGGCTCTTCCGTGATGATGGACGAATCTGGAAGGCTGTCGGACAAAAGGGAGTCCGAAGTTTTTAGTTATTGTGATTGATTCTGGGAAAAAGAGGAGTTTCTCTTAGTAGACTATGATGGTTGATACTTCTCCCAGAATATATATATTCTTTACGCCGAGAGAAGGGCGTGTGCTAGTTGCTAGTTTTTTCTGAACTTAAGGTAAAGAAGGAACATTTTCTAAAACTTTACCTAGGCCTAACGACATCATAGATGTTATATCATCTTTATATATTTGATGGATCGTATGTAGACGATTCCTGTACTAGCAGCACTGTGAGTGGACATATATAACATTTCTTATGGGTATGGAAAACCCAAGACATTAGTTGAGCAAATGAACGGAGCTTTCATTTGTAGTGAGGATATCTTATTATTTGATGGTGATACCAAGACCTACATTGTATTGAAGTCCACTCTTTGTTATTTGAGATTGTCACCCTTAAATAAAAGACCCTGTTGAAGTTAAAGTCTAAAAGACTTAGCCTGAAAGACGTAGTCAGCAGAGGGTCTGTAAGGGAGCATTGTGATGACCATTATTATTGTTAACTCAAACTGATACGATTAGTCAGTGGAGATATGAGACGATAGACAATCAGAACTATATATTTGCTACTATCGTTCAATTATATTTACATGCTATGAGATTGCCAAATTGATGTTGCCACCCATTTGGTCAAGTATCTAATGATTTATTGTGTCAACCTGTTCCAATGACTGTCAACCGTGCTGTCAGAGTGAGTGTCATTAAACTGTCTAAAACGTCTACTGTAGTTCCAGCTATCATTGACTTCCAGCCGTGAGGGTATGAGTGCATTGTTACCAACTTGTCAACTCCACAGAACCATTCATTCCATTCGCGTAACTGACATTCATACTCACACTTAACGTCAACATCCCTTGCCAGGGCCTTAACACGTTCCGGACAAGGCGACCTGTTAACCTACACTGTGTTTAGGTTTGAGTTGACCACTTACTCTCATCAAGCAGACGAGTACATACAAACATTCATGCCATCACTAGTACATAAAGAATGACATTTATCAACGGTATGAAATATACACTTATCTATGTGATGGCCAGAGAGAAAAACACCTTTATCAATGATAAAATATTTTGATTAATTTTGACTAAATTACTGGATGACTTAGATGATGTCATCAAGTTGCATTAGTAGTCTAACTCACTATTAGTTGTTCATTATGACTAGGGCATGATGGCATACTATATTGATAAATAACTATAAAGTTATTGTTTACCTTCAGTATAATAGGCATATTAGAGATTAAGTAGTACATTTGTTTTAGACAGGAGCCGCGGTAGCATAGTGGTTAGTGCACTGGCTTCCTAGCGCAGTGGTCTATGGTTCGATCCCCAGATGAGGCGGAAAATTTTTAGGCCACAAACGGCTCCTAGGTTGACCCAGACCCAAATGGGTACCAGAGCTACTCTGGGAAGGTTAAGGCTGCCGGCGTGATGCCGACCACATCACCCCTCGTGTGCCGACGGTCAAGATAATATGGGCCTAACACCATATTCCCAATATGCCTCAATGGGCGTGTAACGGGTTCCTTTACCTTTTTTTACTACGTTGTCCACTGGACACATATAAATAATTGAATATATTATATTGTTGATTAATATACATTGTTGAGTATTTTTTTTTTTGTTTTTTTTTTTTTTTTTTTTTTTTTTTTTTTTTTTTTTTTTTTTTTTTTTTTTTTTTCGTTCGCCCGCTAATACTCGAGGCGAAATCTCAGGTTATCATTTTATGTCTAACCTGACATTGATTTTACGTGAGTATCCCTTTATTTACTACGCTAGCGCGGCTCCCATTGTTGAGTAAATACATACATTATTAACTTCAAGATGCTTACCTTGGACCATTTCGTTAAAATTGGAAAGGAATTTAATAAAAAAGGGGAGGCACTTCAGGAATTTGCAATGACTGAACTTGCGAAATATAAAGCAGAAATGGAGGAACAGAGAGCAATTGCTAAACGACAAGAAGAAGAGAGAAGAGCAATTCATAAACGGGAAGAACGAACGAACGAACGAACGGACGAACTTTATTTTCAAAGGGTTAAGAATTGGGCACGCAGGCCCGTCTGACATTCTGCCCTTCCTCTCTCTCTCATCATGTATACTAATATCCTTTCATCCCCACATTCACTTTAAGCATTATTAAGGCATTTATCATTATAAAAGTAATATTACATTTGCAATAATTAAAGTGTTTTTAAAATAAAATAAAAAAAAAAAAAAAAAAAAAAAAATTAATAATAATAATGAATTTGAAAAAAAAATAAATAAATAAAAAAACAACAAGACATAAGAATCGAATTCTTCGTACTGTAAATTAGTGATTTGAGACATATTCAGAGGTATGTTATGAGAACTTGTAAAATGTTCATACGGTGTTCAACTGAATGACTTAGGGACTTTTTCTTAGGTTCATCAAGATGAGGTGGGTAAACAGTTACTTTCCTCGCTGTCTTTGCGTCCCAAACTCAAGACCAGAATCAGACAAGGTCGATAGTTAGATAGACATATATGAAAGCAATTAATTTGCCAAGGGTTGAAAATCGGGCACAGTCCCCTCTTGCATTCTTCCATCCTCTTGCTCATCTTTTATTACTGTTACTCAACATTCTCCAGCGTACTGAAAGTATTAATTTAAGGGCAGTGCAACATTACAAGGAAGTATAACAGCATACATTAACAGTACCTGATCATAAAATTAAGAATATAAATTATTAAGAATATAATATTAAGAATAAGTATATTGTAATGAAAACTAGATCATCAGAGCCTCCATACAGTATATTAGATAAAAGTACAACACAATCAGTTAGGGTGGCATATAATCAGCACTCATAAAGTATTTGAACAGTATACGATTGTATGAGTAAGGACTGTGCGTGTTTTTCAGGTCATTGGGAAGATTGTTCCAAAGATGAGCAGCTGAGTAAGCCAAACTAGTTTTAAATAGGTCAAGCCTGGGCTTGGGTACCTGTAATTTGTTTAAGCTCTGACTATGTCTGTCATTGTATTTTAAAAGCGGCCAAAGATACTTTGGAGCATTCTGTGACAGGATTTTGTGAATAAATTTCCCTTTGTTAAAGAGGAAGCGCTTCCTGGGGGGTAATATTTGAAGATAATTATATAAATCTATACAATGTGATTGGTGTTTATCAGCAACAAAGCGCATTGCGCGTTTTTGAAGCGAGTGGAGCCTTTTTGTGTTGGAGACAGAACAACCATCCCAGATTGTGGAACAATAGTCTAGATGCGTTTGTATATGAGACATGTAGAACATTTTCCTTGCCTCTTTATCCAGGAAATGTTTAATTTTGGCTAATTGGTAAACTTTTTGTGCTGTTTGCTTTGTGAGTGCATGTACATGTGAGTTCCAACTTAGGTATTGGTCAACAGTAATACCTAGAGTTCTGTGTTCATTTACGTTTTCAATTAGTGATGTTCCAATGAAGAGCTGAAGTGTTGTTTTCTGCAAGTTTTGTAGTTTTTGTCTGGTTGATATTAACATACATTTTGTTTTACTAATATTTATTTGCATGCGATTCTCTTTGCTCCACGTAATAAGATTATGTGTATCGTTTTGTAAAGATTGTTCTAGTGTGGTGCAACATTTATCACTAGTATAGACAGTACAGTCATCTGCAAAAAGGTCACATGATGAGTGTTTGAAGTATAGAGGAAGATCATTAATGTTTACGGTAAATAGAAGAGGGCCGAGAATGGAGCCCTAGAGAACACCTGTATGGACAACAGTTGGGTTCGACAAGGAATTATTGTAAGAGACTATTTCTTGTCTGTCTGACGGGAACGATTTAATTAACTTTACCAGCTTAATATTTTTTTTCATTGTTTCTAATTTTCTGATTAAAATAAAATGATCTATCATATCAAATGCTTTTTTGAAGTCTACAAATATTGCTCCACATATATTATCGTTATTGATGTTTAGTTGCCAATTGTCTATCATCTTTGTTAAGGCTGTGTGGCATGAATGCTTTAGTCTAAACCCCGACTGACTGCCGATTAGCAGGTCGTTATCTACTAGGTGTTGTAGTGTTGTTTTATGGATGTGTTTTTCCAGTGGTTTAGACAGCGACGATATAAGAGAAATGGGCCTATAGTTACTAAGATTACTACCATCAGATGAACCTGGTTTGAGAAGTGGGTATACTTTAGCGCTTTTAAAAGCGGATGGAAAGTAACTCCTTGCGATACATTGATTATATATATATGTCAGTGAATCACTAATAGCAGCTGCGGGAAAGGGCAATATTCGATTACTGATTCCATCAAGTCCCGATGAGTTATTATCTTTAAGGCCAGTAATATAGTTATAAACTTCGTTAACTGTCTGGAAAATTTCGTTTGTTCACTAAAGTGTTGATTGCCTTCCATATCTCTTTGCTGTTTGTTTTACTCTGAACTAAATTTCTAAAGTGGTTTTTCTTTTCTCTGCGAATTAAGTATTGTACTTTATTTCTTATTGTCCGATATGTAGTGATATCCTTTTTTTTTATGCGCTCTATCTCTTTGCCTCATAGCGTCAAGAACTTCTTGTGTGATCCATGGAGATTTAATTTGCCTTTTCACGCGAATTTCTTTGGTAGGCGCATGCTTATTAAAAATACTATAAAATATCATTGTCCAATATGCGATGGCGTCATCAGGATCAGGAATTTGAAAAACGTTGGCGAGAGAAGAAAAGAGAAGATCAATTGAAGAAGAGAGAAGAGCAATTGCTAAACGGGAAGAAGAAGAGAGAAGAGCAATTGAAGAAGAGAGAAGAGCAATTGCTAAACGGGAAGAAGAAGAGAGAAGGGAAATTGCTAAACAAGAGAAAGAAGAACTTAAGAAGGAAGAAGAAAGGCAAGAGAGGAAAGGGAAGAAATTGAAAAAGAAAACAGAAGAAAACAGGAAAGAGAAGCAGAGGAAAGGTTAATACAGTTGCGTATGGCTGAATTAAACTTAAAAGCTCAAGTGGCTTCAAATATAAATAATAATACTGATACACAGAATGCTTCGTCATCCAACCTAACTAAAAGCAACTATTATTTCAAATTACCAACATTCAAATTGAATATTGACGATTTATCAGCATGGCTGTCACGCTTTGTGGAGGTGTGTAAGGTAAATAAACTTGAGAAATCCGCATGGTCATTAAAACTCAGGGAATTTTTAGATGGTGAGCCCGCAAGTGCAGCTCAGAATGTTGACCCAACAATAGCTAGTGATTATGACACCATTAAAGCCTTATTATTACGGCGTTTCGATTTAGATGAAGAGGGATGCAGAGTCAGGTTTAAAAATATTCTACCAGATTCCAATAAAGGTTTCACAGGTTTTATTGCGAATATACGCAACACTTTTAATAGATGGGCGGAACTTGCAGGTGTGAACAAATCTTATGATAAATTAGTTGATTTGTTACTCAGGGATAAGGTACTATCCTCTGTTAGTCCACCGTTCTTGTCTTTCTTACAGGAACGAAAACCATCTACCATTGCTGCCTTAGAAGAAATGGCAATAAATTATTGTACTGCTCATCCTAATGTCAGCATTTCTAATTCACACATAAGAGAACCTTTACCAGTGGCGTCCAATATGTCATACCATAGTTATGACAAATCAAGATCACAAAGCCTCGATAGAAATTATGTCAAAGGAAATTATAATTATAATTATAATAAGGGGCGAAATAGCTATAACAATATTAGTAATTTTAACAGAGGTAGGCAACAGAATTCAAATCAGAATAGATCATATAATTCTAATACTAATAACAATGGTAACAGATGGAATAGCAATAATCAAAACTCTAGACCCAGATACAACAGCCACCACGGGGGACCACGAAATAATTCCAATAACTATTCCTGTCATCGGTCTCAGTCACGCAGACCAGCACATTATGATCACAATGCAGGAGCGGCACTCACAGATGGTACGACCTCTAGTGTTTCTGATAATAATAATCAGTCACAATCTTCGTCTTCATGTTGTGCTGTTAATTATAACGTGGCAAATAGTTGCCAAGATTGTAATGCTGTTTTTCAGAAGGCCAAAGAAACAGTGCTGAATTGTGGACACCTTCAGGCAGCAGTTGGTCTTTCGGCGAACGACGGCACAGGCACGCTGTTGTTCAATAGAGGATTAGTTAATGGTACTGTGGTCTCAGGTTTGAGGGATACGGGATCAACTACCATTGGAGTCAGGCAGTCACTAGTCCATCCAAGCTGTGCTACTAATGAACACGTCAGGTGTATTACTTTTGGTGGTACTGTTGAGCACTACCCCACTGCCATTGTATATGTTAACAACACCATTTTTACAGGTAATGTCAAGGTGTGCATGTTGCAGAATCTAGTAGCTGATCTTACGGTGGGACTCATCCATGGCAGTAAGGATTGCACCCCAGAAGATATTAATGAATAGGAAAGGAAAAATTTGCAATTTTATGGCAATGCTAACGCTGTCGTTGCGATGGCTAAACTCCGTGCCAACAAGATGAATGCATGTGGCACAGTATTTTCAAATTTTGTTCTTAGCACTATTTTGGAAAGTGATGAGGATGATAAAGATATCTCTCATTTTGACAGGGTCCAGGACAAAATCATATCTGATGTGTCTTGTATTGAAGACCAGGATACTAAATGTACATCAATTTTCAATAAACTTGACAATGATGTTACTACATCTTACTATGTATATTTAAGTACTTCCAACATTGTTAATGCTACAACTGGTCTTACAAATTTTCTCTTTATTTTTTTGTCTGTTATCTCTATTTTGGTTTTCAAGGTGAACATGAAATGTTTTCATGTGATCAGAAAACTATCTACTGTCAATTACTCACGTTTCCTCAACACTTTACTTCTGATCTTCTTGGTCAGTTATTTTTTCAGAACCATCTCTTTTGCTCATGACTACGAGCAAATGTCAGTGTTAAATCACCCTACCAATGACATCTCTATGACTTTCAGGATATAATCTGAGATGACTCAACACTCTCAGTTTTTAATAGTCGATCTTTTCAATAATATGTTTGGGTTGTTCCATACCAGTCCTAAAGGGTTACATATTTCTTTTCTCGATCTTGACGTTCAGATCGTCACTTCGCGTTATGATTATGATCTATTCTTATTTCAGGAAGATGAATTGTCTCTTCCTGACACACCTAGTTCTTTACATCTACCTACTTCGCCAACTACTTTATCTTTTCAATATGATCATATAGAACCTGATCTTAATAAAAAGATATATATGATCAACAGTAATAAAAGGGTTAATATTAAAATTAACATCATCAATTTTGGGTGTACCTCTGATGGGAAACCTGAAACAGATAAGTCGGTCGTTGATTTTTTTCATTTTGAGTATTACGCTGTCACATACGACAGGTATTACACATTACTATTGTTCACATATTATAGACACTATAACTACCTATAATAGAAAAAGGGCATATTCTTGCATTATGTTGCTATACTATCTGCCACTAGATCCCACATGGCAGGCACTTGTTAATTCCTTTAATTACAAGGCAGACTAGTTTTGCTAGTCTATTGCCACCTACCAAAAACAGGTATTATTCTAACTATTCTCAGACAAAGCAGCATAAGTTTCGTATATCGTCTATTGTCTTAAGAAAAAAAAGACAGGCCTATGAAAATGACATGGATTAAATAAGCGCTCACTAAATTTCTAGGAATTTTATTTTATTAAATACCTCCAAAATTTGAGGTCAACATTTGCTACTCAATTTTTCGCAAATGTATCTCTCCGTACAGATGCCAGCAATTACGGACTAGAAGCGAGCTGTACTTCGCGAGTTTACGATTCGGTATATTAGCGATGATATCGTATCTCGTACTTCAAGTGACATCAATAGATGCTACTGACGGTGAACACTCCAGTATATTACCAAGTTTAACTGATCCAGATTACGTTCGAATTCATCATTGAGTCAATACCAGGAACGGAAAATATCATGGCCGACGTACTCTCAAGAAATCCTGTCGAAGTCTATTGAACGAAAATTATAATTCAAGATTTCAAGATTGGAAATAAGACTATACATACATGCTTATAAACGTTACACGGCTGAAGTTTTTGTGAACTCGAGACATGCGAATAGCGCGTCGAGGAAACTTATAATGAACTAACCCAGGTTTACAGTTTTCCCAAGAAACGTTACGATATTCCACGAAAACTTATTGTTACTTTTCAACGTTTGGACTTTGTGTCCACTTGGCTTCCACTTGGTATGATACACTCCAAAGGGAATATTCGTGTGGTCTTTGAATTTTGTTTCGTGTTCAAATCGATGGACTGAATGTGAATTATGTGAAATTCTTGATCCGACCTTACACGAAAGACAGATGAACATTCTTCATTCAGTCTTCATGATGAACAATGTATATCAAGTTTTATGGAATGAATCTCACTCGTCATATCGAACAAACTTGTAGATCCACAAATGGAAATAACGACGTTTGGATCTTCAGAACTAACATTATTTGTTTTATTACTTATTGTTTAAATAAATAAAATAAAAATATAATGTGAGGAAAAGATTAAATACACAAAAGAAAGGAAATAGAAAAAAAAATAACCTCACACATTTGAATAATTTAAGTAAATATATTTATAAATGTAATCATTATTATATGAATTTAGCAAATATGTGTACGTAATATTATATGTATTAGTTTGTTAGTTGATAGTTAGTTAAATAGATATTAGTTAGTCTATACATATGTTTTATTAAGTCTTTCACATCTCACTTGTTAACTTATGCTTTATTCTCTTCTTTACTTTACTTGTCTTTACTTTTCTTTATTTTCTTTACTATTATATGATATTTTAAGCTAGTTAATTCTATAATTAATTGGTAGATCCAATAATACAACACATTATTTTAGTTAATACATACTTTCATTTACTTAGATAATTATTACTGACAGTTGACATTTTCTTTCTTTACTTTAATACAATATCCATGTATTACATGACTGATATTATATCGACATGACTTACGACACTGTTCTACACAGAACATCGTAGGCCATATGTTGATTTTTCTTAAATTTTTGATATAATTACTTAGGATATTTCCACACACAAAAAAATCTATAGAATAGATTTTTACCCCCGTCGGGCAGGGAATTATTACGACATGTTTCAACGATGTCGTCTGCTACAGTTGGCAGCGCGTTTTGGAGTACGCATTTTGATGTTGAGAGGTTTGTAATATAGAACGTTTTTTATGCGTCATGGTCTTTTTGTGAACGCAAATCGCATGGTTCGATTGTGACGCGGTAGCGTTGATATGGTTACGCGTGGTGACTAAGATACTTGATTCTTTTCATTCTGACCGTCAAGACATGAAGACGTATATTATTCCTTCCAGTGTTAGGCTTCATATTATGCCGAATTTTATATTAAAATGAGGACAGAGGGTCAGTCCTTACTATTATAATGAATTTAATGGAAATGTTACATGGTTGTTGGATAACCATGGACAGAAGGATTATTGATCATTTATGATCTGTGTTCGCAAACTAATTGGGTCTCACTACCGGTTGACTGCGCTGCGGCAACGCGAGTATATAGCCCAAGATGTTCTGACGACACTTTAGTAACTGGAAGACGGTAACATGTTTTAATTAGAATGCAATGCAATGTACTATTCATGAACTAATTCCTTATGATGTCGTCGTATATTTTTGTCAATAAAATTTGTATCCATGTTGGACTAAAAAAACCCCGAGGACTTACCAGAAAATCAATCAAGTTGAACTTGGCTCGTTGCCACATATTATTATTGATTTGTTAATTCATGCACGATGCCCTCTTTGTGATGAGAGATAATATTACCCACCTTCATTAATGGAAGTTCATAAGGAACCTGAACGGTTGTCAACCATTTATGCTAACCGAGTTCAGATAACCTGATCATTGACCCACAGTAAAAAGGTTTTGAAGCAAAAAGGAGACGCTTCAACAGGTACCAACACGCTCCAGTCTACCCATCTGTAAATGGGTACCTGACTTTGAGTTAGGGAAGGAAAATGCAGCGAGGAAGAGGACTGGTCACCCCACCTCTCGATGCTAGACCTAGTATGTTGAAGTCTCTAACACTTCACTCCCCTACTAATGGATTATAATAACTACAACGTAGTGCGATAAACCAATTAATTTTTTTCAGACAAGAATTAATGTAAAGTGTGTGTTGCCGGGTACGTCCTTCCTACCTCCTACTGTACAGTGCTTCCTGCCTGAGTTAAGTGTCAGCTACTTAGGCAAGAATCGCTTGTCCAGTGTTCCCTACCTGACAGTAGGAAGCACTGTACAGTGCGTGTATCCGGGTACGTCCTTCCTGCCTTCTACACCAGCCTTAACTTCTGGGACCGATTTGGACCATTTTTGGTGTTCTTCCCCCCCCCCCCCCCCCCCCACCCCTCGAACTTAAGATTGTTCGTAATTAATATATATGTTTATTAGCAACATTTTGACATAAAACGTATTTGCAACAAAACAACAAAACTATACTTATAATTAAATATTTCTTGCTCTCTGTTCCACAGATTTTTTGAACTTGTGTCAAAGTTTACGTTGCACATTTCAGGATATTCTATGGAAAATATCGCAAGGCTGTTGAATCTACCTCTTTTGGCCTTAGATAAGATTTGATCAATTTTAATTTGGAAAAGCTCCTTTTCCCTGACACGACCGGAACTGGCATTGTCAAAACTATGCGTAAAGCAATAAAGAAAACTTGAAAATGCAGTAGCTCTCTCATTCAAAGCAAGGATTTTCAGTATTTTCTAACCTAGTCAAGGTATGAAGAAGGACAATTGGATTCAGCGCTACCAGCATATGATCAACTAAAGCTGCTTACTTTATAGACTTGTTGTCCTGAATTTTCGTTGTATAATCTATCTATCTATCTATCTATCTATCTATCTATCTATCTATCTATCTATCTATCTATCTATCTATCTATCTATCTATCTATCTATCTCTCTGTATGTCAATGTATCTATCTGTCTATCTATCTATTTATCTACCTCTCTTTATCTGCTCGTTTGTTAAGTTTTCCTGTGGTTTTGTTAGTTTTTTGTTTATGTCCAGTAGGTTAAATCGGCTTGAGGCTGTCCCTGGTTATCTTAAAAATTAAAAATTAATCTGAAATCATGCAAATTTACAGGGGATATAATCATGACAAATAACACGTTATGTGGTAGATTTGTTATTCCCCTTTCCGTTTCTAGTGATACCATAAAAAATGCAACTAAAAAAAATTGAGTTGGAATAAAAAGCACTGAGGGTGTGACGTGTGCGAAAACTGGGTTGAAATTATGATGCTGATCCGAGCGAGCTCTATAGTGAACCGACGCTAAGTTGATGCTCTTGCACATACAAAATTCCATCTTCATTATTGGGTATTCTGCGCGCATTTCACTGTTGTAAAGCAGCATATCTCAAATGAGGAAAGTTTATCAAAGTAAATGAAAGGGGAAAAGTAAAGGATCCCGTTACACACCCATTGAGGCATATTGGGAATATGGAGTTAGGCCCATATTTTTTTGACATTCGGCACACTAGGGGTGATGTGGTCAGCATCACGCCGGCCGCCTTAACCTTCCCAGAGTTGCTCTGGTACCTGTTGAGGATTGTTGCATGGTTTGAACTTGTTTCAGATGGTCGCACCATACAACACCTCACTAGACCGAAATGAAATAGTTCGCGTGTGGCGATGTATGACGCGTTAGACTTAGTTACGGAGAGTCTTTTGTGTGGCTTTCGAGCCTTATGGCAGTGTTTGGAACATGTGGCATGGCCACTAACGTATGATAGCGTACAACCGTAAATGTAATGCTGGTAAAGCAATAAATAAATAATGTGTAAGGACCATTGAGTCCGAAGATATAAGTAGGTATTATTAACCGCAATAATTATTAAACGCGAAAATCGTGAAGTACGATCGCGGGTAAAATATGTAAGGCTGATAGAGCCTGGCGAGCAATGCCAAATATAATATGGACATAGTTGTGATATGTATATAAGTAAGGCAGAGACCCTAATAGAACTGTAAGCGGACAGTTTAATACTGTGTGAATAATAATAATTATGCCAAGCAGTTTCGTTGAAATATTATTGAATGTTGATTAAAACGGCAAAGTAATAGACATGCAATATCTAAGAAATAGTAGACTCTACGTTATGGTGCATCTAGTGCTCTTGAATATGAACTATATGGTTTTCGTTTATCCATATTGAAAGAGTGAATATTTATTAAACATTGTAAGTCGTCAAAACTGGACTTATTTTAATGAAGGCGTTCTACAGTTCCAGTTTCAAATGTTGTATGAAGTTTAACCGTTGACCTTCAATGTATTGGTCAAACGAGAATTGAAATAATCCAACACTGTAAGATGAATGCCTAAGAAGTTTATTAAAGAAACGTTCATATTAAAACATAAAACTAACTACCAACGAATCCATTGTTGCGGCAAAAGAATCGAAACAGGTTGTATGACAGAACAGATGAGTTAACAATTACATAACACGAAATATAATATTGGACCACTTAATCAAAGAAAAGTCCGCAACAGTACCCGTTTGGGGCTGGGTCGACACAGGAGCCGTTTGCAGCCTAAACAAATCCCACCTCATCTGGGGATCGAACCACTGAGCTGGGAAGCCAGTGCACTAACTACTATGCTACCGCGGCTACTCAAATTAAGAAAGTTTATCAAAATAAATGAAAGAGTTGTAAAATATTGTCTCGAGTTATTTCCTCACTCGTTATTCATCAAGTCACCATTATTCTCGTGTTTTACGTTTCTATATACGATTGAAAGAAATTATTTGGGCTTTCACAATTATATTGAATGTATAGAAAATATAACGTGAAGTTTCTCTGGTTGCTATTTGTCTCATGAGATTCTGAGAATCTAATATTCAAGGGAGGTAACACTTGACAGATAGCATTCTTGTAGAATTTCGCAGGCTGTTAGGCCTTACAAAATGTTCAATATATTTGACTAGGAAACATTTTTTAAATTTTGGCAACTATTTTTATTTCAGATCAAATGCGCAATATTTATGTGTCACGTTTCAAATCTTTGGCATTTAGATTCTCTATACTTCACTTATAGTAGAGTGGTACGTTTTAATCTATTAGTGTTATAATTTTTATTGGAATACCACTACACCTGGCGGTAGAAGGGGAACGACTAAGTAAGTAATTATTTTTATTCGAAGTTCGTCCAGTCTGGGCCAGCCTCAGTAATTGCCGGGCGCTTTTTGGACCATTTTCGTAGGGCCACCTGAACTTAAGATTACTTGAAATTATATACATATATATCATTTTCTGTTCCGCAAATTCCTTCAAAATTGTGCCGACGTTGAACTTTTCCGCTTCATCACATTCAATAACTAAACGCTGCTGAGTATCTTGAGCAGTGTAGAGAAATTTAAAAAAAAAAAAAAAAACTTATAAATCCACTCTTTCAAACCAAGGGGCTTCAGGATTTTTAAAAACTTTCAAAAATACAAAGAAGGAGGAACTGGCTTGATACTTTCGTTTCCTCGACTCCAGAATATAGCCATTTAATCTCGTAACTTTACAGACTTGACAAGTCTGTTTTCCTGAATGAGCTTGACGTATGTTAGCATAATTTCCAAGTGATCAGCAATTTATCCTTTACAGTTAGTTGAAATATGATTTAATGAAACATCATATTTATAAACACGTTTTGTCAGCTGCTTAAACTTTATTCTGAAACTTCAAAGATTGCGTAGCATTTTCTAAGACTTGGAGTAGTTTACATGGTAAACGTCCTTGGGATCAATAATGGGATCAGCAATTGTCTCATAACTAAAGTATCTTTTTCGCTTTCGTAATCGCTTTGTTTGGAAATCTTGACCTACCTTAGAGGTATTCTGAAGCTCATTTGCACTCACTAAATTGTGTTCAAAGCTAGTCTCTCTGTAATTTATCAGCCAATCCTAGAGCTTTTCTAATAAACAAACACCTGCGGCAAGATTTACTGTATTGCCCTGCAGGTTTTTTCTGAGAAAATGTACTTGAAATAACGAATCATGCCAGAAAATCAATGAAAAAGTGAACTTGAAAATTATCCTTTCATTTTGCTAGCAAATAATTCAGCTTCATTTCTTGCCTGAGTATCCTGAGATATTTCTATACTTCTATAAGCGCGTTAGATAAATTACCTGCGTTATATCTCACAACATTTACACGTTGCATTCGACACCCCTGCCTTGTTTCACAGAGAAGCTTTAGGGAAAGACCCATCATATGCTTTTGAAAAGCCTGGAAACTCCTCCTTTCCTTGATTAGGAATGTCTTGACTGAAAATTCGTGCAAGATGGTCAGATGTTGCCAACAATTATTATGCTTCTAATAAAGTTGCCATTATGTGAAGTTCTTAACTGTTCAATAGAGCCGCTAAATGATAAAACAACTGAACAACAGCAACTAATCGTTCAAAACGTGATGCAATTGCTTTTTTTTAAAACTGATCAGTCTCTTTTGGTTCATGTCGATCGTAGAGAGGGTTCTCTGAAGTTCACAGCCATTTAGCATAGTCACTAAATGACCTCTTGACTGTTTATGAACAGCTAATCTATGGGCACTTGGTCATTTGTTGAACCGATTACTAGTCAATGTTCTTTTCACATCATTTGGTTTGGTTTGGTTTTTAAGGACTATCTTCATTGCACACGGACAACACCATCTGTGCTCCGATCTCCTTCCTTAGATCACGCAAGGAGGATCTCAGCGCAGTGCATGAACTCCGTAGCACCGGCGAGAATCCCAATGTCTGTATATAATGTATAGGAATCTCTTCTTCTTCTTTGATCCTTAGCCGATGACCGTCAAAGCAGTCGATGGCCATCACGCCAGGTGGCGTCTTGTAGGGCAACAACAAATTGATTCCACTTTGCTCGGTCCATGGCCATCTTTCGTACAGTGCCCCAACTCTGGTTCATTCTTTGCATCTCAGCCTCCACAAACCTCCGCTAAGTTGTTTTTGGTCGGCCTCTCTTTCGCTTTCCATCAGGGGTCCATAGCATAGCTGTTCTTGTGATGGCATAGGGGTCTCTTCTGAGAACATGTGCAACCCAATTCCAGCGTCTTCCAGTTATGATGGTGTGCATGTCCTCTTGCTTGCTCCGAGTAAGCAGATCTTGGTTGATGATGGTAAAGGTAAAGGTAAAGGATCCCGTTACACGCCCATTGAGGCATATTGGGAATATGGTGTTAGGCCCATATTTTCTTGACCGTCGGCACACTAGGGGTGATGTGGTCAGCATCACGCCAGCCGCCTTAACCTTCCCAGAAGTTGCTCTGGTACCCATTTGGGGCTGGGTCGACCCAGGAGACGTTTGTGGCCTAAAAAAATCCCACCTCATCTGGGGATCGAACCATAGACCACTGCGCTAGGAAGCCAGTGTACTAACCACTATGCTACCGCGGCTCCCGTTTTGGTGATGGTATTCGGCCAAAAGATTTGGATAATTTTTCTTAAGCATGTTGTGTGAAAAGAGGACAATTTCGACATTTCCTTCTCTGTAACTCTCCAGCATTCCGCACCATAGAGAAGCACAGAAAGCACAAAGCTCTGATATAATCTTAATTTTGTGCTTGTGCTGTACTGAGAGGACTTCCAGAAGTTGTTTAGACTAAAAAAGGCTGTTCTTGCTTTGTTCATTCTGTTGTTGATGTCTTTGTTTGCTCCGCCATCAGGTGTTACTATGCATCCTAGGTATGTGAAGATGTCTGTCTGTTCCAGTTGTTGATTCGTATAGGAATCACACATTCTATAAATATCTTTGTGGTGGGTAGGTTTCCTAATTTTTTTAAATTGTAACTTGCGCCACTTGCACACGGGACTTCCTATTTTGTCGCCCGTATCCGAGAAGTCTAGGCATCCGATCTCGCTACCCATGAAACCGGGGGGAGGGGGAAGGGGAAGGGGGGGGGGGGGAAAGGGGGGGGGGAGTATAATGTAATTAGGACCACTGGTTCTGAAAAAAATATTTCAATTAAATAAAATATAATCCCTCAATTGTGATTCGAACCCGGTACCTCTTGAATACGAGGCGGACGCCATACCTCTGAGCCACCCCGACCACACATTTCACATCATTTACAAACAGGCGACAATAAAAACTAAATGTCATATCAGCTGGCAACGGAACATATTACCCAGGGTTGAAAAATGATTTAAACATGTTTAAGCTTTCTAATGCAGTGAACATTTGAGAAATGTTTTATATTCTTTTCGAGGAAAGTCATCCACAATAATTTAAGGTAGTCCGTTTTTCACAAACTACTCTCTCAAATCAGTAAAATCTTTCTGGCCTGATGGCTGGATCATCTGTTATGTGTAGCTGACTTTCAAGGTTTGCACTAGTTTGATCTTTATTTGCAACTAAAATGTTCGAACCTTTACTTTCCTTAGAGAGTTTTGTTCTTGAATATGTTTATGATCTATGATATCCCCGTGTTCCTTGGTTTCTCCGCACTGAATGGTGGTTGCATCAGGATGAGGTACTTCTACGTCATCAGCGTTTCCCTGTGCTTTTCTGTTTGGCTGCCTTCTGTCAGCTCCATAGGTTATGGCGAACCTCTGTCAATACTCTCAGTTCCCCGGCCTGCCTCGTCAGATGACTTTGAGTTAATTCTTCTCAAATTAATAATATGCCAACCTTTGATTTTTATACCTAATGTGTTGAAAATTATTGTTCTGCAAATTAGTTCGCTAACTATGTTGTCAGCAATTCGTTACTCTCAGATAACATGCTGTAGTTTTACCTGGCACTGTTTTTTCAGCTATATTTCTTTCGCTATGTTGCTTTTGTTTTTTTTAATTCCTTCTTCAGCTTTCAAATTCTTTTTTTTTATTTTACTTGTTTTTTCATTAGGTCATTGTGGCAGATTATGATAATTGATTTCATATATCTATTTTCTTTATCTTCATTTGTCTTTTTACCTAGCTTCACCTACGCCTGTTGGGTTAACTTAAACTTCCTATTACTCAGAATAGATCTGTCTCTCTTTCTCATTTAGCACGCATTTAATGCTGGTCGCTATACTTCTTTGATGAGAGTCTACCAGAGACCTATTAGCTAACGTGAGCTGTAATTTTAACACCAGCGCCAGAGATCAAATCGTTGTAGAGATCAGACAGCGACCAGATTTGAATAAATTTGAGTAGATCTTGGGAACCTAGTGAGAAATCTTTATTACCTTTCCCTGAATCCGTTCGTTTGATAAGTAATTAAACACGGCGAATCGGAAGATCTAAAGACATTGCTCACGTAAATACGAGCAGAGAGACGAAGGAAACCCCCACTGATTAGCGCATTGCCGATGTCTGATCGAAGCGAGAACGAAGATCCTGGGTGTTCGGCTTTGAATTACGTATAAGCCGAAAAATGAACGTAGAATGTACCGTAGGTGAGAACATCTGGTAGGGTCTGGTTTTTCGGGGGATAATTAACTATCTCCTTTCATCTCTAATATATATATATATATATATATATATATATATATATATATATATATATATATATATATATATATATATATATATATATATATATATATATATATATATATATATATATATATATATATATATATTATATATATATATATATATATATACCACATAAATCTAACTAAATTCATCCAGTACCTCACAGATTCCTCTAGAAAAACTAGCTTTGATTCTAGAATACTTGTAAAAGTGAATTTCTTAGTAGTCGCTGGAGATAAATCTTAGTAGCTCGGTGTTGAGGTAAATACTTTACTAGTAGTTTGAGTGATTTAATCTTTTTAAATCGTCAATTATAATTTACTAGTTAATTTCTGTGCAGAATGATTTACTAGTAGGTCCGTTATATTATTTCTCTAAAGTTTTACTGTGTTACAGTGGATAGCAGAACAAATAAATATTTTTAGCTAAACTCGCCAAGCTATAATAAAATTTAATTAACTGCTAGTAACCAGTCAGTGAATATTTTAACTAACTAGTAATGCACTGATTCATCATGAGTATTGACGAAATATGTATTTATTTCTAATTCATGATGACTGATTCTTTTTAAATGACTAGAATTTATTTCACGGAAGTTTTTTTTAAACGATGAGACTAGCTCTAAGCCTATAGTTTCTAATTTATGTTAAATAACTGAAGTGGGTAATATATCTTCTATGTTACGCGGGGTAAGGATAGGATTGTGAATTATAATATATTATGTTAAGTATTTGTATTTTCTCCTATACAGTATTTGGGTCAAACCCTAAACCTTACCAGCTTCTTCCATTCCATATGAAACTGGAAATAAACTTTATCAAAGAACATTCTGATATAATATCGGGTTTTTTCAATGTGACTTGTCTGGTCTCGTGGTACACCCAGAAATAGACAGAGTACCAACCCAAATAATATTAAGAATAAATGATAACTGGACTTATAGAATATCCAGATTTCTTTGCCCAATTTCATAAACATTCAGCCTGTTGTGGCTACCAAACATTGACATTACCTGTATAACGACCACGTGTTGTGAAGGAGATTGATCCTGAACCGATTTGTTTACCTGACATTTGATGTAACGATTGAAGATTCCAAGCTAACGTACACTGTGACATTTAGATCTCTTAATTATTTTACTACCGGGGCAAAAAAAATTGAAGTGTCCTTTATCAGCATCCTACTTACAAGAGTAAATCAAGCGTTTCCCAACATTTGATTAATTAGTCGTTGGAGAAACTGGGGCTTGATTCGCCAAACAACCAACCGTGGATGGGCTGTGGGTGCCATTAACAATTGTTCCCGATGTGGTGAAAGCACCTTTGTAGGTAAGAGAGACTGAATTTGTGATCACAGGTTTGTCAGAGCGAGAGAAAGCGTGGGAAGAATAATTCTATTTGGATATAACCCATGTACTTATTTTGTATTTGCTTATGCAGGTTTTGCTAAAGCTGCTCCTTTATTTCATTTCAGATAAGATTCACTTATAACTCTGTTCTTTACTGTAGAGGGAATTTTAGACCATAGCGTAAAAACCTTTGACTCTTTCGGGGGTTAACAACTTTGCTCTAACGGGATCTTGTCTCAACAGAGGGAGAGAGGAGTAAACCTATGAGTCTAACTCTGTAATTAACTCATTAACCTATGTTCATTGTATTTGATTTTGATATTCAAAGATATTGTTGTGTTGTAGATTCTTTATGATAAATAAAATTTACATAAACTTTAATTACGTGTGTCGGTCAGCTTGTCCCAAAAGATCCCAATTCCATAGATATAGGTTTTCACGTCTGTGCGTCTAAGTGTCGTCACGTATCTGTGTGTGTGTAGATGTGAGTGGGTGAATATATCAGTATATATTTATAGGAAGGTCTGTCTGATCTACATCTACAAATCTCAGTCGTAATCGATAGGCTGGATTGATTATCTTTCAAATCCAGGGACAGATTTTTACCTTTCACCATTTCACTTGTGAAAAATCTATTTCTTTATCTGATCTCTCACTGAGCTATCACCTGTTCTAGTCCTATTCAGGCTGGGCCAAAATTGATCTTAATTACCCTATCACAAATATACGACAGTCAGTAATTGCAAAAATTTGTCTGTAATACATTTCTCTATTGCATTTAAAAAAAATATGTCTTAACTTTTAACGGATGTTGTGATTTCCCCATGTTTGTTGCGAGCACTGTTCTGCCGTTTTTAACTTTCATATAGTGTTAGCGTTTAAGGGTTGGTTCTTTCCAAATGTTTTAAATGTATGGTAATGTTAATATATAGTTGTAAAAGAAATTTATTGAGGAATAATAAAATATGAAATTGCGATAAACCAAAAGAAAAACATATTTATAATTTACCATTCCTGAAAACTGGCCTCCCAATAAGAACGTCTGGGAAAATGTGCCATGAAAACTGGACTCCCAATATGAACGTCTTGGAAAGTATGCCATGAAAACTTGCCTCCCAAAATGAACGTCTGGGAAAATTTGCCCTGAAAACTGGTCTCCCAATATGAACGTCTGGGAAAGTATGCCCTGACAACTAGCCTCCCAATATGAACGTATGGGACAGTAAGCCCTGAACACTAGCCTCCCAATATGAAAGTCTGGGAAAATTTGTCCTAAATGCCCCCTTCTCGTCCTTTAAGAGTTAATGTTCTGCTTGTTTGTCGAATTGAGTCTTGAAGCGTTGCAAACTGGTCGCCTATACTTTGTAATTTGTTAAATCATTATGTTTATTTCTTATATTAGCTCTACACTTATCTCCTAGTACTACATCAGTTGTTATCAGTTCCTTGACTAGTTCCTAACGTAACATTCGGTTTTATTTAACATTTTCATTATGTTTCTACGCTCTGATAAGTAACATCTATTCTTAATTTCATGGATAATGAGGTCTACAAGAGTTACTATTTAACATCATCCTCTTGTCATCTTTTTTTGTAGCGCTGTAGAGAACATCGCCACTTGGTGCGATCGGCAGCTTCATTGTTCCAGGTTGCTGAATTTATACCCAAATACATTCATGTCTCTCGTGCACACAAAAGCACTCGTCTGCAAGTGCAGTCTTGGTGTCATTAGCTGTGTTTATCACCTTTGCAGGGTGTGAACTCATTAATATGTTGGCAGCAGCATAGACAAAACCGATAGTGATATGAACATGTACAGAAACAATGAGGTTTTGGATTCACTGGGATATTTTTGGAAATCAACACAAATCAAGTCCAACACATACACACACACACACACTCTCACACACACACACCCACCCCCACACCCCCCACACCACACCACACCCCCACTCCCCCCCCCACTCACACCCACCCCCCAAGTAAAGGATTTTCAATTCAAATACCGAAACAATGTTATTGAATGTCTCTGTGATACAGAGAATAATAAATATGACAATCAATAAGTTACATACTAATAAATGGCTGGTTGTACGGAATAGACGTATTAAAGATATGGCAGTTTATCCATGCGGAAGTGATGGAAAGTCCTGACAAAGACTACTAAAACAATAAGCTAAGATCCGATGTCAGCCTTGGATAGTAAACAGTGAAAATAACTTGAAGTTAGCATTACATGTCTTGCTTCTTGAATATTCGGAGTGATATAAGACGATGAATGTATAAGAATGGAAGATTCTTGGAATCTGAGGCTGGTTTAGAGAAGATAAAGAAAACATAGAAAGATCTTGAACCGATAGCAGTGAAGCATGGCATACCTGACTGAATTCATAGGTGGTTCTATGGTTATGATAATGATGATAAACCAAATAACACAATCCACAGAACTTTTGGTACAGCATTCTGTTGTTATTGGACACTACAAAATATAACAAACATTGAGTTTTCTTTTTTCCTATTAGTTTTAATAGTACCAATGAAAGTCATGTTTACAACAGATTTAGATTTTGACCTCAGAATTATTTAGGCATTGCGTCATTCGCTTTGTCTCATATGATGGTTTTCATTTTTCAAACTTTATTTATTTTGTATTTGTAACCACGTGAGTCCTTAGTACAGTACATACGTTGTTTTTTTTTTTTTTGTTTCTGAATATTTCGGGAATAAGAAAAGACATTTTAGGAGAAACAACGCAGATGTTTGGGCAAATAAAATCTTTCTCAAAAGTAAATTAAACACACAATGCAGAAAATGATTTTTCCAGGTCTCTCAATCAATCAACACCGTTAGCTCCCCAAGGATCATAGACTGTCAAGAAACACAGGTCAAGCCCTCCTGTCATGTGCCATCAGCACAAGCTATGTCTTTCTAAAATTTCATTTCTGTCTTCATTTCTCTTCCCAGTACATTTTTAGTAAACCTCTGCCTCTCTTACGCTAAGGATTACAGAACAAAAACTATTTTGTAACTCTATCAACAGGTTTCCTCAAAGTGTGTTCTATCCATCTCCAGCGTCTTATCTTATATCGTGCTCAGCACTTCTCTACTACTTATCATCAATTCCACATTTGTAACCGTGTTCTCTAGTACTTATCATCAATTCCACATTTGTAACCGTGTTCTCTACTACGGATCATCAATTCCACATTTGTAACCATGTTGTATCATTTCAATCTTTCTTTTCTGTGATAGTCTGTAACTTTTTAGTTGTCGTGTTTGTTGTTCTCCAAGTTTCAGAGCTATACAATAGGACTGCTTAGACATTTGAGTTGAAGAGACGTGTTAGATTTCCTTTCTCCTGATCTCCATAAATTTTAAAATACAATAAAAGCTCCTCTTGCCTGTCTGTATTCCTATTTTGATATCATTGTCTGTCACTCCAACACTGTCAATATTGCTGCTAAGATATGTGTATGATTCTACATACTGTTATCGTTTCTTACATTTATGCTAATTATCTGCGTCTTTTGACTGCGTATTATTAATTCCATTTGTGTGACCTCTTACCAACTATATTCATTTTGTCTTGCATCTAATTACAATTACGGCACCGAGGAACCAAGTTGTGACTAAAGTCTAGATCCTCAAGCTGTTTAATCAGATTCCACTGGATTCCTTTTCTGTTGGATCAAATAGATGTTTTCATAAACCAATCTACAGCCAGTAAGAAGAGAAACTGTGTCACACTGGTTTTCTTATCCCAAATGGTTCTATATATGTTGTCCTTCATTACGAAGTCTGCATGCTGTCTTCAAAAGTTTTCTTTATTAAGTTAATCATCTCCAGAGGGACTCTATAATGCCTCATCAACTTCTAAAACAGTTCGCTGTCTATGCTGTCAAATGCCTTTTTCATAGTCTACAAATCCAATGTAAAGACATGAATTTTATTCCAGACTTTGTTGAACTATTGTTCTAAAATCTGGCTATCTGGATTGCACAGTATATGTTTTGTAAAAAAAAAGACCTACTTGTTCGTCTCTTAATTGTCTGTCTGTGGAATCTTTTAATTTCCAAAGGATGATCGTGTTGAAAATTTTTCCGTCCACTGATAGTAACACTATTCCTCTGTAATCTTTGCACTTTTGTAAATCAACCTTCTTATGCAACTTTACCAGATAAATTTTCTTCAAATTTTCTGGTATTTGTTCTCATTTTCAGACTTAAATAGGTAATTTATATAATATATCTCTAGAGGTGTCACTATCTGCTTTTATGATTTCAGCTGAAATGCCATCTTGACCAGCTGCTTTTTCTCTTTATAAGCTTTGTGGCTTTATTTCTTTTCTTCCATAATTGGTCTTTTATAGCTGATTTGTAGCTCCCACTCCTCTGCTGGCTGGATAATGACTGGGGGATGTAGTGGACTAGGTTCCTCAAACTTTTCTAACCATCTCTTTATTTGCTCTTGTATATTACTAAGCAATTTTCCGTTCTTGTCTTTCAAGAGGCAGTTTGCTTGCTCGTATTTCCCTGTTAGCTTGTCTGCGCTGTTGTACAGGCCCTCATACTATCTTTGGCTGCAGCTTCCACTGCTTCTCTGGTCAACTCCTCAATATAGTTCTTATTGTCTATTTAGATGTTTCTTCCTGCCCCTTTGTTTGCTTCTATGTACACTTCATGAGCATTGGCTTTTGGCCTGCATGGTTTGTTTCTTTTGAAATTTTGCTTTCTCGGTTTGCCCGTCTGTTATCTTATTGTTGATTTCTGTTGTTTTCCATGCTTTGTGCTGACGTTCTCGTTTACTGGTAACTCCCCACATGTCTCATTTTAGATACGTTTGATCTGTTGCCAGTGGTCTTTTGTATTTGCTACATCTTCCAACTTTTTTAGTAATATACTTGATATTTGTTACCGTAAATGTGTCCTGTATTTCTAGATTTTTTAGATACCTATGAAGATGACTACTGATTCCACCGGCATGTCGTAAGATGTTACTAATGTAGTATTGTAGAAAGCGCTGGCAATCACGTGATGTTGGAAATTGCTACATAAATTTCCAATTCGAAGAACTTAAAATGTTCTCTGGTTGGTATCCAACAAAGAAAATACTTCAACATTTTGACAGAATGAGCGTTGGAAATTTGTCCAATGTCTAATGTTTCTGTTTGCTTACCTTACTGTAAATCTGATCGACTGCCTGATAGCCAAGTTAACATAAATTCTTCTCTATGTTAAAATTTAGTCCTTACCCCCAAACATGACAGGATACTGTTAGTGTTGTCTCTTTTTCCCAAGTCCGAAAAGCTGGCGAAACGCGGCTCTATACTTGCTACTCATACGATAATAAAAGAAAATATTCACTGAAGAATTTATAGATTCTAGGAGAAAACCGACACCGGACACAATTAAAAGTTGAACTTTGTATCTGCCACTCATAGACAGTTCTGGTAGCTGTGTCATGGCTATAAAGGTTGTACTGAGTGTCATGAAACAGACAATAAAGAGTGTTGAAATCATAACGACCATCTTGGCTACTTTCTGGTTGCGGTTGGAGACGTTGTCAGCTTGAGTAGACGTCACTGAAGTTTTCCGCCATTTTGCTTTCTCTTGAAGGGTAACCACAAGAATTATCGTACATACAATGATGACAAAAAAAGATCCAAACGGAATAAAAATGTTATTGATCGCATAAGAAATCTTCTCAACACTCTCACGTTCACTTGTGTAAACAATACCAATAAGAGTTTTGTTTATCTCTGGGTAATATTTCCAGTCCAGTCTGCTGACTACGTAGATTGGGGCTACACTAGATGTGAAAATGACAAAAATGCAGGCGACAACGATGGACACTCGCTTTGACGTCACGATGTTTTTAACCTGAAGAAAAGTTACAATGGCATAATTTAATCAGTTCTGTGAGAAAAAATATGTTATGTGTTTTTTTTATTGTTTTTCTTTTGTGTGAGTACTTTTATAATGAAATATAAATCGAATTAAAGTTTGTTGTTCTTGTTAGTATCATAAATGGGCATGATCCTTAATTATATGTGCTTTTATGTACATCTAGTAACCCGGTCAGTCATAACTGACCATGGGAATCCGCCTCGGACTTGATAGCCTTCAGCTGCTTTTTTTCCTGATGTTCTTTTCGGTGCGTTCTGTTCTCTTCTGCATGTTGTAAGAGCTGCTCCTGTTAGCCCAATCTGAGATGGCGCTATAGGGAGCATCGCCACTTGGTACGATCGGCAGCTTCATCCTTCATTGTTGCTGGATTTATGTCCAATACCTTCATGTCTCTGTTGCACACACCTTTCAACCTCAGTTGCGGTTGCCCCAATGTTCTTTTGCCATCTGCCATTTGCTAGTACAAAATATCTTTGGGGATGCGACCATCGTCCATGCGGCGGACATGGCCAAGCCAGCACTGTCTACGCTATTCTAAGCAGTATACATATATGCACGTAATAACACCTGGACATTTGTCACTTTGTCCTTCCACAAAATAAAAAAAACATGTGACATAGACACCGTAGATAGAAGGTATTGAGCGTTCTTTCTTTCTTATCATTGGCTGTTCATGTGTCGCTGCCATATACAAGTAGAAGCGTGCTAGTGACACAGGCAATATATATCAGAGCTTTGTTCTTCATTGAGAGTTCTGTACGTTATGTAGTTTTGAACAGTTATTGACAGGAAGATTCAGATATTAGATTAGACACCAAACATAACGAAGACAAACAACGTAACAATTTATACAACTACTTCTTTTCAAGTGTAATTTTGTGCATATGAAATAAAACAGAAGATTGCAACTAAAACTACATATTTCTGTGGCGCAAACGTATTGATTGTGATAACATAAACTGATATGAAATATGGTGAAAATCAAATTTATATAATTTTAAACTAATTTCTGCAGTTTCCACAAACCTTTAGTGGCGCGGTTATACACAGACATCTCTCCAGAACGATCAGTGTCGTGATCCAGCCAGACAAGCGGGTGAATGTTGTATGCAAGACACAGCCTGTGAGATGTTGAAATTCATAAGATTCGAAAGGTATGTTTGAAGCATGGAATGTAGGTTCGAAGCATATATTCGTCCAGATTAGCGTTGCCAGAGAGATAAGGTCAGCGATCGCCAAGCCTGTAGGAATGCCAATGAAACTGTAAATTATAAAAAAGACACATAATGGAGAAGGATACGGCACATGCATAATCTCACATATACTAAAATACTTTTGAGGCAATTTCCTTCCGACCATCTGAAAAGCCCAAGCACCGTTAGCGTCAGGAGAATATATATATATATATATATATATATATATATATATATATATATATATATATATATATATATATATATATATATATATAATATATATATATATATATATATATATTATATAAATATATATATAATTTAATATATATATATATATATATATATATATATATATATATATATATATCTTCCCTTCCAGTCATTACTGACCATAGGAGCGTACCTCCCGAAATAACTTTCGGTGGCACGAGGTTGGGCAATTGTAGATCAAGCTGTTGCCCATGCAGCAAGACCCGGCCTGGACGACAGAGGAACGGTCTATCTAGCCGTTACAGTCTGACACCAGTAGCAACCGCCTGTCAATAGTAGGATACGGAACTTGCCCTCTGGTAAGCATGTATTAGCTCTAGAATTGCCACAGTTATCCAAGTAGGATCGTGTCATCTAAGGAACCTCGACTGATTTAATGAGCCATTTGCGGTTTCACCGTGAGACAGTGAACTTAGACATGCATGGCTTAATCTTTGAGACAAGCATATGACTACTGGCAGGATCAACCAGATAACTGTCCGAACAGTCGTGCGTCTTCTTCGACCATTTCGTCGCTCGCGCGGGGAGGGAGACAGCGCTCTGTGTATATATATATATATATATATATATATATATTTAATATATATATATATATATATAATATATATATATATATATATATATATATAATATATATATATATATATATATATATATATATATATATATATATATATATATATATATATAATTGTTAAGGTATATCTTAACGGGGAGTTATGTGTGTGAGATCCTCACACGTGAGTCTAGTATTTTATGGACGCACATGTGAGCGCATCTAAATTAATTGCATGTTTAAGTATTTGCATACGACCGTGCACTATTATTGAACGGTTATGACGCGATTTGTGGAAGTATTTTGTTGCCATACAGCTATGATGGTAGAGGCAGATCCGAAAGTCCTTGGTTATTGACAGACATCTTAGATGAATATTATTATGTATCTAGGCCCTAAGTCGTGGGAAGACACACTTAAATATATTACTGCATCTCCCTAGGTGGAGCATGCATATTAGCCAGAACTGGCCCTTCCAGGTATCGTCGTAGATACTCATTTATCCTTCGCAAGTCTTTGGCAGAGCTTCGACACCTCTGGCTATGGCGTGTCGCTAGTGCGCCCAAATTCCTGCTGGGAATTATATCGGATCGTAACGAATTATCTTTATGGAAGACCTCCGGAATATTACGCAAGTTGAATAGTCTTGTAATGAAAAACTAAAATTATATGGACATATTGCCGCAGAGCTTCCGTCGCCCTTGAGATGGTGACGGTTAGTGAGATCGGTCAAGTTCAATATTGATTATTTATATCAACATACATATGCCTGCCATGAATTTGAATTTAACTCTGAAGTGTTATGACCTATTGATGATCTACTGTACCTGCCTATGATGTCCACGTCTTCGTATAATAAATCGTAGTGTCATTGATGTTCAACTATGGGTCCAGCGTACGTTACTTACCAGTTGGTCAATCTTGCGACCCAGTCGTTGCCGTTGTGTTCGCCTTGTTACCATTACCTAAGTCAAAGAAACGGCCCACAAATATTCGCGTAATCAAATAATACATCGGCCACTAACAGTAAGCCCGACAGGCCTGACAACACCATCAACGACACCGGTAACAATCATCAAGATCTAGATTCTTGAGATAGGTCCTATTATACAACGGCAATTTTACGGGCAATTATTTAATTCCCGATTAAAATGCAAGCAGAAGTATACTGCCAACCCAAGTAATTGTATTATGTAATTGAGAAGAACTTTGAGATTTTTCCCATCGCTTGACGAAATATCGGCGTCCCAAATTAAGGAAAGTAGATCAATAATCACAAATGTATTTATATTAATATTATTTGCATTGTATTTTTATATTATTTGCATTGCTTATGTGATTTAAGTAACTTGTTTGCTTATATTTCAAATATTGACCAAGATTCTATGTTAGTAAATATTGTTATGTATATTTATCATTTGTAACAGAAGAGTCTTAAGTTTTTAACAAAATGATGCTGTGACGCCCCGTCTCCGATATCTTTTATCTATATTACTGTTACTATCCACTCCGAATCACATATCCATTACTACTATTTCCAGCATACTATTCCTCGACTAAACGTAAGCTGGAGACACCGTTCTAAGCCATGTTTTATCAGTTCTGGTTTGTCAGATCTAAGCCATGTTGTGTCATTCCTGTTTTGTCGGATCTGAGCCATTTTGTATTAGTCCTATTTTGTCTGATCTGAGCCATGTTTCCCAGTACAGCACAAACACCAAATTAAGACTGTGTCAGAGCTGTGTACTTTCTGTGCTTCTCTTTGGTGCGGAATGCTGGAGAGTAACAGAGAAAGAAATGTCGAAACTGTTCTCTTTCCACACCATTGCCATTGTGGTATGGCGCAAGGACCTGTACCTCCAAGAAGGTAATAAGCAGCTCACTAACAGCTTCTTCTACCAGCGCCGTGACAATGATGCGACAGTCCTCAACAATCGTCTGGTCCATGACACCATCAAATGTCTTATCGCCAACAAGTCCTTACCTTCTAGCGCTTCTCATCTCCGTATTGACAATAGTGGTCTTGGCAAGCCTGTGTTTTATATGCTTCCCAAAATTCATAAACCCTCCAACCCTGGGAGACCCATTGTTTCTGCATGTGCCTGCCCTACCGAACGTATATCAGACTTCCTCGACGGCATCTTCCAGCCTATTGCAGAGCAGCTTCCTTCCTTCTTAAAGGACACAAACCATGCTCTTACTAGTTTTTCCTCTATCCAGCTTTCCCCAGACCGTACCTACCGTTAGATGTTTGCTCGCTTTACACTTCCATTCCTCACTCTGATGGTCTCCGAGCTCTCCGGTTTTTCCTGGACCAGCGCACGCACCCCTCTATCGCTACAGAGACTCTCCTGCGCCTTGCAGAACTTGTCCTTCTACTCAATTCCTTTGAGTTCAATGGACAGTTCTTTGATCAAATAAGTGGCAGCACTGCTGTCAAAAGGATCCTGTATCGCCACCTACCTCTCCTCCAAGCTGACCCAGTGGCGCGGGAAGCATTTAGTGAGCCACCTTTGTTGGTATAGACGGGATAAAAATTTGAGGGACCTCCTAGTCCACAGCCGTTTGAAAACCGTCAACGATGGCCACTTTGGAACCAAGCCATGTAACCGTACACGATGTAAGACATGTCAATATGTAATCGAAACACGTTCAGTCTCGTTCCCTAACGCCAAGTTTACCATCACCCATGGCTTCACATGTGAGTCACGCAACGTCATTTATGCTATTATATGCAAACGTTGCACCATTACGTACATCGGCCAAACGGGCACACGACTGGGCGACCGAATCTGCAGACACCTCTACGACATCTCTCAGTTTAAATCCACACCTGTGGCCATCCACTTCAATGGCCCTGACGACCACGGTGCCACTGACATCCAGGTGACAGCCATCAGATCCTGTTCCTCGGAGGCCAACAGTCGGTTTCGCCAGGAACAACGCCTCATCCATCTTATGGGTTGCCTGCACCACGGAACTCCTCAATTGAATAAGAACAGAAATCGCGCAAATCGATGTATGACGCGGCAAGCCTGGTTACAGTAGTCTACCTATGGCCTGCGGGCCTGATGGCCGGCGTGTCATTCGACAGTGTTTCAATGTGTGGCACAGCCACTTATGGATAGTGTTTTTCAATTGTGTGGTATAGCCACTTACTCATGTGTAGAACCGCTGGGTTCTGGCTTTAAGCCAATATAAGGATATGTGTCTAAAGACTAGGAAAGTCTATGTATGGCCATTGAGCCGAATGGCAGTGTTGGAATGTGTGGTAAAACCACTTAAGGATCGAGTTTGAATATGTGGCATAGCCACTGATTAAATATATATGTGGAACGGCAGATCCACTGAAAAGTGTAAGATAGCGTAAGGATGCGTATCAAATTAATTATAGGACCAGGTAGAGTCCGGATTAGAATCGCGAACAAAGCAGATTACGTTCACCTTGAACTTATATACATGGCAGTTAAAGCCTGGCGATGCAAGCCAAAGATGTTGATTAATGATACATAGACAGGATCTATAGATTTACGGATAATGTACTCACTAGGATTGTGAAGGGATAATAATTCTAAGGATCGGATTCAGTAGGAGTTGGTTGCACACTCTTTTACGCTATAAACTTAACGGTTAACCCAGACGAGCTAAGTCTGTGAGAGGAACATTGTGTAGAGCTTAGGACTATGATAAAGCCAAGTTAAATGTGTGAAATGTGTTACGCTCATTGTGCTAAAGTATATATTAAATTGTTCAGTCGTCAATGGAACTTGTTGATTGCCTGAATTATTCAAGTTCTCACTCTGTGCTGTGACTGTCATTAATCCTTGCAAGGTCAGTCCAGATTATCACAGGTATTTCTAAGACTAACTATAATCTAACCAACACTGCGGAAGAATTAATATACAAGAACGACACTGAATATAATAATAATTTAATCACACAATAATGGCTTAAAACTGCAATCGAACTATAAAGCTGGAATTAGAATAGATGAATTATAATATCTGAAATATTGACAAGCAACCCAATAAACTCACGTCCAACGGTGCTGAATCTTTTAATAACAACTAGCAAGAAAAGATACAGCGGAGACCGTAACATACTGGTGTCAGAAAGTGTTCGGACAATTTTCAGAATTCATCTTTTCCGTTACCCAATTGAACGAACTAATGTTCATGAATCAGGCTTCAAGTTGGGAAGATTCTAGTGGAAACAACTTCAAGATCAATTCAGTTCGTCACAGACAAAGTAACAGTGGAAATTGAACAGTTCAAGAAAGTCTCATTCAAGGCGCAGGTCCAAGCTGGCAACTCAAATTTACACATCAAGTTACGAAGGTCAAGGTCGAGTCATCACTCCGATTAACGGTCGCTGAGTCGCTGAATCAAATCGATCGGATGTCATTCAATTTTTGACCCTGAACCATTACATAGAACCAGAAAGACAATCCATACACTTGTTAAACCTCCAGAGCAACCGGGGAAGTATTTCAACAGAATTTCTTTCAATATCACGTTTGAAAATCTTCAGTCAACCGGTCAAGTTTGCTTCTCAATGGAAACAAGTCAAACAGCTGGGAGCATCTTGTTGTGGTTTATTTTTGGGATCACAATGGCATGACCACATGAAGATAAGTTCTTGTCTAAATTAGAGCTTTCGACTAGTGTGTGTTGTCCAGTTGGCTAGCTTTGGCCTTCAATTTTTCCTCCACTGTCACTTGTCTGTCCTACTTTGCAGTTCTAGTACTCATCATTACGTGTTTACTATCAATGTATTTTATGTAACTTCGCGGGACGGATGGATAGGGCTTATCATTGCTTCTATATTCCTTTGGAAGATTTAAGCAATTTTAACGACTTTTAGGGATAATTGCTTATATTCACTGACTGAGGATCTAACTGATTATTAATTTTTCTTTTGAGTTAGGATATAAATGTTTCTTCAGTTAGTAATATAATCACTTTGCTTGTGCTAGTTGTGACGTCACGTGCCTACGTCATTTAATTTAAATAAATTACTTTCCGTTTTGTGTCACTATTTTATTCGTTTGTGATCTAAAAATCTCTCTGTCTCATTGTTAGTATAGGACGACTTGTATTGTAAAATTTTTGTAATGTTACTTTAAACATTTTATTTCTCTAATTATTATGTCTAGTACCTACTTAGTTTCCTTTTATATGTTTCATAGCGTCGTATAAGTGAACATATCATTTCATTTGCTTGTTCCATCCATTGTTTATCGTCACCTGTTCTTGTCTCTGGCTATAGTAAATATCATAGTTACTTTGAATTAATTAAGCTCACATATTTATAGTATATTTTCATTCATTCATTCATAACCCTCCACTCCCAAAGGAGCATAGGCCTTCAACAAACACATGCCAAGTCCTCCTGTCCCGTGCCACCATCTCAAGCTCCCTCCATGTTCTCCTCATCATTCTCACCTCTGTCTCCAACCCTCCTCTCCATGCACCTCCTGGTCCCCCTCTGCCTCTCCTACCCTGGGGGTTCCAGAACAAGGACTGCCCTGTAATGCTATCAACAGGTTTCCTCAGTGTGTGTCCTATCCATCGCCATCGTCCTCTTCTCATCTCCCGTTTCACCGGCACCTGTCCAGCTCCCGTCACCAGTTCCACGCTGGTAACCTTGTCATACCATTTTAATCCCTCTATTCTACGCAAGCACCCATTTATGAAAGTCTGTAGCTTTTTGGTTGTTGTCTTTGTTGTTCTCCATGTCTCCATAGTATATTTATTGACATATAATTAACTTATATAACTTATTGAGAAACGTAGCACCATGTCTACGTTGGAAGATTTTATTAAATTGGGACAAAGTCTAGGTAAATCAGGTTCTGATCTGCAGACTTATGCTGAAACGAGATATGAAAAGCATTTATCGCAACAGGAAAGAATTGAGCAACGCGAACTTAAAAAGTTGGAACTGGCGCAAAAAGATAAAGAAATTGCTCAACAAGAAAAAGATAGAGAATTACAGAAAGAACTTAAGGAGAAGGAAATAGCTCAACAAGAAAAAGAGAGAGAATTACAGAAAGAACTTAAAGAGAAAGAATTAGCTCAAAAAGATAAAGAAATGGCTCAACAAGAAAAGGAGAGAGAATTAGATAGGGAGAAAATGCAAATAAGAAGAATGGAACTACTTCAATTAGACCAAGAACATAAACATGCTATTGAGCTTGAGACTTCAAGACTAAATGCTGAGAAGAAAAAGGCTGTTGAATTGGCTAGGGTGCAATCAGAACAGTTTCGACCTTCAGCTAATTCAAATGTATTTTATCCAAAATTGAAGATGCCACATTTCGATCAATCTAGAGATTGCATCGATTCATTTGTATCAAGATTTATTATGAAAGTTACAGGTTTGAACATACCTAAGGAAAGATGGAGTAGTCTTTTGGTTGATTTTTTGACCGGGGACTCACTCAAGGTTTTCATGAATCTAGATGAGAAAAGCAGAAACGATTTTGATGTCGTAAAAGAAGTACTTCTTAGACGGTTCCAGTTAACTGAATCTGGATTCCAAGAACGTTTCCATATGGCTAAGCCTAATAAGGACGCTGACTTTGGGGAATTTATTGCTTCCATTAAACATTATTTCAATAGATGGATAGAATTATCAGGTATTACCAAATCATATGAGGGGTTAATGGATCTCATGCTACGTGATAAAGTGCTCTCCTCATGTAGTCATGATTTAGAATCCTTCTTACAAGAGAGACACCCTAACTCTATTGCAGAATATGAAAAATTTGGTAGACAGTTTGTCACGGCACATCCGAATAAGGATGTCCATCGATCTTGTCCACGAGATCCTATGCCTACGTGCGCAGCACTCCACGATCATAGATCTTATGATCACCGACCTAGATCACAGAGCACGGACGGTCGATATCGTACACAATTTCGTCATGAATATCGGGGGTCTTATAACTTCCCTCGCTATCGTTCACCGTCAAGATTCTATCGTCGGAGTTATCGAGGTTATTCACCTCATGATCGTGGAGGCCACAAAGGCAGGGGTCGTGATGATTATCACAAAGACTATTACAGGGATTACAATGACCATGGATCATCATATAAAAGGAATGATGATAATGATGATTCATCAAATTTTTATTATAAGACAAAATCAGGCAAAAAGAAAACAAATCATTTCAGATCATCTTCAAAGAATAATGACAAACATGGTCACGCTAATGCAGGTACTACCAAAAGAGATCATGAGAATGATGATAACAAACATGCTAATTCATGCAGCATATTAGATGACTCTTGTTATATTTGTCAATCACATCCTATATCAGAGAGGAAAAATACGCTTCGGTGTGGTCATACAATGTCTTCTATGTCTGCTTGTGAGAATTTGGGACGTCTCACATACCACAAGGCATATTTATACGGAAAGGAAGTAAGAGTTTTACGTGATACCGGCTCTTCTACTGTCGGCATACAACACTCGCTTATCGAGCCCTCTGCATTTACGGGTAAAACTGTTAAATGTATCACGTTTGGTGGGAATATAGAAGAATATCCAATAGCACATGTCTATATCGATACACCGTTTTATACAGGTATGGTGTATGCTTGTGGGTTAAGAGCTCCCGTGGCTGAGATAATCTTAGGTAACATACCTGGAGTTAGAAATTGTACTCCACAGGAGATTACGAAATGGGTTGAATCTCACCCATTGGTGGCAAATGCTGTTGTCACTAGAGCACAACAGTTGGCTACAGATATGGCCACCCCACCTACACCTATAATAGATACTATTATGTCTCCCGACGTCGTTGCTGAAGCACCAGCGGCGTTTGCGGAAAAACAAAAAAAAAATGATCTAAGTTTACAGCGTTTATTTGCTCTAGCGGAAAAAAAAGTTTGTAAACATACTAAATCAGCACAACATTGGTTTCAAATTAAGAAATCCATACTTACAAGATATTATGACAATGGTATGTCAATTATTCATCAGATAGTCGTTCCAAAACAATTTAGACCTTTGGTGTTACAAACAGGGCATGACTCGCCCATGGCAGGGCACATGGGTATTAAAAGAACTTTATTTAGAGTCACATCGCAATTTTATTGGCCTGGTGTCAATAAGGACACAAAATTATATTGTAGGTCATGTACGACATGTCAAAGCATATCACGTAAGGGCAGATTCCATACGGCACACTTACAGATCACGGATGTACCAGACAGACCATTTAAGAAAATAGCCATAGATATTATCGGTCCATTATCTATTCCATCTAATAATGGGTTCCGATATATCTTAACCTGTGTAGATCTTTGTACACGGTGGCCTGAGGCTATACCTCTGAAAACAATCAATACTGCGTCGGTATCAGATGCATTATTTTCAATTTTTTGTCGTATTGGTTTTCCGGAGGAAATTTTATCAGACAGAGGTTCACAATTCACCTCAAATATTATGAAAGAAGTGGAGTCGATGCTCTCCATTCACCATTCGTTTTCAAGTGCATATCATGCCCAAACGAACGGAGTTTGTGAACGTCTTAACGGTTCACTCAAACAGATTCTTCACAAGATCACTGAGGGATGTCCTCGGGACTGGGACAGGCTACTTTGTGCCGCTTTATTCGCATATCGAGAGGTCCCCCACGAGAGCACTGGATTTAGTCCATTCGAGCTCGTCTATAGCTCTAATCCTCGTGGCCCGATGATGATTTTGAAAAATTTACTGGTCGGATCATCAGTGGATGAATCCACTCGTACTAGTTACGAGCTGGTGATTGACCTTAGACAAAGAATCATTGATGCGTGTACATATGCATCCGAGAGCATTAAATCAGCGACACAAAAATCCAGATTATTCCACAATCAAGGGAGAAGATTGCGATATTTTAATCCTGGGGAAAAAGTCTGGTTACTTCTACCTCATGAGGATAATAAACTGTTGGTTTCATGGCAGGGTCCATTTGTGATTATTAAACGAGTCACGGATGTTGACTATGCTATAAACGTAAGAGGAAAAATTAAAACGTTCCATGTCAATATGTTGTAATTGGCAGTGGAAAGACCACAAGAGTTAATTCCTATTATTAACTCTGTGTCTGAATCTTCACCTCATATTTCTTCTTTTGCATTAGTGAATGAGGAAGACACTACGTCTTCAATTCCTTTACAGTTTGCTTTACCATCTTTACAAGCTTCCGAATCTTGGAAGGATGTCACAATTTCTTCGACTTTGTCATCGTCACAACAAAGTCAAGTTAGGGAAATTCTTCTTTCTTTAACGATGTACTTACTGACCTTCCAGGTCATACGTCTTTAATCTCTAATGACATCATTCATATGGATGATCATCCTATTAAGTTAAGACCTTACCCTATTTCGTTACATCATAAAGACAGGGTTGAAAAGGAGCTAAAGGATATGATAAAATTAGGAGTTATATCTCCATCAGAATCTCCTTATGCTTTTCCGATGGTTATTGTGAAAAAGAAAGATGGGTCGCTCCGTATTTGTATTGACTTCAGACGTCTTAACCGTATCACAATTACTGACGCTGAACCAATGCATTTGTTGGACGACCTACTTTCGCAAGTTTCACAGGCCACGTACTTTAGTAAACTAGATCTATCTAAAGGCTATTGGCAGATACCACTTACTGAACATGCCAAACCTTTCACTGCCTTCACAACTCCATTTGGGTTATTCCAATAGAATTACATGTGCTTCGGCCTTGTAAACGCGCCTGCGACATTCGTGCGCATGATGCGCCACCTTCTGGGCGATAAAAAAGATGTCATCACATACATCGATGACATCTGTCTATTTCACAACTAATGGGAAGACCATATTACTGGTTTGTCTTCTCTTCTCGTTACACTACGACAACATGGTTTGACTGTAAGACCTTCTAAGGTCCAGATAGGTTGTCAGGAGATTGCTTTTCTTGGTCACCGCATAGGTAACCATAGATTACACACTGATGACAATACAGTCAAGCATATACTGGAGATTGCCACTCCATCATCTAAGAAACAAGTAAGAAGTTTACTTGGGCTTGTTAACTATTACCATAAATTTATACCACGCTTCGCACAGATTTCTGCTCCTTTGTCCGGATTGTTGGCCAAAGGTAGTCCAAAAAAAATATTATGGACACCGCAGTGCGAAGAGGCTCTGATTATGATAGAGAATTTATTTAAGAATCCTCCTATCCTGTTATTGCCAAACATACATTTACCATTCTTGATTCAAACAGAAGCATCCAGCTCCGGAATTGCAGGTTGTTTGCTTCAATGCTATGAAGGGATACTCCATCCATGCTTGTTTGTCTCACGCAAGCTTACTTCGGCAGAACAAAAATACGCAACAGGAGAGCGCGAACTGCTCGCTGTGGTGTGGTGCTTAGAAAAACTGTCTAAGTACTTGATAGGGAGAAAGTTCTTTATCTACACAGACCACAGTCCGCTCACGTTTATCACTTCGAGAACTATGAAAAACGCAAGAATTCACAGATAGTTTCTTTTACTACAAGAATTCGCATTTAATATTATACCTATTTCAGGAACTGATAATAACCTCGCGGACTTGTTGTCAAGAAATATTACGTCACAGGATTGAGATAACTTTCTTGTCTTGATGTTGACAATGGACATAATTTTATAATTATTATTTCTAATTAGGAATATTAATTTCATTATTTCATTTTGACGTTAGATAACATGCATAGATTATAGTCGGGCACATCTTCTTCTTCGCCACCACTCTCTCACGTGCCACGAGTGTCACGTTTGGGAGCGGGGGGAATGATGTTGAGGACTGTTTCGCGGCTTGCAGACATGTGAATGGTTGCAAACATTGGCATGCCTGCACCACGGAACTCCTCAATTGAATAAGACCAGAAATCGCGCAAATCGATGTATGACGCGTCAAGCCTGGTTACAGTAGTCTACCTATGGCCTGCGGGCCTGATGGCCGGCGTGCCATTCGACAGTGTTTCAATGTGTGGCACAGCCACTAATGGATAGTGTTTTTCAATTGTGTGGTATAGCCACTTACTCATGTGTAGAACCGTTGAGTTCTGGCTTTAAGCCAATATAAGGATATGTGTCTAAAGACTAGGAAAGTCTATGTATGGCCATTGAGCCGAATGGCAGTGTTGGAATGTGTGGTAAAACCACTTAAGGATCGTGTTTGAATATGTGGCATAGCCACTGATTAAATATATATGTGGAACGGCAGATCCACTGGAAAGTGTAAGATAGCGTAAGGATCCGTATCAAATTGATTATAGGACCAGTAGAGTCCGGATTAGAATCGCGAACAAAGCAGATTACGTTCACCTTGAACTTATATACATGGCAGTTAAAGCCTGGCGATGCAAGCCAAAGATGTTGATTAATGATACATAGACAGGATCTATAGATTTACGGATAATGTACTCACTAGGATTGTGAAGGGATAATAATTCTAAGGATCGGATTCAGTAAGAGTTGGTTGCACACTCTTTTACGCTATAAACTTAACGGTTAACCCAGACGAGCTAAGTCTGTGAGAGGAACATTGTGTAGAGCTTAGGACTATGATAAAGCCAAGTTATATGTGTGAAATGTGTTACGCTCATCGTGTAAAGTATATATTAAATTGTTCAGTCGTCAATGGAAACTTGTTGATTGCCTGAATTATTCAAGTTCTCACTCTGTGCTGTGACTGTCATTAATCCTTGCAAGGTCAGTCCAGATTATCATAGGTATTCATAAAACTAACTATAATCTAACCAACACTGCGGAAGAATTAATATACAAGAACGACACTGAATATAATAATAATTTAATCACACAATAATGGCGTAAAACTGCAATCGAACTATAAAGCTGGAATTAGAATAGATGAATTATAATATCTGAAATATTGACAAGCAACCCAATAAACTCACGTCCAACGGTGCTGAATCTTTTAATAACAACTAGCAAGAAAAGATACAGCGGAGAGTCTGTCCATGACGAAGGCCTTGTGGCCGCAACGTAGGTTTTTCTTGTCCTTCTCCTTGTAAGACGTATTACTATTTGTGTGTGTGTGTGTTTTTTTTTTTTTTCAACTCTTTCCACACAATCTTCCTAAGGAAAATTCTCCGAATCTTTGGCCGGCATCAGCAACCAAGAACTACTTATTCGGAGTAATCAGAAGGACATGCACACGATCCTAGCTGGCAAACACTGGAGTTGGGTTGGCTATGTCCTCAGAAGGGACCCTGATACAATTTCAAGAACAGCTATGCTATGGACCCCCGAAGGAAAGCGAAAGACCAAAAACAACCTGGCGGAGAACTGTGGAAGCCGAGATGCAAAGAATGAACCAGAGTTGGGGCACAGTATGAAGGACGGCTGCCGACCGAACAAAGTGGAATCAAATTGCTGTTGCCCTACAAGACGCCACCATGCGTGATGGCCACCGACTGCTTTGACTGTCGGCGGCTATGGATCAAAGAAAAAGAAGAGCCATGTTGTATCAGTCCTGTTTGTTCAGATATGAGCCATGTTGTATCAGTTCTGTTTCGTCAGATCTGCGCCATGTTGTATCAGTCCTTTTCTGTCAGATCTGAGCCATATTGTATCAGTCCTGTTTTGTCAGATCTGAGTCATGTTGTATCAGTCCTGTTTTGCCAGATATGACCCATGTTGTATCAGTCCTGTTTTGTCAGACGTGAGCCATGTTGTATCAGTCCTGTTTTGTCAGACCTGAGCCATGTTGTATCAGCCCTGTTCTGTCAGATCTGAGCCATGTTGTATCAGTCCTGTTTTTTCGGATCTGAGTCATGTTGTATCAGTGCTGTTTTGTGAGATCTGAGCCATGTTGTATCAGTGCTATTTTGTCAGATCTGAGTCATGTTGTATCAGTCCTGTTTTGTCATATCTGACTCATGTTGTATCAGTCATGTTTTGTCAGATCTGAGCCATGTTGTATCAGTCCTGTTCTGTCAGATGTGAGCCATATTGTATCAGTCCTGTTTTGCCAGATCTGAGCCACGTTGTATCAGTGCTGTTTTGTCAGATCTGAGCCATGTTGTATCAGTCTTGTTTTGTCAGGTCTGAGCCATGTTGTATCAGTGCTTTTTTGTCAGATCTGAGCCATGTTGTATCAGTCCTGTTTTGTCGGATGTTAGTTATATTGTATCAGTGCTGCTTTGTCAGGTCTGAGCCATGCATCATAAGTGTAACGTCTTTGTTAATTATAGAAAATGGCGCGTCGGAGATTCATAGCTCAAGCCTGTCATTTATTCTTCATTGGTAAGATGCAGTTAATTTCTCTAGAACCCTTTGTAAAATCTTCAACTATCTGATTGATAGGTTTTTACGATTCTTTTACTCTTCTGTTTTGCCACAAAACTGGGATGTGAACTCCAGTAACTCATCAAGCTGCCAAAATCGCTGCAACAAATATCATCAGTATCATCACCGCTGTCAGCGTTTGCCGTCTGAATGTGGTGGCAACCATTTGTCTCAACACTTATGCATATCCAGTGTTACCTATTAGTTTTGTAGGTGACTTCACTGTCATGCTATTAGTACACCTACTATTTTAATTCTGCGCCTTCCTTTTAACCTGTTTTCTTCAATCTGTCCAGTTATTATTATATACTATAATAACCTTAAATGTTCCATAAATGTTGATTGTCTTCTAATTAACTTTAAAGTTTCTGCAAATACATTACATTTAAATTCTACAAAATTAAATTATAAAATGACATAGAAATAAGAGACGAGCAATGAATCGTAGTGGGAAATCTTAAATTCTAAGCTTATAATAAAGTATGTATATATATATATATATATATATATATATATATATATATATATATATATATATATATATATATATATATATATATATATCGTAAATTTAGATAGGTTTGAAAGTTATTTATGGTCCCGCCTGTATAGAGTGGATGGTTATAAGTACGTGAGAAGTAAAGGTGCGAGAATAGATTTCACGAGTGAATAGTTTAAGGAGAAGATCTGTCTCTGGAATGAGTAGTTTCTCTTGTCCAGCCTATCTATACGACTATCTTTTAGTACAAGACAATCTTGCACCTCCCTATATATGTAAATGTAAGTTTAACTACACACACACAACTATGCTATGTGACAACAAGACACACAAACGTGAAAAAAAAACTATGGTAAATTGGGAATGGGTCTGACCAAAACACAAAGGTAAGTTCTTTTGTTGTTTATTATCATTTAAACTTTACAAAATCGAATATCTAAAGAAAGATAAAATAAATCAGAAGTTCAAGCATAGAAAAATAACAGAAAACATGTGTCCTCCCTTTTATTGAGAAACAGAGAACCCAACAAGTTAATAACCCCAAAGGTCAAAGGTTAGCACTATGTTATAGAATAGACAGTAAAGAAAAGAACAAAGTATATATATATGATCTAAAATCTGATATTCCAGGCAATGAAAGTAAAAGAATTGAGACAGAAACACAAAGAAAGGATATAGCAACCATACATTTCCAACAAAGCTCTGGACACACACATACTGATGGTTCAACAAAAAATGCAAATGAAAAATGGGGGAGCTTGCATCCTCATTAAATTAAAGAATAGAATTCACTCTATGACAATTGCCACTGGAAAATACTGCAATAACTTCAATGCTGAAACAGAGACCCTGAATCATGCAGCGGACTCTTATTGAATACAAATCACATGCAGAAAAACAGATAATGATCTTTACAGATACCATCTCAGTAATATCGCCAATGAAAACCACCATGCTAAAGGATTGAAAAATCACTTGAAAGCCTGGTCAAGTGCTTCAAGAAGTGCACAGTACAGTGGATACCAGCCCATTGCAACATTCCAGGCAACGAAGAGGCAGATAAACTTGCTAAAGAAGGGAGATCACTGCAACAAAACGGCAAAGAGACAACTTATGAAATGCTATAAAACCCATATTCATGTCCAAATGGGAAAGAAAACACCCAGATCACATAAAAGATAATGCCTATCACCAGCTATCTAGGCGAGGCCAGGTCATCATTTTCCGTTTACGCAATGGTCACAATATCATCTGCATCACAAGTGCAGGATTGGTCCAACAGATCTCTGCTCCTGTGGCACCAGCCCCATGACAGCCGAACATCTGCTCCAGTCCTGACAACTTACAGCAGTGAACGGAGTGACATATGTCAACAACCCACTTCTCTCCAAAAACAAACAAAATAAAACTGTTTGGAGATGTCAGGAACCTTGAGCTGACTACTGCCTTTATTAGAGTCATTAATGTAGATGTCTGAGGGTGAACGAGATGTCAGGAACCTTGAGCTGACTACTGCCTTTATTAGAGTCATTAATGTAGAAGTCTGAGGGTGAACGAGATGTCAGGAACCTTGAGCTGACTACTGCCTTTATTAGAGTCATTAATGTAGATGTCTGAGGGCGAACGAGATGTCAGGAAACTTGAGCTGATTACTGCCTTTATTAGAGTCATTAATGTAGATGTCTGAGGGCGAACGAGATGTCAGGAAACTTGAGCTGATTACTGCCTTTATTAGAGTCATTAATGTAGATGTCTGAGGGTGAACGAGATGTCAGGAAACTTGAGCTGACTACTGCCTTTATTAGAGTCATTAATGTAGATGTCTGAGGGTGAACGAGATGTCAGGAACCTTGAGCTGACTACTGCCTTTATTAGAGTCATTAATGTAGATGTCTGAGGGTGAACGAGATGTCAGGAACCTTGAGCTGACTACTGCCTTTATTAGAGTCATTAATGTAGATGTCTGAGGGTGAACGAGATGTCAGGAACCTTGAGCTGACTACTGCCTTTATTAGAGTCATTAATGTAGAAGTCTGAGGGCGAATGAAGAAGAGGAAGAAGAAGAGGTTCACAGAATAGTTATAGTAAACTTTAGTAAATGTTATGCAGTGTTGTGAAGTACAGCTTGGGTGACAAACAACTCAGTAAAATACAAATACACATGCAGCGTCACTGGAAAGAAAAATATTAAGATACTTGGTCATAACAACGACGAATGAAACGCATCACGTGACACGCATAACAGATCAATAGTGAGCTGGATACGAAGCGAATAGAAAAACATGAATCAATGGAGATACTGAATTATTCCACAAAGACGACACGACTCTTGCAGACACTGCTTTCATGTCTCAGACATTGGTGTAACATCGGAGAGACAGGAAGATTAACACTTCGTCGTCTCAACAATCCTCACACATCTCAATGGGGGTAGGAGTGGCTAAGAGTTATGGCGTCCGCCTCAAATTCTAAAGGCACTGAGTTCGCTTCCCAGCACAGGGAATATAATTGACGGAAATATTTTTCAGAACCGGTGGTTCGTAATGATGTCTCCTGGGTAGTGGAATCGGATGCCTAGCCTTCTCGGATAGGGGCGACAAAAATAGGAGGTCCCAAGAATATACGCATCCCTTTTATTTGAATGTGTTCCGGTTGTTCACACTGGTATACTGACAGCGCGAGTTATGGCCTCCAAAAAGTAATGAAGAAAAAAAGCTATACGGTTTTCTTAATAGGCCTAATTTACAAGGTTTTGATATACTAGAATTACCACTAAAGACTTACCACATAAAACATAAAAATTACTTTAAAAAAATAAATACAATATGTAATCTTGTAACTTATTGCAAAGAAAATGGTTCCTTTTTAAATAAATTTGACATTAGAAAACACATTTCGAATGAGTGAGTTTATTACTAAATTCCAGTATTGCCAACATTTAAATGTTGAATATAAACCAAGCTGATCTGTCATTATACCGCTGGGTAATTTTTTGTTTTCATTCAAAATTGTGAGTTAACCCTGAAAAAGTATCGTATAAAATAAAAATAAAAAACTACATAAATTTAAGTCACGATTAAAACAGTCGTTAATTATTTTAAAAAAAAATCCTTTTTATACATTTAGTATAAGATCTTTCATTTTTGGATTGAAAAAAAGCGTGGAACAGTGGAGCAGGCAAGACTGTGTTCCAACCACGCTCGAGCTCCGGGCAAAAAAATGCTGTTCCACTGCTCCGAGCTTTAGCTCCGGGCTACGCTTCAATGCCATGATTTTAACAGCACGATTGAGGCTACTCTAATGAACGGGTTGTAGAGTTTTTTAATTTATTTGTTATGTTCCTCTATTAGCTCTAGCTTTCTTTCTTTTCTGTTTTGTTTGTCTGTCCCTGACAAAGGCATTGTAGCTGCAACGTAGGCAATTTTCTTTGTCTTTTGTCCTTGTAAGACTTGTTGCTCTTTCGTTTAAAAAAAATCATCAATTGGTAGAAGAACGTAAAGGCACTTTCTGGAAAAGGCTGTTTGAGTTAACCCTAAAAACAATATTGACACGATGTTTGAAGTCACTGGCACGACATCTTCAGAGTGACTTGTTCTGAAGAAAAGTGGTAAAATATATCTACAAACCGGCTGCTCTCTGGCTGCCTTTGCAGTAAATATGTAAATAAGAAATAGTCTCTCGTTAAAAAAAAGTTCAGTAAAAATGTCCAATTATTATTCTACCAAATAACTCCACGTGGTTTCCAGTGGTCTTCTACGATACAAATAAAACATAGGACTACAGCTCCTGCAGGCATACCGTATAAGGCGACGAATATGAGGTTGTGTATGGTGTTGGAAACATGATAATGTCAAACAAATAGCTACAGAAACCACTGCTACAACAGCATGTGAATACTTTGTGCAGACTTCCTACATGGTGGCCTTTAGCAGTACTGGCTCCATGCTAGATGTGACCGTGCTTGGTCACGGCATCAATATGAAGTTAGTGTAACCGGGTCAGTTGGCCAGTCAATGGTGTTGTGCACAGGTAAATATTTTGACGTGAGCTAACTCTTTGTACGTTCTGGTTCAAGTGGTCACAGGCCCTTTCGCCTGAGATGGAAATTCTTGACCTTAGTTTATTCTTCTTCCCAAAGTTCGTTCTTACCCGTTTAGGTTTAGTGAAATGCAATACCTCGTATAATGCTTTGTCGTATAATCCAACTGTAATATTCCAAAGAAAACTCAGCAATGTAGAAAAATATAATTCAGGGTGGTCATAAAGTCTTTCCCTGATTTCAAAAATTTAAAAAAAGAAAAGTATTCTGTGCAGAGACACTTGGTTTTTTGGAAATTATTCCAGAACTAAAACAGTTTTTTATGCTATTTGTAGATTTCAACATTTGCGATTTTCAACACTAATATTCGAGGGATTGCAAGTTCTCTTGAGGCACGATAGGTTGATTTCTGAGGACTGCGTTGAAACGCTGTGCGCACTGCGTCCACAGTTTCTTCACTCACACAAGGCCTACCTGCTCTTGGCATGTCACCGACGCTGCCAGTGTCCGTAAACTTTATAAACCAAGCGTTGATGCTTTTAACATCTGGAGGATCTCGTCAAAATTTGAAATCAGGGAAAGACTTTATGGCCACCCTGTATAGTTTATTAACGTCATTAGAACAGCAATGTTATTGACACAATGGTGAAGTACTTGTTTCTGACGATTACACAAAATAGTGAGTATCCAAAATGAAAGTGTATATCCACAGGAATAATATATCCAATAGAATAAAATACAAACCTATCTACTTAAAATACTTGTCTAACTTGAAAACTTGTCAAGTTAAAATCTTGTCTTGATAATCTCAAAGACGAAGTTCACCTAACACTATCTGTAAAATCCTCTCTCCTAATGAATCCTAAAAATCTGTAAAAGCCTGTCTATCGCCCACGTTTCTCCTTTTTATACTATTTCTCTTTTTTTCCCAGACAATTTTCACACGATGCTTTCTTTTTTCACACGGTACAATTATCTACATTTACACACGCTTTCTCAGCTTTTCGACTTTTTCCACACGTCTCTCTCTCTAACAACGAAAAAAACCCAAATTAGCAACTCTCACTTTCGCAAAATTTTCCATTCAAAAACATGCATTTACTATTTTTTGTGTTCTGGGACAGCTTTACAATGCCTCTCTCAAAGCCGTGAACTTTTCATGATACTGTGTTTTGTGCAAAAATGCCTTAACTGCTTTTAACGTGTTATTCTCATTCTATGTGGTTTTAACACGTGTAAATGGTAGTGTATGCCAAGCGGTCACACTTCATATGAGAGAAAAGGAAAATGATGATGATGACTGTACCAAATAGACTGACGTTGACTGGATCCTGAAAACCTTGCTTGACAAAACAGATGATGTTGAGGATGTTGGTCCCGATACCGAACAAATCAACCATTTGGCATAAAACAGTGTACACGATCACTTGAAAGATCATAACAGCGTTGTACCTAAAAGGTACGTCTAATGCTTCAGCCGAAGGAATAAACTTCCCAGACAGATCTGAATCGTTTCTCGACATGGCTCACATTTGGTTTAGTTCTACTGAAGTAATTGCGAGCGCTGTTTACTATATACATGTAAATACAGTGAAGTGCATTTAATCTAAATCTGGATAATTCGAAGCTGGACTTAATTCAAAGCTTCGAAAATGCCCCATGCATTGGCACTTTTTGTGTATACTTAACTATAGTTGTTAATTCGAAGTTCTAATTTATGACAGTTTATAATTACAGTGTTCGCGAACCCGTCCCTTCTCTTAACTCGAACGCGTTTGACTATGAAAATTACATAATAGTGAATGTGGCTTACGTGTGGGTGTAAATTTGATTTACGCTTTTCAATGACGGCAAAGTGCGATCTAAAACTTAAATTACGCTCAATAAAAATGGCCCTTTATATCGATTTGTATCGTATAATGCGCTTGTGTGTAGTCTTATACTGATATATGTAAATGTTTTTTTTGTAAATTTAAAAAAAATAGTGACTTATTTTCAAGATTTTGGGCTATGTATATGATTGGTATCCAAACGTGCATAATTTATGATTTATTTCAATTTCTTCATCTTTTATTAACAAATATAGATTTATTACGGTTACATAGACGACGGAAATAGTGGTGATTAGTCTTATCGCGACAACGAATAAACAAACAATAATGATGGTAATCATCCTATATGTTACACGTACCAGTCACCTGTTTTTTTTTTCAAGGGCTGTGTGACGTATAATGGAAATCTAGCCCACAGCATCCGACAGCCTTTGTTTTCCTGTTAGTGTCCTATAATTCGCTAACAAAGTGACGCATTTCTCTGCCTGTCTGACTCACCTTTTAATCCACGCCTCTTTTTACTTGACCATAACAAACGAGTTTGTTTACCAATTTTCGCAACCTGTCAGGGGGCGAATCACGTTCGTTTACGCAAGTTTCTCACGCGAGCTGATCTGTCAATATTTCGATAACTGACAGCCTGCACGTGGAAAACCCGTGGAAGAGTATTGGCCTTTGCAGATTCTCTATAAGGGGAGCTAATCCTTTGATGTTCGTACATACAGGGAAAAGATAACTCTGTGATCTCGAGAAACAAGGAAAATCTCGGACGGAAGCGCGCTACACGGTAGCAACGCCGAACAGAACCACCGTAAAACCTGTTATCTGGGAAACGTAGTTTCAGATTTCTCTGCTAGGAAAACAGAGTGAAAATCAACACCCTCTAGAGATCATCATAACATGATAGTATATAAACTGCGTTTTTCCCAAATCTGTTATTAGTGTCGCTCAGAATTTTTTGGAGAGCGTCTAAACACGTTATCTAGAACCATTGTGAATAGATGTGTTAATAGTTTCGTGGGGATTTCATTTCTGTATGTCTGGTAATATATAAATTTGTGCTTAAGCGTATTAAAGTGTTAAACGTGTTATCATCTTAAATTCACTGTGATTTTCTAGGTGGTAGAACTAGTGACTTAATTCACGCGTAGCTAATTTTATTCCAGATGTTTCAGTAGTTATTGATAATTTTACCACCTGCTTATCACACTGAAAGATACGGTTTAGCTGACTGAATTAAAATGCTAGGTGACTGATAATTGACAGAATAGAATTCACGTTATATTTCATTGTGTGTAATTTTGTAAGTGACTGTTGTTTAAATATCATACGACTTATTAAACCGACGCCGACCCTCTAATAACTACTTAGCGACAGGCGATATTTGTTAAAAAGCGCGTATGGATAATTAAATGATAACTGACCGGATAGGAATAGGCTAGGGACACCGGATGCTTATATGTAGATATTTTATTAGCAGACATTTTTCATAATGTTCCTCTATCCTTTAGGCATGACCTGATCAACGGCGACCAGCGTTTTTTTTTTATTAGGCTTTATTTGGTCTATATTTTGGTCCATTGTGGTCGATGGTGGCCTTTTCTCCATTTACTGATTGAATTAAAGTGGTCTTCGTCTGGCTTACGCGTCTCCAAGTTCAGATGTGAACAGGACCGGCCACAGAGACTAACTGACATTTTAATAGTAAATTAACAGGACTATAAACACCAGAAATTATTTATGCAATTGTATCAGCCCACTGGGGTGTAAAAGATATAACATTTTCCCGACATTTGACAGTCGTTTTCATCGGATTTATCCAGCAAGTTACGCTGTTTCAAAATCGGCACTCACCACAGAGACAGCCGATAGGATTTACCACAATCATCCATTAACAATAATTAACAGTTTAGCAATCAGATGTTTTCTTATTGTTTACGGTGAACACCAGATCTCAGAGAGTCTCGGCACTAACTATTCAAGGTGACATTGGTTATCCAGGAAATCAACCACCAAATTATGCGTTCCCCTTATAACATTTAATTATTGCAAAGGAGTGACTGGGGCCCAATTCGGAGGATAATTACTCTGGACCTTATATACATATTCATGGATTTTTACGTCCAACAGATTGTTTCACCAAGAATAAGGTAAGAAGCGAGATTGTGTGGCCATGTATGACAGAGAGAGAGAGAGAGTGAAATATTTCTTTTGTACAGGAAACATTGTATCATCTGCACTCTGTTTGACTATTGTTTAATTGTATTGGATAACGTTTAGTGGGAAGTGTGTTCTTTCATTACTGTCTATACTATAACCTAGTGCTAACCTTTAACCTTTGGGGTTAATAACTTGTCTTATCTTCTCAACGAGGGGAGGGCATAGGTACTCTGTTATTTTTCTATGCATGTAATTCTGATTTTATTTGATCTTTCTCTGTTTTGATATTCGATGTTGTAAAGTTTAGTGATAATAAACAACAAAAGAACTAAATTTGTGTTTGTTGGTCAGACCCATACATAAATTTACCATAGTTTTCACTTGTGTGTGTCTTGTTGTAGCATAGCTGTGTTGTGTGAGAGTGTTTAGGTAACTTATATTTCTCAATATAAGGAGGTGCAAGATTGTCTTATACTAAATTATAGTCGTAAAGATAGGCTAGACTAGAGAAACTACTAAGTCCAGAGACAGATCTTCTCCTTAAACTATCCACTTGTGAAACTCTATTTCTTACACCTTACTTCTCACGTATTATCACCATCCCCTATACTCAGGCGGGACCTTACATAACTTTAAAAACCTATCTAAGCACGACAGATGGGTTGGCCCGTCTCGAGGATTTGATCTAAGTCTGAGTCTAGATAAATGAATAACGTCTGATATTGTATCTTAGTCTAACTCTAGATAGAGTGTGGTGCGTTTTGTGTTGTGAGTTAAGGAACATTAAAAATAATTATCCCCTAGACAACGTTCTTAATTTCTGGATTCTGACCACACAAATTTGAAATTTTGTTTCTTTCCACAGCATCTTAGAATTTACATACAGTTTGATTTTGATGGTGATCTTTGTTGGAGATATGATATATAATAAGTTTGCACAAAAAGGCCGCTGGTACGCGTGATTGTTTATCAATCACAAAAAATGTTTTGGAGGAGTAAAGTGTGGGCATAGTAAAGGAAGTACATTCTGGCCGTCGCCAAGGTAATAGCCGTCTTTACCTCCAAAACTGACTTCAGGTGTGGACGAGTGTGGTGGATTTAAATAATGAAAAAAAAAATTTCTCCTTAATTTTTACAAACTTTTTTTTCTTTACAGTAGTAATAGTAGTTTTTTAAGTTTTTATCCTGATCTACCATCTTTATGGTTTAAGTCGTCTGCGTTTAGAGCCTTTTTGCCAGTTAACAGCAGCGATAGGTTAGATAACTGATAACAGTGAGGAGGTAACACAGTAAAACCAGGAAATTTTTGTGTGTGGGTATTTCTCTCAATTTGTTATGCAGCACTGTATCCTTTCTTCTTTCTTCTCGAGTAAATCGCAGTCAGTTATTTGCCATGGCTGAGCGAGTAAAACGTAGAACACTGCTTAGAGAGGAAGCAAATGAAATATGACTACAAGGTGAAGAGTTGCTAGCCTTTGTGAACGAAGAACTAGCCAAATATGAGGCGGAGAAGAAAGAGACGGAAGAGAGTCAATTGGAGATTTCTTGCTGAACAGGGAGCTGTAAAGCTGGAAGACATTTTAAGTAAGTCGGAACGTTATGCAAATGCCTTAGCCGAGCTTCCAAGCTTAAAACGCAAGCCTACAGATGAGCCTTCTCACAAAAATAACATAGAACAGTCTTCCCATTCATTTTCCCATCAACACCCTAGAGAAACTTTACCTCAGAACCCCCCCTCAAGGAAAATCGTAAGTCTAAACTCGATACCCCACCAACCCTCATGATCAGCCCAAGCGTCACTCATGGCAGGCAAGCCAGAAAGGACACGACAAGGGTAAAACCCCTGCGCAAGGGACATCTGATCAGAGCAAACACACCGGGCCAAATCGGATAGGTTGCAAACAGATTTGCCAAGGAGGAGGAATGTCAGTGATTCTCAACCTGAGGGTGAGAGACCTTCAACGCGAGGAACTGTTATATTGAACGGGACTTTAACTTATTGTTTGTTTGATACAGATTTGAGTTTTGATTGTATTGTCGTGAGGCATTTGGTCAAACCTGGTCAAGAAACAGAAGAAACCGTCAAATTATGTGGAGTTTTGAAAGGAGATGCACCCGTAATGCTTCCAGTCGCACTCGTAGAGATACACTCGGATTTCGTCCGAGGTGTTATTAAAGCGACTATAATGGATGATCCGATCTACTCTGTCATACTTGGATGTAGATATGTGTTTATAGGGAGACCGAAAGAGCCGATTGTGGCAGCAGTAACGACAAGAGGGCAAATCAAAAAGGAACGGGAGCCTGCACCTAATATGTTATCTATGGAACTGAAAGAGGCGCAACAAAAGGACCCTACCTTGGAGCCCTGCTTTAGAAAACTGCCCATGGCCAAGGATCCCAGACGAAACGGAGACATATTTTCTAAGGATGGAGTGCTGTATCAAAGAACGGGCGACCCTGAACAGGGACATAACCAGCTCCTAGTACCAACGCAGTACAGAGATCAACTCTTAGAAATGGGGCACTCTCTTCCCTTTAGCGGACATATGGGACAAAACGCCACTATACAGCGAATAACTACTCACTATTGGTGGCCAGGAATGAACACTGATAACATCAGGTATGTGAAATCCTGCGCCAAGTGCCAACATGTGGCACCCAAGCATTGGACACCCCCAGTTCCTATGGAAGAAATGCCAATGGTGGGGACACCATTTGAACGGGTACAGTCGACATTATAGGACCCATAGAAAGGACTCAAAGAAGGAACAGGTTCATCCTGACTTTATTCGACACATGCACTATGTGGGCTGAAGCTATACCGCTAACATGTACGGATTCCAAGCATGTCGCAGACACACTAGTGCAGATTTTTACACGGTTGGGATTCCCTCAACAAGTTTTGACGGATAACGGATCCCAATACCGTAGCCTGTTAATGGAGGAGATCTTTAAGATCTTGAGGGACCAGCACATCTATATCAGGCCCTAAAATCCGACCGGAAGTGGGTTAGTAGATCGTGTTAACGGAAGCCTCACCGAGATGTTACGTAAGCTGGAACAAGAGAAACCTGAAGATTGGGACATTTTTAAAACTAACGGTCCCAAAATATGCCGTGCAGAAGTCGGATGTGTCGACCGAAAGGTGCAGATATCACAGCTTCGGCGTAAACAGACACAACGCAACCACCGTCCTTTTCAGGACGAACGAGGAAGAAAAAGAAGAAGGACCTTTCATTCCCGCAGCCTTATTCGCTACATGGAAGTTCCTCCTGGCCTCTACAGGTTTACACCAGCTACACTTCTATTCGGCAGACCTATTAAGGGCCCGCTAGAAGCCTTACTACGGTCACTGACAGATCAGAAGGCTGATGAGACAGTCGTCTCAGCATTCAAGTATGTATCGGAGTTAAAGGAAAAATTACAACTTGGATGGGATCTAGCAAAAACCAACCTTAAGCGAGCACGCATGAAGCACGCTAAACGATAAAACAGAGCAGCGAAAGAATGAGAATTGCAACCAGGAGAGAAAGTTCTGTTGTTACTTCCTACCGGAAACAACAAACTACGTATCGGATGGCAAAGACCGTTTACCGTCCTTAAAAAGATCTCGAGAACGAAGTACAAGATCTCTATAAAAGGAAAGGAAAAAGTCTACCATATAAATCTGTTAAGGAAATATTTGGAAAGACTGGTGCCTTCTCCTGAACATCTCCTGGTGGTCGCTATAGCAACCGAAGATGAGAAAGATGACGATAGTTGCATGGAATACCCATTGCAACAAATGGAATCGTTTAAAGATGTTAAATTCGGCAACACTCTCTCAGACGCACAACAGACAGTAACTAAAGAGTTACTGAAACAGTAATCGGCAGTCTTAACGGACATACCTAGTCGAACACATCTCGTAGAGTTTGATATGAAGCTGACAAACGAGACACCTGTGCGAACCAGAGTTTACCCGATCCCGTATGCGAACGCAGACACGTTACGCGGAGAGATAGACAAACCACGTCAAGCTGGGATTATTAGCGAGTCTACATCTCCCTATAGCTTTAGCGTCGTACTTTTGCAGAAACCTAATAAGGAAGTTCGGCTGTGTATTGACTATCGTCTACTTAATACAGTCACTGAATTCCAGCCTGAACCACTGCAAAAGGCTTCTGAACTGTTCACCAAACGTAGCAAGGCTAAAATTCTCTCCAAGATTGACCTGAGTAAAGGTTATTACCAAATACAAGTCAAGGAGGAAATTAAACCGTTATTAGCCTTTAGCACCAGTGAAGGACATTATACTTTCAATGTTATGCCTTTCGGTTTGCACAACGCACAATGAGTCTTCACCAGGATGATGAGAAAGCTTTTAGAACCATTGCAACGTCCAAACATACACAATTTCATGGACGACATGCTTATTGCAATGGATAACTATGAAGGACATATTGCTACGGTCGCTATGCTCCTCAGGAGACTACAGGAAGCTGGCCTCACCGCCCGACCTAGCAAATGTTTAATCGGCTTTGAAAAGCTTGACTTCCTAGGGCATACTATTTCTCAAGGTTGTATGTGGCCCTTTGCCAAAAACATTGAGAAAATACGTGCAGCAAAGAGGCCTAAAACAAAGAGAGACACACAAGTTCTTTCCTCTCACTGTACGCACAAAAGTTTATCAAGGTCTTACGGCGCCTCTCACTGACCTCACAAGAAAGGGAAAACCCGATAGAGAATGTTGGATCAATTTTTATGAGTCGAAATTGGAGCATGGGGGAGGATGATGCAATTGAGGATAGCAATCATTCGATAGCTACGGATGACAGTAGTTTTATTTCCATAAATAAGATATGAAAGGGTTTCACATCTTCAAGCCGGGACGTAATGTGACGTATTATGGAAATCTAGCCTACAGCATCCGACAGCTTTGTTTTCCCGTTAGTGTCTTAAGATTCGCTAACAAAGTCACACATTTCTCTGCCTGTCTGACTCACCTTTTAATCCACGCCTCTCTTTACTTGACTATAACACACGAGTTTGTTTACCAACTTTCGCAACCTGTCATTCATAGCAGGGGGCGAACGACGATCGTTTACGCAAGTTTCTCACGCGAGCTGATCTGTCAATATTACAATAACTGACAGTCTGCACGTGGAAAATACGTGGAAGAGTAACGACCTTTGAAGATTCTCTATAAGAGAAGCTAATCCTTTGATGTTCGTACATACAGACAAAAGATAACTCTGTGATCTCGAGAAAAAGGAAAAATCTCGGACGGAAGCCCGGTACACGATAGGCCTCTGTTGTCAGTTAGCATAGCAGAACAGAACTACCGTAAAACCTTTTATCTGGAAAACGTAGTTTCAGATTTCTCTGCTAGGAAAACAGAATGTGAAAATTAACACCCTCTAGAGATCATCATAACATGATCGTATATAAACTGCGTCTTTCCCAAATCTGTTATTAGTGTCGCTCAGAATTTTTCGGAGAGTCTAAACACGTTATCTAGAACCATTGTGAATAGATGTGTTAATAGTTTCGTGGGGATTTCATTTCTGTATTTCTGGTAATATATAAATTTATGCTTAAGCGTATAAAAGTGTTAAACGTTTTATCATCTTAAATTCACTGTGATTTTCTAGGTGTTAGAACTAGTGAATTAATAAACACTTAGCTATGTTTATTCCAGATGTTTCAGTAGTTACTGATAATTTTACCACCCGCTTATCGCACAGAAAGAGGCGGTTTAGCTGACTGAATTAAAATGCTAGGTGACTGACAATTGACAGAATAGAATTCACGTTATATTACTTGGCGACAGGCGATATTTGTTAAAGTGCGCGTATGGATAATTAAATGATAACTGACCGGATAGGAATAGGCTAGAGACACCGGATGCTTATATGTAGATATTTTATTAGCAGAAATTGTTCATAATGTTCCTCTATCCTTTAGGCATAACCTGATTAACGGCGACCAGTGGTTTTTTTATTAGGCTTTATTTGGTCTATATTTTGGTCCATTGTGGTAGATGGTGGCCTTTTCTCTATTTACTGATTGAATTAAAGTGGTCTTCGTCTGGCTTACGCGTCTCCAAGTTCAGTTGTGAACAGGACCAGCCACAGAGACTAAGTGACATTTTAATAGTAAATTAACAGGACTATAAACACCAGAAATTATTTATGCCATTGTATCAGCCCACTGGGGTGTAAAAGATATAACATTTTCCCGACATTTGACAGTCGTTTTCATCGGATTTATCCAGCAAGTTACGCTGTTTCAAAATCGGCACTCACCACAGAGACAGCCGATAGGATTTACCACAATCATCCATTAACAATAATTAACAGTTTAGCAATCAGATGTTTTCTTATTGTTTACGGTGAACACCAGATCTCAGAGAGTCTCGGCACTAACTATTCAATGTGACATTGGTTATCCAGGGAATCAACCACCAAATTATGCGTTCCCCTTATAACATTTAATTATTGCAAAGGAGGGACTGGGGCCCAATTCGGAGGATAATTACTCTGGACCTTATATACATATTCATATAATTTTACGTCCAACAGATTGTTTCACCAAGAATAAGGTAAGAACCGAGATTGTGTGGCCACGTATGACAGAGAGAGAGAGTGAAATATTTTCTTAAGTACAGGAAACATTGTATTATCTGCACTCTGTTTGACTTTTGTTTAATTGTATTGGATAACATTTAGTGGGAACTGTGTTCTTTCTTTACTCTCTGTACTGTAACCTAGTGCTAACCTTTAACCTTTGGGATTATTAACTTGTTGGGTTCTTAGCTTCTCAACGAGGTGAGGGCATAGGTATTCTGTTATTTTCCTGTGCATTTAATTCTGTTTTTATTTGATCTTTCTCTTTTAGATATTCAACAAAAGAACTAACTTTGTGTGTGTTAGTCAGACCCATACCCAAATTTACCATAGTTTTCACGTGTGTGTGTCTTGTGATCACATAGCTGTGTGTGTGTGAGTGTTTAGGTAACTTATATTTCTCAATATAAGGAGGTGCAAGATTGTCTTATACTAAATTATAGTCGTATAGATAGGCTGGACCAGAGAAACTACTAAGTCCAGAGACAGATCTTCTCCTTAAACTATCCACTTGTGAAACTCTATTTCTTACATCTTACTTCTCACGTATTATCACCATCCCCTATACTCAGGCGGGACCTTACATAACTTTAAAATCCTATCTAAGCACGGAAGGTTGAAAGTGTAAAAACAAAAATAACCAGTACAGTGCGAAGTTCGATTACGGAAAAATGATTCGAATATGTGTAAATTAGAACCTTTGATAATGCACCTTCAGATTTAAATAATGTGCACTTCACTGATAAGTTCATTCACTACTGTGTCGTACTAAATCAAATAACATACACGGACATAAGACCACATGGATGTATCACAAATTGCTATCTACCTTTTCTGTCACACAGAGTGAACAAACATTAATAATTAATACAAGAGGTTGTCACGGGAGTAAGATAATTAGGATTTTGAAATGCAGTTGACTAATGAAAGTTATTTTATTGATTTATAGATTTTTTTTTAAACGCTAGTGAGATTTATTCCGCATATAAAAATATTTCACCTCTAGAAATACTGTCGTCTTGCAGAATAATACCGTATTCATTTAACTAAATAATAAGCAATATAATTAAATAAATAAAAATACCCCCGTTATACACAATAGAGCGTCTTGTCTTAACACTCATGTATTATAAAGAACATTACACAACGTAGACAACAAATGCAATGAATAAAAATGAAGTGAAAGTGTGGTGCAGTAAAACTACATGCAAGGAAACACTGTAACAGACAAGAAACGGATGCACATAAAGCTGCACTATAATGGTAAAATCAGGATAAAAGAAACGCGTTGAAACATCAGAATATCTTTGCAACATGATAGAACAAAGCGATTTGTGACGAACTAGACTATCACTAAGTGACTGGTATTTTTGATCTCTCTGCAAACAAGAACACAGTTTTAGAAGTACAGTATAAACCAGGGGTCGGCAAACTACGGCACGCGTGCCAAGCGTGGCACGTGGAACGATTTTCAATGGCACGCTGAGTGAATTAAAATACTGTACAGTATATGATCTCGTTTTTTAAAAATTGAATTTTTAATTAAATAGAAGCATATAATTCTTTTAAAGCTATGCCTGTTTTTACAACCCTTCAAAACGAAAGTTTTTAGACATTGGAGGTAAGAATGTGCGATCTGATGCAAACTAAAGGCCTGATCATTCTATACTCCACGTAAGTCTTCGTTTTTACGGACCGTTTCCGAGAACAAACATTCTTCAACGAATTTCAAGGGGAGTGGTTATACTTTGCGGCGCCCGCTAGTCTGGCGTCTACCTGCTACCGTAGTTTGCAGGATGAGATTCTTGAAAAGAATCCCAAGCGAATTTTGACGGGCAAGCGGAAACGTAATATCATAATTACGCAATAGTGTCTGGCTAGCGCCTGGACGAGCGTATTTATTTCGTTTTCGCTCGCTGTTTTTGACTCCCAGTGTGAGTTTGGAGCAACAATGACTGACCTCGACGAAGTTATATTTCCGTCCTATCCTTCCCCTCTCTCCCAACCACCACCACCTCTACAGTTCTCTCGGCTGTCGCATACTCATGTCCGTACAGTCCGTTGACCGCAGCACAAAAGTTGGCATTGTTATTAAGTAATACGGTGTCGTTAAAATGACTCAAATAAGACAAAAACTTGATATACGCTCGTTTCAAGACTTTTGGACAAACGAATATGGATCCATGCAACAAAAGGATCGTGCTGTTTGTGCTTTATGTTATGAAAGTGTCGTGTGCCGTACGTCAAGTGTACAAAGACACTATCAAACCAAACATCAGTCCATGTTTAAAAACTCTGAGGAGAAAAGTGAAGCAATAAAAATGGCTGTTTCTGGCTACAAAAAACAAAGTAGTATTTTTAGTCAAGTAATTGGAACCACAAATAAAGCTATCGAATGTAGTTACAAAATTGCACAGTGTGTGGCTTCGAAGGGCAAACCTTTCACAGATGGAGAATACATCAAGGACACTTTTTTGAGCAGTGCTGAAATTTTGTTTAGTGATTTACCAAATAAAGAAACAATACTGTCTCGGATTCGAGAAATACCGGCTTCTGCGAGATCAATCCAGAGGCGCGTAACTGATATGGCTGAAAATGTAACGGTAAAACAAACAACCGGGTTACAACAAGCTGTTGTATTTAGTGTCGCTCTTGACGAAAGTGTCGATGTGTATGACGTGGCGCGCCTAGCTATAGTTGCGCGATATTGTGACAACGACCGTATTTATGAAGAACTGTGCTGCTTGATACCTTTTGATGGTACAGCCAAAGGAGAGGACATTATAACTGCATTTGTAAGCTATTTCGAAAATCAGATCATTAACATGAATAAAGTATTATATGTTATTACTGATGCCGCCCCTGCAATTGTCGGAAAGAACAAAGAATTTGTTAAACTTCTTGAGGATCATATTGGACGTCAAGTATTGAGCTTCCATTGCATTATACACCAGGAGAGTTTGTGTGTTAAGATTTCGTCATAGTTAACTTCATAGTTTCTCGCTCTTCATTGACCCACACGCAATTCAAGTCTCTTCTACAAGAAATGGAGAGCGCATATGCGGTGCTCCCGCTGTACAGCAATGTTCGTAGTGAATGAATTAAACTTGCGTTTACAAGGGCAGGGTCAAACAGTACTTGATCTTTTTGAGCACTGGAAAGGATTTGCGTCAAAATTAGACATATTTTGCAGAGATATTACCACTAACACATACAAGTACTTTCCAAACGTAAAGGCTCATTCAAATCGATTCATTGTCAACAGAGATGAGCTTCAGAAGTACGTTGAAGCGCTCAAAGGAGAGTTTGCTAAACGAGGTCAAGACTTCAAAATTTACGGGCCCATGTTTTCTTACCTCATCAAGCCCGACTTAAGGGCATATACACCCAGAAATAGACAAAAAAGGTTATTTTTGATTTGCATATAATAATTGTGTTTTAAATATTTATAAGCCTTTTTACTTCGATATTCTTTTTGAATTATGTGTTTATCTGTAATAGTTTATGAGTTATCAATGTTTAAAGAGAATGAGTGTGTTCCAAAAACATTTTAAAAACTAAACTTTAACGAAAACAGGGCCTGCGATTCACAGTTCCGGTGATATTTTCTACAATTTTAAAGCTATAGCCTTCACATTTTGCACACTTATAGCCCATGTTATTCTTTATGGCGTGAACCTCCACTTTTTTCTTACATGGTATAGAAACAGAGATATTGCTATACAAAGTTCTAAATTTGTGCTATTTAAAAGGGTCATATTGCAAGAGCCATATCTACAAAGCTCATTGGGGTAGACATTTTTGGGTGGTTCACGCCATAGGTAGGGATGTTATGCACATCATCTGCTGGTTTGGCATTTTTTGCACTTTTTATGTGAGTGAAATTCATTCCCAGGTGCACTGGGGGTTTTCCTTTCATTTTTTTTCATCACTTCATGTTAATTAATTATTTTTACATAAAACATTAACATTTATAAAGTAAACTTTGTTCATCTTAAAATATAATATCTCTTGTAACATGTGGCCAAATCTTATGTCAACAAGTTCGTTAGTTATTTTTCTGTTAATTTTTTTAAAAGATAGCCCATTTTTGGCTGGGTGTGCCCCCTTAATTGATCATACTAACATCCCATTTGACCTATCTCTTTTCGAGTGGATGGATGTTGACAATTTTGAAATGCAACACATCGAATTCAAGGCACAGAGTTATGGACGATAAATTTGTAGAATTGCGAAAAACTCTTGAAGGAAGCTGCTTGGAAAAGTCAGCTGCCATCCTCAACTGCTGGACATCCCTGCCTGAAGCGTTCACCTGTTTGAAGAAAGTTGCATTTGCTCTACTTTCGGCTTTTGGGTCAACTTATACATGTGAACAAATTTTCTCACACATGAAAGCTGTTTTAAGTCCACAGAGAAGTCGCTTAACACCTGTGCATTCAGAAGCCTGTGTGAAGCTGAAATTGACAAAATACACACCTGATATTGAACAATTAACCAAGGAGAAGCAAGGACACGGGTCCCATTAATTGATTAATGACTCAGATCAATAATAATCAATGATTACTCATATTAAAATTTTAATAACGTGTTTTATGTTTGGTTTATTTAATTGTTTTGTTCTTCAAACTATTGGACTTTCTGTCTTAACAAAATATACATATGGCAATTTTATTATAAAATTTCAAACTAATGTGTTCAGAACTTAAATTTTGCAAAACATAATATTTGTATTGATATTTGTTCCTATTTATATTAAAATATTGAATAATCTACAAAGAATAGAATAGTTATTTAATTTATCGAAAACAAGTTAATACAAGATCATTTTTAAATTGTTTCAATAATTGTTGTATATAAAAATATGGTGGACTTAGAATGGCACGCTGAGTGACTTTGCAACATTACTTCGGCACGACACTACTAAAAGTTTGCCGACCCCTGGTATAAACTATGCGATTTAGTATGCTGCGGCCTCTGTTACAAAGTGCAAAGCAAATAAATTGAATTTAAGGATGTTAAAAATAGTCTTTGCTCTTGTGATAACAATAATACCAGTAGGAGATTACAGCAAATAGTTTTTAATTTGTTAAAAGATAGTTAATTTTAATTTTCTTTGGAAAAATACTCAGAGATATTATACATGCATACTACAGTTAAGTGACCGTACCCTACCTTTTAGAAAACTACAACTTTAAAAACAGAATAATTGGAGAAACAGTGAAAGTACAAAAATAGAAAGTACAAGCTAGGAAAATGAATAGCTTACACCCCCCTCCCCCTCCGACGTGTGTCACGGGCCATGTAATAAGTTCAATTAGAAGTGGAAATCTGCAGAGGTATTATAAATGTATCTATTTGGTGAGATAATGCCCCAGGCTAAAAATGTTCCTAAACTGACGGATAGGTAACGGTAAATGATAGATACTTGTAATTTTGAATGTTTATAGTTACTCAGACGTGCAAAAAATGATTTTAATGTCACATGACACTTTCTGCACGTTTCCTCGGTTAAACAGTTTAATGCTAACTTTCAGTTAAACTGGTATGGAAAATACATGAAAAACTTTCGTGATAGAAAATTGTTTCAATGTATTTTTATATTACAACAATCAATTATCAGCAGTCCAGGAGCATAGCATTTTCAATTAAAGGAATACTTTAACAGTGTAAAGTATTTAGTAAAACACAGATTTTAAACATAAATTCAACAACCCACAAAGTACGTATTTCGCTGAGACCATTGCGGTAAATCGATGAGAAGAAACTAATGCTTCTGTAGCGCGGTCGCGCACACACATATACACTCGCACACACAAGACAGCGAAAAGATTGTACTTCTTGACATTACTGCCAGACAGATAAAAAAATGTTGATATTTGGGTGAGTGGGTAACGCTCGTATACGGTAACCGCTTTTCTGATGAGTGCACGAGACACAGACAAAGAGTGCACGGAAGTGCCTGATTCCGCAACCCAATACACGTGACTTTATTTGTGTTCTGTCTTGTTTTATACTGTACTACTCTCCATGAAAAACTGGAGATGTCAGGAACCTTGAGCTGACTATGGGGGAAGCAGTGACACAATATAACAATACCGGACTCTTTCTTTCGAGGCCCCGTAATTGGAATGAGTAGACTTAAACCCTTTAACGAGGATCTATTGGAGGACAAGTCTAATGCCACCAGCCGCGTAATTCCAGCTTCAATAGAATGTATTAAAGTTGTTGCAGTTAAAAAGCTGAGTTGATTGGGGCGAAAAACAACAATACTGGACTCAGTCGAGGCCCCCGTAACTGATGGGAGTAACCTTTAAATCCTTAACGAGGATCTGTCACAGTACGGACTGTTACGTCGGATTAACACTAAGGTGCTGCCACTTAATTATAGTTAGGGTAAGAATACTTAGCATGATTAAACACTAAGTATTTGAACGTGTCTAGTTAGTGTAATAACACTAGTCACATATCCTATGAGTGATTTAATTAAAGTGTTCAGAAATGACGTCATTGAACTTGGGGTAGAATTGCTCAGTAGCTAGGACGGAAGTGATGGTTTGAGAGAAGGGAGTTAAGTGAGTTGGTTTTAGGCACGAGACGAGCGAGGCAGTGATTTTTGGGGTTTGGACCATCTTGTAAGTTCGATGGCTGTGTGTTATTTCTTGGGATGACTGGTTTGTATACCACAGAAGCACATGTATTTATGAACTATTATGAAGTTGTCAGAGTGTGCAGACACTTAATAAAGGTGTTCATTCATATTTAGTCCAGCTTGAACTTATTTCCTGAACGTCAGTAGGAAGTGTCGTTTGTTTACATCAGGTAATTGAGAAAAGAATGTTACCATATTTTCTACGATCATGCAGCCTAAAACATAAACACAGTTACGAGTCTCCAAAAGAATCACCTGGGTTGAATTCCTATTCTGTAATCACCATCTCTGGCAGTCGCCAGTAAAACAACAGATGAACATTGGTAAAAGATTCCACCCCATTCTCACCCTGTCACACTAGACTTGATTTGTCACCGTGACCAAGCCCGGTCACATCTAACTTGATTTGGTGCAGTTCCCGTCCACTCCCCCGGCCACATAACTTGATTTGGTGCCGGTGACCAGCTCGTAACTGCCTTTTTACGATGGATTCAGCTACTTGATTTGATGCCCGTGACCAGCTCCTAACTGTTTTTTATGATGGATTCACCCATTCAACAGCTAGAGCATCAAGTATTTTTGTTGCAGAAGAAAAACCATCTGCTTCAACAACAATTGTCACAGCAACAAACAGCTGCTGGAAGGGCACACTGGAACAGTCTCAATAAAAGACACTGTCGAATTACAGTGAGAAACGTTATCAATGTAATCAAACAAGGAAAGATATTTGAAATAAATAATGTTACCAGTGACAGAGAAAGATGTATGGTAACGACAGAAAATGGACTAAGAGCATATATAAAGCCAGTAACACAGTGGAGAAAAACCTTTAACAGACGTTATCATTCCTGTTCCACCGCTGAGGTTCATATTCCTCCACCTGAGCTGTACTCACGTATCCTCTCCCGTGATGCTCGCTTGGCTGAGTTACCCTCCGTTACTCCAGGCCCCTCTCATGCTTCGCCTCTGCATGATATTATTGTACCTCCTATTACTGCCACAGCTCCTGTCCATACCTCCCTTCCTCCCCCTGTTCACCTCTCTTCTGACCCCTCTTTTCCTCCCTCTGTTCACCTCCCTTCAGACCCCGCTTCTCCTCCCTCTGTTCATCTCTCTTCTGACCCCGCTTTTCCTCCTTATGGTTATTTTCCTCCGCCTCCCTCCGACCTTGATAAAGAACCTGAGTCTGACTTTTCAGATTTTGAATCTTCTCTTCCTCCTTATGGTTATTTTCCTCCGCCTCCCTCCGACCTTGATACAGAACATGAGTCTGACTCTTCAGATGTTGAATCTTCTTTTTCACCTTATGGTTATTTTCCTCCGCCTCCCTCCGACCTTGATACAGAACATGAGACTGACTCTTCAGATGTTGAACCTTCTCTTTCTCCTTATGGTTATTTTCCTCCGCCTCCCTCCGACCTTGATACAGTACAAGAAAAGTACCAGCTTGACATAGAATCAGAATTCGATTCGTCAAGTGGGGAGGATAGAGTTATGGGCCCCGACGAAATTGGATACAGGTCGGATGAGCTCCAGCATATAACGGACGACGAAGGCCGTAGAATTTATTTTCCGAAAAATGAGATTAGTGATCTTGGCTCTTCCCCCGATTATTCTTCTTTTGATATTGGACCTGATGTTCCTCTTCCCTCAGCTCGTTTTCTCTTTAGACGTCGTCATCCAAAATTCATTTACGATTCTGTTCCCTTTCCTAAGCCCCTTCACCAGCGGGCCGCCCATGTACGAACCCGTTTTCGTCGCTCCCGTGGTTCTGTTCATTCTCCTTACCGTAGTCCCTCTCCTCCGCCTCTCCCTCCCCCTGTCACACCTCCGTCCCGTAGATTACGTATTCCCCTCCGTTATCCTTCTGCCGTTCCACAGCCTCCACTCCGTCCTTCCCGTCTTGCCATTATTCCTACATCCCAACCTACACAGTACGATCCTCGCCTGTTATTGTAAGCCATTGAAAGATTGGAAACAATGAACATTTTTGCAAAGATGTTTACAAATTGAACTGCACTTACCTCCAGATGCCGTCTCCGGTCAGGTTGACCTTTCCTGCCCTGCTATTATTTTTAGCATGAAGTCGACCCTGCTTCTCGTGTCTTCCGATGCAGGTCTCCTACACAATACCCTCCTGCTGAATAGCTTGATCCTGATGCTACCGTGAATACCAATCGTTACGCATCCTTGAACATCTGGGTAGCACACTTTACGCACATTTCCAGTTCAGATATTTACGGAGAGCTGTTACATTTTCGTCCACAAGAAAGACTTTGCCGAATCTGCCAGTACATGAACATTTCCCTCACGACATGCTTTCGACCACTGCTGATGGAGATCCACCAACTCAGAAGATCTCTACAGTCCTGATATTTTGTAGTTGATGTAGTTCCCTTTTACACGCGTTGGCGTCATTATGTCACATTATTTTTGTCTGATCTCATTTTTTTTAAACCATCTTTTGTACCCCTATGATTTTTTTTTGGTGTTTTTTTTTTTTGCCCTTTTTTTTTTTTTTGTTGTAAGATTTTGCCCAGATTTTTTAAGGTTTACATCGTTCTGTTGTACCAAATAAAAGTGATTAACTAATGTACATCTTCACCCGCCACTAATGTTGGCATCATTCACGATTTATTATGATGATGACACCATATTGCATTATGATTGTTTGAATTTTCAGTTATTGTTACACCGGCACTCATACATGTGATTTAACTATTTGCCCATTTATATATTCTATACCATTGTCTGTTGATTACCATGTTTCCATTCCATTCATTGTTTCCGGTTATTGTTACACCGGCAAAGTCATGTTTTTAATGAGACTTACCCATTTTGCCCATACTTTGCCACCAAGTTTTGTGGTTCTATTTCCATTTGTTCCATTCATATTTTTTTCATCACCCACTTCAGTGAAGTGTAGGGTGACAGCCTTTTTGTGCACCCGCCATATATATATTTTATTTTTGGGTTTTTTTGCCAGTTTTTTTTTCCTTGCGACGTTAACTCGCTTGTCATGTTATTTTATGTTTTATGATTCTCACAAGTGTGAGAGATATTGATGACTATAAACCCATAAAGCGTTTTGTTAGTTCGTTGATGATTGTTAGTTACTGTTCTATTTTGCCCAAATATTTTTTTGTGCCACTTATTAGTACTATTTGTAGCTACCATAACCTCCATAGTTTTTTTGTTTTTGGTTTTCCATGTGTCCCTCGTTTATGTTATGTCCATCAGTCCCTACCCCTTCATGATCGATTTTTGTGTGTGAAATGTTAATGGTGTTATTTCATCCATCATTCCCATCTATTGTTTATTGTAGTCCTTCAGACATGATTTATGGTGGGATACATGAATCCCAATAATTTTTTTTAGAGTTAGTAAATTTTTTTCAGGGAATAAAGTGTCTCCTACGGGATACACTTTAGTGGCCCCGGGCGTATGTGACAGTACGGACTGTTACGTCAGATTAACACTAAGGTGCTGCCACTTAATTATAGTTAGGGTAAGAATACTTAGCATGATTAAACACTAAGTATTTGAACGTGTCTAGTTAGTGTAATAACACTAGTCACATATCCTATGAGTGATTTAATTAAAGTGTTCAGAAATGACGTCATTGAACTTGGGGTAGAATTGCTCAGTAGCTAGGACGGAAGTGATGGTTTGAGAGAAGGGAGTTAAGTGAGTTGGTTTTAGGCACGAGACGAGCGAGGCAGTGATTTTTGGGGTTTGGACCATCTTGTAAGTTCGATGGCTGTGTGTTATTTCTTGGGATGACTGGTTTGTATACCACAGAAGCACATGTATTTATGAACTATTATGAAGTTGTCAGAGTGTGCAGACACATAATAAAGGTGTTCATTCATATTTAGTCCAGCTTGAACTTATTTCCTGAACGTCAGTAGGAAGTGTCGTTTGTTTACATCAGGTAATTGAGAAAAGAATGTTACCATATTTTCTACGATCATGCAGCCTAAAACATAAACACAGTTACGAGTCTCCAAAAGAATCACCTGGGTTGAATTCCTATTCTGTAATCACCATCTCTAGCAGTCGCCAGTAAAACAACAGATGAACATTGATAAAAGATTCCACCCCATTCTCACCCTGTCACACTAGACTTGATTTGTCACCGTGACCAAGCCCGGTCACATCTAACTTGATTTGGTGCAGTTCCCGTCCACTCCCCCGGCCACAGATCTATTGGGGGGGGGGGGGGGGCAAGTTTGGTGCTAGCAGTCGCCGTAATTCCAGCTCCAATGATAATAATAATAATATTTCCCGCCTGGGATGAAATAAAGGGAAAAACCTAAACACACAATTAACTCAATAAGAGTGAAACGCAAGAAATACAAGCTCTGTAATTTGGTAGCAGATGAATGAAACCTAATATAAGGTAATGTACCTATTGGGCATTACTTTGATACGTTGAACCACCAAGCTCGCACAAATAATAATAAAACGGTACAATCTAACCTTTATCTTTCCGAGCAGCTGTCACTGTAGCGAAAGGTTTGTATGAGTGTAGTAGTCAGTAGTAGTTACTGAAAGAACAGAAGAAGAATTCTGTCTGACAAGAACATAGTCCCAGTGTCAGAAAAGAGCACTGGTATCACAGGAAAGTCACGGTTGTGAAGGTCTCTACTTCAGATAGTATTCAGAGTAAAGCCAGAGGCTAAGCCGCCACCATCGCTATGTAACTAACCAATGATAATTGACAATTCATTAAAACTCAAAAGAGCAGGATTATAAATGTGACAAGTCAGAGAATTACAATTAATGATTCATTTCTTATTTACATCTATCTTTTGTTTCTTCTTGTGTAAAGTACGGATGATGAAATAATGAAAAGGTGAATGAATACAATTTAATTACAAATTTACTTGATAGTTGAATTTCACTCAGTAACTAATTAAGAAGTTCTTTCTGGAATCTTCAGAATAACATAAATGCTCATTCAAATGTTCCTTTATTACTAAAGTTATCTTTTGTCTATTCTGCTACTTCAGAACTGTCTTCTCATCCCTACACACTAGTCACTTTGCTTTGACTCCTCACATTTGTTGATATAATGTTTTCACATAGAGTACTTAACACTGAAGTTCTGTGACTGTCCTCTATGAATATGCACAGCAGTGTCAGTTGAAAGTCTTACACTAGACCACCAAGCACTGATGGGGCCTAAGGCGCGAATGCAGATGACAATATCTGATGCTCCTTTGTTGGTCCAGGAAGGCAATTATTGATCTAGTATTCTAGACCTCTGGTGCAGTATGACACGAATGAACCTGGGGACAATACGTGACAAGTGGCTAGCCTTTGGTCATAGGTTCCACAAGCCTATGTGTCCATGAATGATAGTATTCAGATGTATGCATGTAAATGAATGATACACGGATCAGTTCTGATTAGGAATAGCGAGACAAGACAGGAGTCTGTCTGCGTAAATCATCTAATATAATACATGAATAAAAATAATACAGTTTTATACATGATTATGATGACAGACACCTGTATAATAGTTTCAATTGAACATTCCTACTGACATTTCTGCTAACGTTGGTAAGCATCGAATTCCTTTATACATTCACAACTCAAATTCAGTTCAGTCCTCTGGCCTGATCCTGATGCAAATCTATTTAAATAAACTGCAAATAAACAAATTAATTATTCATAAATTTACATACCCTCTTAGGATAGATGAATAGACACAGTTTGGTGATGGAGAGCTGCCCAGCAACGCAGATGGTAAAGTTATAGCCTCGACGAGCGTCTCTTTTCCTCTGTCTATCTGTATTCTGCTGTGTGTGTGTAGTTTGAAAATTCCGCTGCTGGGCCTTTTTATACCGAGAGTGCGTGCGTCTCGGAGAGCAATACAATATTTCCGTTCTCAACCGGCGTATTTTTTTCAGACTTCGAGCGAGTTTGTGTTAGCTGGGTCCAGAAATCTTCATGCTTCTCATCACTGTTACTCATGACTTTCATCTTTATCTCTTTTTTCTTTCCATATCTTCTGCTTTCCTGCTATATAAAGTTTTCCATAAGTGGTTCCGACTTCAAATTATACTAAATTTTTAAATACGATCGACACAGCAGTTTTCACGGAGCTGGCGCCTTTAACTTAAATTATTTCCAAAAAGAACTATCTTAGCAACTTTTCCTTTGACATGCATATAGTTGGCCTTCTTCTTCGACAAACGAGATTAATATCATGTCTTTTCGTCCAGCCATTCTCTTTAAATTCATCAAAGTCTATGTAATCCTATGCACAAATATCTCCATTTGTTTACACGCCATTACGACTATTTCACCGGCGAGAGAGAGTTGCGTGCGTTTGAAAAAGGTAAACTTTTTTTTTTTTTTACCATTACGACTATTTCACCGGCGAGAGAGAGTTGCGTGCGTTTGATTGGCCGATATTTCCCTTCTTTCTTTCATAACACGGCATTGTTGACAGCACCCTACAGCCACATTAACTCGTTTTTAGACAGAACGCATTGCTGTGCAATCCATAGTTAAATACATTAATTTAAATAATTTGCTTTCAACAAATCATAAAACACTGAAAACATATACACGATAACGGATTCGAAAACAATACAGAGACTATCCAAAGATAACGGATACAAAATGTATGTACACTATTGCTGTGAATACCCAAATTTTAGTAAATGAGCAAACTCAGACACCGTTACGTCGAAGCCATTGCATGATTGGTTTAATGCTCCCAGAATAAACGTTATTTCTATGATTTGTTTATACAAAACTCTTGGTGTAACGTAATTCTGTATTTCTTGCTCATATGGTAGTAAATGAAAATATTCACTCACGAATTTACTGTTTCCAGAAAAGGGAACAGCCCACCCAGAGCAGCAAGAATATTTTCATATTAGCCATCGACAGCAAGTCTTTGCTCCAATGCCGTGGCCGTAAACAGAATGCAGATTGGAATGAAACAAAAGATAAAAAGCGTTGAAATAATAACTACCATCTTGGCAACTCTTTTGTTACGTCCAGAAACGTTGTCAACTTGCGTTGTCAACTTCCGTTGATTTATCGCCATTTTGTTTTGTTCCCCAACAGTTACTGTGCAGATAATGATCTCTATGAAAGCACCGACGAGTATTAAGACGTTATTGCTCGTAACCATACCAACCGCATCTCGATCGTTTGAGGACAAAATTCCAAGAAGTGTTTTTATTTTTTGAGGGATAGAATCTCAAGCTCAGCCGGGTGACAACGTACATGGTGGCATCGTTAAATATAAGCACGACGAAGGTTGTCATGGGTTGCATTCCCTTGCACTGCAGTGATGGTCCAACAATGGCCAAAACCTACATTATCTAATGTAGGTCTTTAAATGTATCTACCTTCGCACATTATTACTCTTGGCAGACTTGCAGATAGAAGGATAATGATGCTTCAACCTTGAAGGAGTATCAACATGATATTTTAGATATATATTAACGATACTGATTCATGCTTGTGCACATCTCTCTATAATAACTAAATCAACTATGACATTGTAAACAACATATAACAAATTTAATGATCAATTACGTTTGAACAAATGTACATAAATAAGAGCTGGTGAGTAATAAAATGTAGGTGTCTTCCTGGAAATGACGTCGGCTTTAGGAAGCTTAATGTTGAAAAAAAGACTTAGATTTACATGCTTATGTTTTGTCTTGGCACCTCCAACACTACCCTGACCACTGAAGTTGGTCTTCAACTGTACATAACTCAATTCTCAAACGGCATTGATTTGGGTAGCTGGTCCTTTTTTTGGGCGAGTCCTTTTTCAGAGTTACACAATGCTAGCAATAAAAGCTTACAGTCCTTTTTAGGGCTTAGTTTTTAATTTATGTGCATTCAGAGTTCTTCTTTCTGTTTCTTCTTCTTCGTTACCATTCGATAAGACACATCACACAACTTTTTTATAAAGGGAAATAACGTTTAGCATAACTAAAGCTAAATGGAGTTAATTATGTCGGTATTTAGAGAAATTTTAAAATGATATTCGTAGTATTTCAATGTATTTTATTGTTTGTATGACGTACTCCTTTGAATCACACTTTCTCCTGCATCTCCTGATGACGGCACACATTCTTCCGTGGTCAATACATTCATTACCATTTTCCTTTCGAAGTAAGTCAGTGACATTGTTACGAGTGGTTTTCTTCTTGTGATTAGGTTTGGGTTAGAATATAGATTCACAAACGTACATACATCATACTGATAAACACGAATGGAGACGGGTATGTTCGTTACAGGACATCACTGGCCGAAGAACACAAGTCGTATGTTAGAGGGTCCACAAATCATCTTCAACATTTAATCTTCTTCAGGAACAACATCATCATGGTCAAGGCATATATACATAGATATATATATATATATATATATATATATATATATATATATATATATATATATATATATATTAATATATATATATATATATATATATATATATATATATATATATGGCATACATCGTAGTTAATCTTTCATCTGTCTCGTCTCAATCATTCAGTTTTGGCCACTGTACTAGAGGTGCATACGAACGATTACCACCCAAGTAATGTGGACCAGACGACGTGAATGTAAAAATACTTGAATTATACCTTCATTAATAGGTGAAACTTCTTGTTAAGTTTTGAACCATCTTAGATAACATAGTGGTGACCTTCGAAGTTAAATATGCCACTTAAATAAATATCTTCCTCCGCAATACTTGGAGCCTGAATAAAACACGTCTTACCATGAAGACTTGAAGTAACGAAAGGCCTCGAATATCGGCCGTTAGCATAAATTAGTGCAAAACGCATTATGTCATTAACAACTGGTGACGTATTAAATATGCAGCGTTCAATATAAGTCAAAACCCGTGCAAAAACATGAGTTACCACAGAGAGACATTTTACCGCAAAATAAATGGTAATAGCCTACGTGTGGCAACGATACAAAATATATTAATATTCGTTCTTTAACAGACATGTAAATAGTGACACGAAAGCATAGAAGCTTTATCTTTGATGATCAGTGCCGCTTCCTAGGCTAAATAACACACATTTAAGATGGAGACAGTTAATCATACGATACCTGAAATAAAAATGGAGAAATTCCTGAAATCATGTCACTAAAAAAAAGGCTTGATTATTTCTGAAACACCCGCCAAGAAGGAATGAAAAGAAATACGCGTTATTTTACAGGCGTGAATTTTGTTTACAAACCGCAATGCGTGCGGCTTTTTCGTAATTTCCCACAAATGCAACATGAAATAACTGCGAAGTGGTGGGACATTTTTGTACGGAACAGGATACTACGAACATTAGAATTTGTTAGTTAGTTGACCTGTCCATTGTTGTTGAAGTTTCTAAAGGATGGAGTAACCGGCCCCATAATTCATTTTTCATTAATCGCCATTTACGACATGCATGGTGGCTATGTTTCGAGATTGATGTTAGATAATAAAGTAGTTCGTAGAAAGGAGAACAGAACTGGTTAACTAGAGTAGAGGTAGGGATTACATAGGACAAATCAGGGTAGATAACCAGAAAGTTCTAGATGGTAGCTGTATAAGAGAGCTGTGAAGTAAGTCACTTTCTCGCTAGACGTATCCTATTCTCCAAGGGTGTCTCTATTAGTAGTTAATATGAATGCAGTTCGTTAATTATTCTCTACCGTTTTTAACATTAATTATTCTTTTATAATCCACACACAAACCGGAATTTAAAACCGGAATTAGATCAAAAACTACACTTTATAAAATTATCAATAAACTTTAATAACACTGACAAACAACATTTTTCTTTCTTATATAAGAATAAGTGTTCTTAGGTCAGTTTCTTGCGCTGATTTCAAATTTGAAATCCGTTTATCTCTATCACATCGGGTTCTTAAGATATTTGTGAATAAATATATTTTTGGGAAACCGTTATTTGCTCCGTTTCATTTTTACTATATAACTTACTAAAAATTAATAAAATGCAAAATAATTCTACTTTTTATACTGCTAAACAAAGCATGACATATGTTATGCTATTTTTCAAATAGTTACTGTATTTTGAAATAATTCTGAGCGAAATATGGCTTCTAGAAGTTGTAGAAATTCGGCTGATCTGTTCTGTTACCTGTGCGGATATTTTACCGATCGTGTTCACCAGAAAAACTTTACACCATTACTAAAGAAAGCATATGAACTTTATTTCGATTCGAAAGTTGATGATGCAAAAAAATCTTGGAAGCCAAATGCAGTTTGTTCGACTTGTGCAAATACATTGGCAGGTTGGTTACGAAAATCGCCGAAGCATAAGTCGATGCCTTTTGGAGTGCCAGTAATATGGCGTGAACCGACAAATCACGCTACTGATTGTTACTTCTGCTTGACAAATATCCATGGTTTCACTTTTAAAACTAGAAAGTCTGTGGTTTATCCAATATTGAATCGGTTTCGAAACCAGTGCCTCATGATCCAATCACGTGTCCGATCCCAGTTCCACCAGAACAATATCCGTTGGACGTGAATGAACCATCAGAAAGTGATAGTTTACCTGCTTTAGAAACTAATTCTGACTCGGATTATATACCGGTGAATGATGGTGTTCACTTAATTAACCATTCAGGACTTTCAGATCTAATACGTGATCTCGCTCTTACCAAAGGACAAGCGGAATTACTCGGTTCGCGACTCAAGGAATGGAATCTTTTAGCGCCCAATACTCCGATATCTAAATTTCGTCATAGACACAGAGAACTCGTTCAATACTTTGAGATGGATGATGAAATTTGCTATTGCAAAGATGTAAACGGTCTAATGGTGCACCTCGGTCATGAGCACATAGTCAACGAATGGCGACTTTTCATCGACTCTTCCAAGACTAGTCTAAAAGCCGTGTTATTGCATAACGAAATTTATTTTCATCAATTCCAGTCGCCTACTCTGTTCATATGAAAGAAACTTATGACAATATGGCTATACTTTTGGCAAAAATAAAGTACAATGACTACCAATGGCGGATTTGTGGAGACCTAAAGGTCATTGCAATTCTCATGGGCATGCAGACTGGGTATACTAAATTTTGTTGCTTCCTACGTGAATGGAACAGCCGCAACAGACAGGAACATTATGCAAGAAAGGTGTGGCCTATCAGGGATCGTATGCAGCTCGGGCATAAAAATGTAATACACGAGCCATTAGTTAACAAAGACAGCATCATTTTACCACCGTTACATATAAAGTTGGGGCTCATGAAGAATTTCATAAAAGCGTTAGATAAAACGAGCAAAGCTTTCACTTATCTTCGAGAAAAGTTTCCGCAAGATAGAGATGCAAAGATAAAGGAAGGTATCTTTGTAGGACCTCAGATTAGGAAAGTTATTGCAGACAAACAATTTGAGAACTTGTTACATGGTAGTGAACTGGCATTCAAATCGATCGTCGATAACTTTCTGGGAAATCATTAATCTGTCGACTATGTGCATATTGTTAAGCAGTGCATAAATGCATACAGAATTATGGGCTGTAACATGTCCCTCAAAATCCATTTGCTCGATTCGCATCTTGACTTTTTCCCTGACAACCTTGGCGAAGTCAGCGATGAACATGGAGAACGATTCCATCAAGATATCGCCGTAATGGAGTCACGTTATCAAGGACGGTGGAGTGTGACCATGCTTGCCGATTATTGTTGGATGCTTCATCGCGATATACCACATGCCATTCACCGACGAAACTCGACTGCAAAGAAATTCAAGCCTACATAACTGTTACACTTCTTGTACGAATGATGTTATACTGTATGCGTTGTTAAAAAACTTCAATTGCGTATTTCTATAGATCCCGACCTGATAGAGAAAAACGGTTTGCAGATTTAAAAACAGCGCATTAAAACTGACCAGAAAAACATAGAAATGTTAGAGAAAGAAAAAAAAATTATTTTTTTGTTAGCCAGTGTAATAAAGGTATGTATAGTTAACAAATGTAGATGGAAGTATAACAATATTTACACATAGTCACACAATTTAAACAAAAGACATTTTGTCACTGTTACGTCTTATATCATCGGATCGAGCATAGTATGGCCGTTGGTGACTTTTAGTATTGTTGTTATTTATGTAACAGCTGATAGAATAGTCTGGCGCTCTCTCTTCCAAACCTCTACACCTCACGGTAGAAGGGGAACGACTAAGTAAGTAAGTAAGTTATTTATGTAAGCACTTGACTGCTAGAAAATTCTTGTACAGTCAGTTCTGTGATTGATACGGTGTAGACTTCTAGACGTATTCTCCTGGACAGGTAGACACTACGCTACTGCCAGGCATGCAGTGTTGGTCATTGAGTCATACACAGCAGTATTCACTTCATCAACCGCTCGTATCCTGGTTTATTGATATCAGAACCTGCAAAAATGAACAAAGGCTATGGTATCTGTTGTTTACAACTAAGACGCCCCTCCGATGATGACTGAGCACTATCGATCAGAATCCTCATTTTGACAACACTGCCCTGTGGCTGGTTATGTCAGTTAAAGGAGTACGTCATACAAACAATAAAATAAATTGAAATACTATGAATATCATTTGAAAATTTCTCTAAATACCGACATAATTAACTCCATTTGGCGTTAGTTATGCTAAAAGTTATTTCCCCTTTATAACAAATTTTGTAATGTGTCTTATCGAATGGTAACGAAGAAGAAGAAGCAGAAAGAAGAACTCTGAATGCACATAATTTAAAAACTAAGCCCTAAAAAGGACTGTAAGCTTTTATTGCTAGCATTGTGTAACTCTGAAAAATCAATGCTGTTTGAGAATATAGTTATTTACAGTTGAAGACCAACTTCAGTATTCAGGGTAGTGTTGGAGGTGCCAAGACAACACATAAGCATGTAAATCTAAATCAATTATAACATTAATTTTAACTATACATCAATTTACATATCATTAAGATAATTTATAAACTTAACTATCCAATACATTTATAGACATTTCCTAAGACACAATAGTATTTCGAAGACTGCGGGTTTGAAGCTAATCACTGTGCAAGTCGACCAACAAAAGCAAGTCAGCGTGGTTTCTTCTCAGCTATATGCTGTAGCTTGTGGCTTCTTACAAGTGTGAATCAGTCCGCTTGACGTCTTCTCAGCTGCGAGATCTTGCAGTGAATACGAAAAGTGTAGTACTGTTAATGAAACGGTTTTATATACCCTTTTTAATTCCAGTCATATTATCAGTGCTGGCCATGACGTCCTTGCTGTCTCAGAGGTCCGCACTTCTAACAAATAATACTTTTTCAGACTGACTTTCTTCAAATAGCTTACAAGCAGATTTCATGTGATTCAATTTTATTGTTTGGAAATCAAATTGAAAATTAATTTCCAAGATGTAAAATCACCGTTTGAATCATTATTTATGGTTAGATCATAACAATACTTATTTTTCACGGCTTAAATTCAGTGAAAATCATATTTGTAATCAAAATGTCAGAGAATTGTATTATTTACAGTGCAATTTCCCCACAATTTGTCCATGGCGCTACAAGCTCACAGTGTTATTATTATATGTTCCTTTTCGGGGCCCCGGTAACACACGTATGAATATAAAGATTGAATTGCTAAATCACGATATATGTGGAACTGATAACACAGCCCTACAAAAAAAAAATTTTTTTTGGTGCCAAACCTTTTACTTTTGATTGTACATAAATGAGGCCTGCTCAATCCAAATATCACATTTACTTGTCTGTAGCAGCTCTAGTTTTTTGAGATACAGACATTTTTGTTTTTCATTAATACAGGGTGACCCAAAAAAATTGGCCCGCGCGTTTGTTTGTTTGTTTGGGTCACCCTGTATTATTACAATATTTTCTATATAAGGCTATGTAAAAAAAAAAACTATTGATGTTAGTATGCTATTTATTTTATTACACTTCTAACAGAGAATGGATTCATCTTCAAGAAGAGCATGTTTTCTTTCACCGCATTTATTGTGTTATATTTGTGGAGAGTACACTTTCAAAGAAGAACATAGGAAGCATATTGCGGTTTTTGTGAAAAAGGCATACTTTGCTTACTTTAAAGTAAAACTATGTGACCAGGACAAGTCTTGGGCTCCTCATATTGTTTGCAAAACATGTGTTGAACACCTGAGACAGTGGACTTGTGGGAAAAGAAAATGTTTAAAATTTGGAATTCCAATGGTTTGGAGAAAGCCCAAGAACCACTATGATGACTGTTATTTCTGTGCTGTGAATATTAAGGGAATTAATGGAAAAAATCACAAAAAGTGGAAATATCCAGATTTAGATTCTGCTAGGCGACCTGTTCCACACGGAGATGACATACCAATTCCAACTTTCAGTCAGATTTCGGATTCCCTGCTAGAAGATGAGACAGCAGTGGCATGTGGAACGAGAAGTGACAGTGATAGTGATTTCGAAGATGATTTTTCAGATGCTCAACGCTTCGACCAGCTTGAACTAAATGATCTAATCCGAGATCTATATCTCTACAAGGAATCTTCAGAACTTTTGGCTTCAAGATTGAAAGAAAAAAATTACTGACTAGTGAAACAAAGGTTACATTTTATCGCCGCAGAGAACAAGGTTTTATTCCATTCTTTTGTAAAGAAAACAACCTTGTGTTTTGTACTAATGTAGGAGGTCTTGTTAACAAAATGGGTGTAAGTTATACACCAGATGAATGGCGACTTTTCATTGACAGCTCTAAAAGAAGTTTGAAGGGTGTTCTCTTACACAATGGTAACAAATATGGCTCAATTCCAATTGCTCATTCTACTACAATGAAGGAGTAGTATGCTACAATAAGCACAGTTCTGGAAAAATTGAAGTATTTAGAACATAACTGGATGGTTTGTGTAGATCATAAAAGGATGAACTTCTTGCTTGGCCAGCAAATGGGATTCACCAAATATCCATGTTTTATATGTCTGTGGGATAGCAGGGCAAAAGATATGCACTGGACAAAAAAAAACAGTGGCCGTTGAGGGATGAATTTAAAGTTAGAGAAAAAAATATTGTCAATAAGCCTCTCATTGATCGAAAAAGAGTTCTACTGCCACCATTACATATAAAGCTTGGCTTGATGAAGCAATTTGTTAAGGCACTGAACAAAGATGGTACCTGTTTTAATTACTTATGCAGAAAGTTTCCAGAATTGAGCATAGACAAACTTAAATCTGGAATGTTTGATGGACCTTAAATTAGAAAGTTAATAAACGATCCAAATGTTATTGATTCCATGAACAAAACAGAGTCCACAGCCTGGTCATCATTTGTTTTAGTTGTGCAAAACTTTCTGGGTAACTTTAAAGCAGAAAATTATTCTGAGTTTGTTGGAAACATGCTGTCGAGTTTTTGTGAACTTGGATGCAACATGAGCATAACATTGCAATACCTCCATAACCATTTACATTTATTTCCGGAGAATCTTGGCGACTTTAGTGAGGAGCAAGGTGAAAGATTTCACCAAGATATAAAAACAATGGAAGAGATACCATGGACTTTGGGATGCCCACATGATGGCAGATTACTGTTGGACCCTTAAGCGTGACTGTCCGGGCATATCACATTCCAGGAAGTCCTCGAAAAGATCCTTTTTGCGTGTTGACTAAACAAGTGCTAGTGATAAAGGTTTATTACATTTTTGGTAATATATGCACAGTAATTACATATAATATGAATGCAGACTAAAGTCAAAATGCCACTGATAGCACCTAACTCTAGGATTGTACATAACAATTGCCCTACTAATATGGTCATTCTTAGTTATCTCAAAAACTAGAGCTGATAGAAAAAATCTGATTACATTTTTGGAATCAGCAACCCAAAATTACCCAAGAACAGCTATAAAATTTAAGGCACCAAAATGTGTGTATACCAGTGTAATAAGAACAAGATTAATGCTAGTGGAACAAGACCTGAAAAGTAGTCGCTGCCGATTTATAGGAAACACACTGAGGACATTGTTACGTACATTTATTACCTAAAAGGGGGTAGTCTTCGGTCCTGCCAAATGTACGCACCAGTCTTAAAATAGTTATATTATTTGTGCGTTCGATTGATTCACGCACTGACGTGCACAATGCAGTGTGAGTTGCTTTGGACGCACGGGTAACCTATTTAAAAGAATTGTGACGTCATGTTTTGAACGGGGCAGTTCGGACCATGTTTATGTCCGATATATATTTCTTGGATTTATCTGGCAAGTTTGAAGAAGCCATTATTTTGTAATTATATCTACTGGTATTCATGATGAAGCCAATAGTGGAAGTATCAAGTAAGTGTCGCCCCATGTCACATCGAATGTTTATTGAGTTAAATTAAAGTATCAGGCCGCTCCTAGTTTTGGTCTAGCGGGAATTCATCGTAGTATGTCATTCCTAGAATGGACAGACGGAGTCGTTAGCCCTTTTGAATTACCGTAGAGGGAGGATACCTACGAGTAAACGAAGTTAATTGATTTGTATGCTTCACATGTTTTATATGCCGTATTTTCGTCAATGCCAAAAGTCGTGGCATGGATATAGAGAGGTTAGTCAACACAGAACTCTAACCTGGTCGTATTGTCGTGGATGACTTTGTTTGGATTTTATATATATATGCTACCTAAGTATCGTATGGAAAAAGTCTGAAATTGTTACAAGTATGATAAGAAGTATTGCTCCTTGAGAATGAATCCGTTGACCATAAGATACGTCCTTGAAAGAAGGTCAACGGACTTGACTGCAATACATATGATATGGTAGAGGAAGTGACCCTTAGTCACTTGAATAAGAGGACTTAATTGTTAGAGAATCTTCATGAACTTGAAAAGTAATTATCAACATTTTTGACGTATGACCCTTTTGCACCTGTAACTATGATCGTCTTGTTCCACTCCGTATGTGTCACGTTAAATAAAATATATGTACAGTCATCACAGACTTGTGTGCTGCCAGTAAGTGACCAGTTAAACACTACTTGTTGGAGTTCGTTTTGAAGAACATTTTCTGACATTTTTTGTTCCTTTGCAACCATTCGCGTAATGAAGTTCTTTACCATTAAAACTGAACGACCCAACAGTAAATGGTATGCCAGTATGGTCTGGAAATAAATAATTTCACAGGAACGTACTCAATCCAAGTATCGGTTGAAAAGAAGATTTGAACTTTCAAGGCGACAACATCTCAAACTTGGAACCTAGTGTGATGATGAATCAGAATCAACTTACGGTTACCAAATGCTCAAGGTCATCAATCAACCTCCACGTCAAGTTTTACAGTGACTGACTGCCTTGGGATCACCTATTCGTCATTATTACGTGCGAGCTGTTGTTATATACGCAGAGCGAAGTATTTTATAATCAGACGTACATCCACGGAGACGAGGCACATTGTTTTTTTCCCGGCACACGCGAGATGAGTATAACGTGCTTTCGTTGTACATTTTATTACTTTTAGCTGTGCCTTCTATAGTTATGTCCATCTTTACATTTTCCATGTTATATGTTATATGTTATATGTTGTACATTCGTCGTGGGAGGTAGGGAGGTTGATCTGACGAACGAGATCCATCTCGAAGCCAATTCGGGCTCTTCGTCAGACGTTCTGTAGGGCTCAACTTGTAAGTTTCAATTGAGCGATAATTCCGGTCCAAGGCTAGAAACCTTGCCGAAGTTCCGATCGCTAATTGTTCCTTATGATAGTATCTGTTTAGCTGTTTCGTCACGTTTACTTGTTGTTTTTGGTAGTTATTTTTACTCGTATTTAGTTTTATGATGAATTTTGTTTGTATTATGCGTCCGTCTCACCTTTCCTGTCGGTCAGTTTTTTACAAAACCTATGTTTTTACACTGTGTTGTCAATTGTCCTGTTGAGTATCTGATCGTAGTTGTCATCGTAAATTTTTACGATATTCTATTTTAGTTACACATTTCTATTTTTATTGATTTCTACGATTGTGTTCACTCGTCTTTGATTATCGTGTCTTGTCGGTAATGTTTCTATTGTCTTTCACGTTGTTGCTTTCATGACATTTCATTACATAAATTACTATATTGATTATTGATATATTTCATAACTATATGATAACAAAAGATACCGTTCTAGGACAGGAACGACGTACACTTGGCAAAGTAACAAGGTTAATTAATTTACATTGATTAATTATCATTTTTATAAATCAAGAGTATTGTGACTACTTATAAAGCATAATGTATTCACTAGATTATTTCATTAAGCAAGCAAAAGCTCTTCAGATGGCTCCTGATGAAGCAAAAGCATTTGCACTTGCAGAATATAAGAAAGCTCAAGAAATAGAAGCCGAACAGAGAAAGTTAGAAACTTTAAGACTAGAAAAACTTCAATTTGAGGCAGATCAAAAACGGATTGAGTCTGAGGAGAATGAGAAAAAAATGAGATTAACTGCTGAGGAGGATGAAAAGAAGAGGAAATTTATAGCTGAGGAAGAGGAGAAAAAAATGAGATTAGCCGCTGAATTAGAAGAGAAACGATTTCAGCGAGAGGCAGAACAGAAGCAAAGGGAGGCTGAAGAAAGACTTAAAATTGAAATGGAAGTTAAACAAAAGGAAATGGAAGAAAGAAGATTAATAGCTGAAGAAAATACAAAACGACTTCAGCTTGAGATGGAAGAGAATGATAAAAAACGACAGCATGAACTAAAATTAGCAGAGTCAGAATATGAGAGACTTAGGTTAACTCAGGAAGCTAATTCTCAGAGATCTTTTGAAAGCCAAACTTCATCCAGACATGATCATTTTAAGGAAATTCACCTTAAATTACCTAAATTTAATCCCCCGTCGGATGACGTAATATTTTTCCTAGATAGATTTGAGGCCACTTGTAGGTCTTATAACGTGGATAAAACACTGTATTGCACATATTTATCCAGGTTACTTACTGGGGATGCTTTAGCAGTTTATCATACTACCAGTATTAATGAGAAGAATGATTATAATGCTCTTAGAGCCGCACTTTTGAAGAAATTTCAAATGACAGAAGATGAATACCGATTAAGATTTCGTACATTACTACCGCAATCAAGCAGAAATTTCAGTGATTTTCTGTCACAAATACGACTAACCCTAGAAAGATGGATCGAATTATCCAAAATTGAAAGTCGTATGAAGGTCTCTTCGATTTACTGATGCGCGATAAGGTACTATCGTCTGTAAATCCTACATTTCTCGCATTTTTACACGAACGGAAACCTTTATCTATGAAAGACTTAGAAGAACATGCAAAAAATGTCTGCACTGCTCACCCAACCATGGATCTAAGTAATGCACAGATTAAGAATGAATTGCCTGTTGCTTTTGCAGCACAACAAAACAATTTTTCACGAAATCGTTCCTTTAGTGCTGACAGGTATGTCAATAAGGGAAATAATTACAATTTTAACAATGATAACTTTTACAAAGGGAAGCAATTTCAACAATCTGCTCCATTTAATGTTTCTTGGAACCAAGCTCACAGATCGCGAGATTTGGTAACAATAATTTTAAAAATAATCAAGGACATTATAATAAACAAAACTGGAGATCAAGATCTCAGGGTCCGCAAAACAGACAAGGTTCTTGGAATAAAAATTTTAAAGAACATCATAACATTAATTATACAAATTATCGGACTCATCCAAATTTTAACTCAAGCAGAAACGACAATTATGGCAATTTTAATGCAAATAATCAAAATCGATCGCGTCGTAGAGATAGGTCGTCGAGTAATACGGGTAGACATTCTAATGTCGCTTTAAGTGATACACAGGCTAACATTGAACAGGGTAAAGTAGCTGAAACTCACAATGCTATATCTTGTTCTCTTGATTGTACCCAGGTGAAAGACTGTCCAGAATGCTCGACTCTTTTCTAGCCTAAGGCGATCACGACGCTGCGTTGCGGACATACCTTGCCTAGTCTACCTGTAGTCTGTACGGCCACTGCTGCGTCAGTACACCAGGGACAGGGCTCTCTTAAGTTTAACAAGGGATTTGTCAACAACATTTCATGCTCTCTCCTATTTGACTCAGGTTGTAGTACTGTGGGCGTCCTGACTTCGCTGATCAACCCAAGTTGTGCCACGGGCAGGGTTGTCAAGTGTGTGACTTTTGGTGGCACCGTTGAAACATTTCCCACTGCTATTATTGACCTTAATACACCATTTTTTTCAGGAAAGATCCAGGCATGTCTCCTTCCAAATCCAATTTGTGATGTAATACTTGGTCGCATACATGGTATTAAAGAGTGTACACCACAGCAAATAGCTAATGGGAAGCGCGACATATTCAAACTGCAAATGCAGTAGTGACTAGAGCGCAAGCTACTAATATGTCGCATGATACACCTATTGAACCTACAGTTCATACCACTTGTGATGATGATGCTCCTATTTCAAGGGAGTTGTTTGCAACATTGCAAAAGAATGATGATTCATTAAAAAAAATTTTTCAGTATGTGAACAAAAAGAATACCAGCAACAAACTTGCAAAATCTAGACATGACTTTATACTTAAAAATGGGATTTTGGTTAAAGTAATACGGGAAAAGGATTCATCCTTATGTTATCAGATCTTAGTCCCATCCTCTATGAGATCTCGTATATTACGACATGCGCATGACTCGCAATGTGCGGGCCATATGGGTTTTTCGCGTACCAAATCCAGAGTGCTTTCGGCATTCTACTGGCCAGGCGTCCATAGGGACATCACTCTCTATTGTCGGTCCTGTTTGATATGTCAGGAAGTTAAGGTACGGGGTCCATTTTCATGCGGCTCCTATTCAAGCTGCGGACATCCCGATTAGACCATTTGATAAAATGGCTATAGACATTATTGGTCCGATGCTTCCATCTGCTAGAGGGCATACGCATATTCTTACGTGCATTGATATGTGCACTCGTTGGCCTGAGGCCATCCCTCTCAAGAACACTTCATCTGCCAGTGTAGCAGAGGCATTGATGTTAATCTTCTCACGCATTGGTTTTCCACGGAAAATCTTGTCGGATCATGGGGTTCAGTTCATTTCTGAATCCATGTCTCAAGTTATGAAGACATTAGGTATAGACAGATCTCTTAGTTCTATTTATCATCCGATGTCAAATGGGTTAATTGAGCGTCTCAATAGGACACTCAAGCAGTTGTTGGGTAAGATGACCCAAGACCATCCCCAAGACTGGGATCGGGTCATACCCGCTGCTCTGTTCGCGTATCGCGAAATACAAAATCAAGCCACGGGGTTTTCTCCATTCCAGCTAGTTTTTGGCATGCAACCACGCGGTCCGATGTCGTTAATCCACGACTTATTGGTTGACGAGAATATGAAGAGGAAACTCAATCCTCTTATGAGTATGTGATCTCTCTGAGAAAGAGAATCATAGATGCTTGTAGACTAGCTACTGCATCATCCGAACAAGCCAAAGAAAAAGCTCGTCTATTTGCAAACAAGTATAGACGTCTTCGCCAGCTTATTACTTGTGACGAAGCTTTTGTATTACTCCCTGCGCATAACAATCGTCTTTTAATTACCTGGAGAGGTCCTTTCAGGATCATCTCAAGAATATCCGATGTCGACTACATCGTTGATGTTAATGGTAAACATAAAACCTTCCACATAACATGTTGAAGGAGTATTACTCACGTCCTGATTATCTACAGTCAGTGTTCCAGGCAACTGACGATCCTACACCTCCTATTCAACACTATTCTAGTTTGTCAGTCATCCAAGAAGAAGAATCTTCTTTCGATGATGTACAACTACCAATACCAGTTGTACCACTCCATTCCACTGAGAAATGGAATGATGTTACAATCTCATCTACTCTTTCGGCTGATCAACGTCAGCAAGTCTCTAATATTCTACACTCGTATGAGGATGTCCTCACTGACATCCCAGGTCATACGTCAGTCATCCAACATGACATTATTCTGACTGACGATACGCCTATTCGAGTTCGCCATATCCTATCCCTTTACACTTTCGTGATAAGGTTGATAAGGAATTGGATGAGATGCTTCAATTAAATATAATTGAACCATCTTCATCACCATATTCTTCTTCTATGGTAATCATTAGGAAGAAGGACAACAATATACGTCTTTGCGTAGATTACAGGAAATTAAACAAAGTTACAAAATTCGATGCGGAACCGTTACCTCTTTTAGACGACTTATTGGAGAAATTATCTCATGCCACATTCTTTTCGAAATTTGACCTTTCAAAGGGCTATTGGCAAGTGCCACTCACTCCTAAAGCAAAGCCATTCACCGCTTTCTCGACGCCACGGGGTCTTTTTCAATGGAATTTTATGCCATTCGGATTAATGAATGCGCCAGCTACCTTTGTACGCATGAACGTTACCTCCTCGGTTCACACTTTGTGGTGGAATCTGACCAAAAAGCTCTTACCGCACTGAACACGAAGAACTTTAAATCATCGAAATCAGCGCGTTACGCTATAGCGCTTCAACCATTCAATTTTGAAATACGAGCTATTCCTGGAGTAAAGAATGTGTTCGCAGACTGTTTGTCGAGATGCCCAAGCGAACTTGTCGAAACTAAACCACTTCCAGATGTTGAAACATCCTCACCGATAACATGAATAACTTTGTACATTATCATTGATTGTACATCTATAAAGACTGTTTATATAACTGAAGTATTCGTATAAGTATAACTTTCAGGATATACTTACTTATAGATTATAACATTACTTCTTGTGTAGTAACATTTTATTAGTACGGGAACATTGATACTATAGTAACGTTTTATTAGAACGGGAACAGTGGTATTAGAGTAACATTTTATTAGTACGGGAACATTGGTACTACAGTAACTTTTTATTAGTATGGAAACATTGTTAAGAGCGACAAATATACATTTGTTATTCCTATGGAACATATTACACTACATATCGTGTTCGAGAATATATTTTATCGTGTATGGAACATTGAGAACATCGTCTCGTCGATTACTAACTAGTTGTAACTGAACATTGACATATTGATAGTGATATTGGAAGTACTTAGAATATATTAGTAACTGGTTATTTGTTAGTAATTAAGAAATATATAAATTAGAATAATTCAATTTAATCTATTTAATTAATTATGTATCACACACATACTAACTTTCTTAGTTGTCACGTAATACCTGCATTCACGGGTCTTAGTTATGATATCTCACTGTTAGATCACTAGTCAACCGTACTAGTGTTAGAAAACATTAAGGGTGTTGATTCTTAAAGTGTTTAATTTTGCATTGCTTCATTTTTGCACATTGTATTTTCAATTTTTTCTGTTTTATTGATTCTCTTGTCATTGATCATCATCAGTGTTGCTGTTCATTTTCATTTTTGAAATCATATGTTTCAAATTTTTTTTTTGTTGAAAACTTAGTTGAATTTTATTATCATCTTTTTTTTAATGGTTTTTTTCATTTTTCATTTTCAACTTGTTTTTACTTCGAATATTACCACATCGTTCCAAAGTAGGTCGAGTGTGGATGTGTGCTTTAATGCATACTATCATTTAGTTATATTGATTTCGTTTAATATTCTTTTCTTAATATGGTATAACTTTATGCATTTCATATATCTTGTGGTAGTTTTGACTCATCTCTCTCGGGTACTAAGTTCAAAAAAATTAATAGAATTAATTTTTTTAAGGGGAGGTAATAAGGGAGCTGTTACGTACATTTATTACCTAAAAGGGGGTAGTCTTCGGTCCTGCCAAATGTACGCACCAGTCTTAAAATAGTTATATTATTTGTGCGTTCGATTGATTCACGCACTGACGTGCACAATGCAGTGTGAGTTGCTTTGGACGCACGGGTAACCTATTTAAAAGAATTGTGACGTCATGTTTTGAACGGGGCAGTTCGGACCATGTTTATGTCCGATATATATTTCTTGGATTTATCTGGCAAGTTTGAAGAAGCCATTATTTTGTAATTATATCTACTGGTATTCATGATGAAGCCAATAGTGGAAGTATCAAGTAAGTGTCGCCCCATGTCACATCGAATGTTTATTGAGTTAAATTAAAGTATCAGGCCGCTCCTAGTTTTGGTCTAGCGGGAATTCATCGTAGTATGTCATTCCTAGAATGGACAGACGGAGTCGTTAGCCCTTTTGAATTACCGTAGAGGGAGGATACCAACGAGTAAACGAAGTTAATTGATTTGTATGCTTCACATGTTTTATATGCCGTATTTTCGTCAATGCCAAAAGTCGTGGCATGGATATAGAGAGGTTAGTCAACACAGAACTCTAACCTGGTCGTATTGTCGTGAATGACTTTGTTTGGATTTTATATATATATGCTACCTAAGTATCGTATGGAAAAAGTCTGAAATTGTTACAAGTATGATAAGAAGTATTGCTCCTTGAGAATGAATCCGTTGACCATAAGATACGTCCTTGAAAGAAGGTCAACGGACTTGACAGCAATACATATGATATGGTAGAGGAAGTGACCCTTAGTCACTTGAATAAGAGGACTTAATTGTTAGAGAATCTTCATGAACTTAAAAAGTAATTATCAACATTTTTGACGTATGACCCTTTTGCACCTGTAACTATGATCGTCTTGTTCCACTCCGTATGTGTCACGTTAAATAAAATATATGTACAGTCATCACAGACTTGTGTGCTGCCAGTAAGTGACCAGTTAAACACTACTTGTTGGAGTTCGTTTTGAAGAACATTTTCTGACATTTTTTGTTCCTTTGCAACCATTCGCGTAATGAAGTTCTTTACCATTAAAACTGAACGACCCAACAGACATATATTGATAGAATTACCAGGTTGTCTTGGTCTGGATTCTTCAAAGTAAGAGAAGTAGAAAGAGATACCGAACAACACATTCAGAAGAGACATAGGGACAAAAATAAAAGGTATGAGGAAGACATGGAATGATCTTGATCTGATGGTACGGGACACGAGACCATGGCGTAGGTTTATTGAAAGCATATGATTCTTGACAGTGTTAGTAACACTGTTACCTAACATGCTGTCGTATATTAGGTCTGTCTTTATCGCTCTATCTTTTCCAACATTATTCTTATTTTATGTATCCCATATTTTGCTCTGTCATAGTTTTGTTAAAGTAATCTTTATTAATCACGACTTGTATCTAAAGTGTAACTTTAAACGTCTTTGATTTATTCCTCCATCTTGTGCTATCTTTCGGAACACACCTGGCTCCATCTAAATCTTGGGAAACCTACATGGGTATAGAACGAATTCGTTTGATACATAATCCCCCGGCTAAACAACGCGAGTAATGCCACACTGAGGATTGTTTTTTTGGGAAACGCCTGGCTGGGCAATAGAGACAACTCTTTTTATTGCTAATCCATTGTTTAAACAAATCCGAGTCGTACCACATTGGGACAATGGTGCTGGCGCGGCCGATGGACAACGAAGGACTCGTGACACGCAGAAAGAGGATAATAAATAGAGAGATTAAAAGATTGCGCGCAGAGAATGACACGGGAAGCAACCACTCCCATGCACAATATATTTTTCTCTTATCAAGTGTGCCTCATGTCATCCATAATTACTAGAGAATTAAAATCAGAGAGATCTGTAGTGATGAGTGTTATAAAAGAAAGTCAACCATTGATAATAGATGTGAAACTTAGGAAGCCACGTAGTGTGTCTTCAATCCAACAGAAGTCTGAGTCTACACCTTATGTGTTTAGCGTCTAACCGGAAAGAAGCTAGCCAAGTCTACGTCCTTATAGCAGAATTCACAATTAGGACATCTTTCACTTCCTAAGTGACAAGGAGGATTTTTCGCCCACGGTTTACACGGTGGTTGTGCAGCATTTTATTCACCTGCTTATCAAGTGCTCACACATTGTTTTGCATTTACAACTAGCAGGTTCAACTTACTCCAGAGCATATTTTATGAATCAAAGATTCCATATTTACAAGATGAGTCGCAAATACATATATCAAGTTCAACTCACTCCAAAGCACATTTATGAATCAAGAGTACAGGCTCAAGTTAATGAGTCTACATTCCAAGATTATTTCACGAAGAGCCCCAGTCTAGCCAGTGCCTTTCAGAGATCAGACAGCAGTCCTTTTTCTGAACAACTGTCACCTGGTTGTCAACACTAGGGAGAGATTGCCAAACGATTGAATGACTATATATCGTCAAAGTTCTCATTACTGAAAAAGTTGTCATCAGTACGCCCTCATTGTGGAGATAACCCACACGACATACTATGCACCTAAATTGGACAGTCTATACATACCTGTGTATCCTCATACAGTGAAGGAGCATTAAGAGACACATAGACCGTGTTGATTGGGCATCAATGTAGTAACACTCAATATTCACATCATCATTTCACTCTTCACATAGTTTCATTCTCATAGTTAACTAACTACATTATTTATATCTCATCTGTGTGTGTGTGTGTGTGTGAAGTGTCTTTCACCATCATCACCTTAATTTCCCCAATAACCCTATATGTGTAGATATTTAACTAATAAACCCAATAACCGTTTGATCAATATCTATTTCGTTAATGTATCACTCGTGCTGTCGGTTTTAAAATTTTTATATATAGGTAAATTCTACATTTAGATGAGGTTGGGGGCTCTTTCTTTCTCGAGATCTAAAGGCAGAAGCTAAGGTCGGGGGAAAATAGAACACTTTCCAAAATTTACTAGAAAACGCTATCTAGTGGAGAGCATTAGTATTCTCTTCTTCTTATCCTTAATCTCGAATAGCTCTCTTTCTTTCTTAACGAGCCAATTTCCAGAGACTTTCTTGATAACGTTCCATAGGCTGTCCCCAGCGACAACTAATGTTGTAGTTGAACCAATATAAAGTTATGACACATGCATGTAATATGAAGCGACTATGGCGAAAAGATGGCATCAAGAGATGGAGCTTTGTCTATGAGCGCATTATGGTGCTAAAGCTAAAATAAGGAGAAACCAAAGTCAACCTAGTCATTGTGTATGGGCTAAATGAAGATAAGTGAGCAGAAGTCAAAGAATAATTCTTGGAGCTGCTTTAAAAGACTGTGGACGACTGCCTGGATGAAGTTATCCTCGTCGGAGATTTCAATGCCAGAGGTGGAAAAGATTTTGCTAGATCGGGTATAGTTGTTGGAAAGTATGGAGAAGATACACTAAATCACAACGAAAAGCGACACCTAAGATTCTGCTCTGAGCAAAACCTTATCATTACGAACACAACGTTCCCCGAAAATCTCATTCATACATACACCAGACATAAACCAACTAAGAATGAGAAATCAGTGACTGACTATGCCATTGTTAGGAAGAGCTCATTCAAGTATCTATGGGATGCTAGAACCTGGAGAGTGCCACACAAAGCTGAGAAATATAGAAAATATCTGATACTCTGGATGGAAGCTTAGAACATGGTGCTAGACACAAAACAGAAATGGGAAGAATTCGAAAGAAATGCTCAATAAACAAGAAATTGTTCTACAAGACCTTAAAGAACACGAGGCAGGAAAATAACAGTGCTCTCTTGAAATTATAAAAGACAAGCAAGGCACAGGAAGTAATGGAAAGACGGAAACACTATTTTTCAGAGCTCCTTGATGATGAGCAAGGTCCAGCCTCAGAAATGATAAGCACTATCACAGAAGAGAAAATCTATGGTAGCTTGGTGTTGCAAGTTCATACCAAATGATTGGGAGATTGCCATCATAACACCGATTTTCAAAAAAAGGTGACAACCAACAATGTGGAAACCATGGAGGCATATCCCTTCTCAGTGTCCCTGGTAAAAGTTACTCTACAACCTGGAGCAGAGTCAGACGCCTAGCTGAGCCACAAATGGATGAAGTCCCATGTGGCTTCCGAGAAAACCGAAGTACTCAAGACCTTATTTTCACACTCAGTCAGCTGAGTGAAAAGGCCCTTGAGTATAAAGGTGAGATGCATCTTTTTACTTGGAACTGGAAAAGGCGTTTGACAAGGTCCTCTGTAGCAAATTTTGGGCCAAGAAAACATTCCATCACCTCTGATTCAAACTATACGTAGATTCTACAAGTCTTGCAGAAATTCTGTGAGGACGGCAAACCATAAGTCAGAAGAGTTCAGAACCATCACTGGTGTAAGACAGGTGTTATTCTGTCACTTTATCTTTTCATACTCTTCATAGACGATGTCATCAAGAATGTGAAGAGAGGACAAGAAAGCATTCACCATGAGACAGGTTTGTATTTCAGAGCTGGTATTGCCGATGATGTTGCCCTGATTGTTCGGGTTATGTTCTAGTTAATTGTAATTAGAGGCACATCTCCAATCCAACCTGTCTTAGAGTTTACTATCTGACCTTCTCTGGTGTGATGGTGTGGCATAATCTTTGTCAGAAGATGTGTGACTGTCTTCCATTATTTCTATCTTCCTCCGCTTATTTGCTTCAATAACTTTTCTCATTTTCATCCAGATAACCTGTCTATGTTCCGTATTCGAGCCACTGGCTATAGACTGCTGATCCACACTGCATCAATGAACGGTAGTTCCAAGATGTACTTCCTCAGAAGCAGTGTGGATGGAATGTGGTAATTAAATATCTCCAGCCTGAGTGTTCACAGTGGCTGTTTCCTCCACCGGCAGTGGCTGTACTACGTTGCAGTCTGAGGGAAGGTTCGAATTCGGCGTATTATTGCAGGGGCCTTTGTGAACTGAAATAGTAGGTCTCCCATGTGAGTATCATCGGTGTGCACGGCAATATCAAACATATCCATCAGTATCAGATTATTTATTGTGTGTGTGTCATTGGTTTGTATGGCAATATCAAACCTATCTGTCAGAATCCGATTAGCTTGACTATTGGTGTCATTTCGGTAACCATTGGTTGAGATCGTGGATTTAACCCTCTATTGGGCCTTGTTGCCATTTGGCAACATACCGTTTAAAGTCATCTATTTCACTATCCGGCGTTCAAATTAATAATTTTTTTTGTTTTATTGTGTTCTACAAACATTCCCAATTTTAAATTACCGGGTAACGCATTTGTCGGAGAAATACTTTTTTTTCACGCACTCTTTTGTCAAGGCATGGTAGCTGGTTTGCAAGATCGAATTGAGAGGTGAGTTTACTTCACATTATTTTTTAAAATTCCTTATGAAAACGGTGTATAAAAAATATGTTGAGTAACTTAAACCACTTATCTTTGTAACAAATGCTTTAATAGTTATAAATAAATAAAATAAGTTACTCTTATTTTACATTTTAGGTATGTTGCCATTTGGCAACAAAAGTCGATTAAGGAATAAAAACCACTTCATGTTGCCAATTGGCAACAGTTGCTTTTTACCTAATAAATGATATTTAATGTTGTATTTCTCTGTAATCAACAACATTAGTATTTTATTCTCATTATAATTGATTAAACTTCATCATTTAAAAAAAAGTTGTTATTTGCAATTTTATGTATCCTAAAAAGGTCAATGTAAATAGTAGAATTACCAGTATAATTTACTAATAATATTGTAAATGAATAAAACATATTTACTTCATCTAGACTTGACTTTTAGAACTAAACTACACATGATAACCACTAAAATTGCCATTAATCACAAAACATAATGTATCATCAGATGAGATTAAACAATTTTGTGATGAAAAACTTTTGAATTACAAAATGTATATGTTGTCATTTTTTTTTAATTTTTTTTTACAGTTAAACACAATGGATCCTCAAAAGTTTTACAGCCAAAGACTACAATCTATAGACCAATACCTGAGGCTTCTAGCGATAGTGAGCTGTCAGACAGTGAGGCTGAAGACATCCTGGATAACACGTGGCAACCCGGCCCTTCCTCGGACACAACCGATTCAGGTTTGTTGAATTTAATTGATGTTTTTTTTTTTAATGTGGCCACTTTATTTCAGACTGCAGTTGTAGCCTTGTCCATCAGTGTACAACCTACGTACAGTTTCAGCCTAGTCCATCAGGTACTAAATATCGGCTGACGGAGACTTACTTGTGGAACGAACGCTTTATACCATACTGTGGATTAGCATAAGTTTTATCATTATTACTATTATCAGAATCATAACATGTACACCAGTATAATAATAAATGATTGTTTATGTTGCCAGATAATTAATATCTTTGTTTTCTTTTTTTTTCAGAATCATCTGCATCAGAGCTGGAGGACACAGATGTAACCTTTGATCGTCGTCGGATGCTATGGAGACACCGTGAAGCCTCAGATGTATCTTCTGAAGCTCCGCCCTTCTCTGGTGATTCGGCACACGTATCAGTTACCTCAGAACCAATAGAATACTTCCGCAGATTCATTGATGATGATACAATGGCACATATGGTCACTGAATCAAACAAGTACAGCATCCAGAAAAACATCATGAAGCCTCTCAGATTGAGCCAGCCAGAACTGGAACAGTTTTTTGGAATTGCGTTTATGATGAGTATTGTTAGAATGCCCAGTTGTAAATTGTACTGGGACTCTACAACGCGCTATGGACTTGTTGCTGATACTATGACGAACAAGAGGTTTAAAGAAATCAAAAGTAACATTCACTGCAATGACAACAACAAGCAGCAAGACAATGAAGGCGACAAATTGTTCAAATTAAGACCTTTAGTTGACGCTCTGAAAGTGAAATTCAATTCAATCAAACCAGCAGAAAGGCTGAGCATTGATGAGCAAGTTATCCCATTCAAAGGTCAATCATCTCTGCGTCAGTACAACCCAAAGAAACCCCAAAAGTGGGGCTATAAAGTCTTCGTTTGTTCAAGCATTTCTGGTTTGATTCATGATTTTGAAATTTACACTGGAAAAATTGACGTGTGTCCTGGCCAACCTGATTTAGGAGCATCAGCTAATATCGTGCTGAGACTTCTTCAACGTATCCCTAAAAATGTGTGGCATAAAGTATATTTTGACAACTGGTTTAATTCGCCAGCATTGCAGGCATGCCTCTGGAAACAAGGCATTGCATGTCTTGGCACTGTCCGCGCTAACCGGCTGAAAGGGTGTAATCTGTGTTCCGATAAGGAACTGAAAACGAAAGGAAGAGGGTCATCTGTTGTTTGTACTGCAGCAACAAACGGAGCCACATTGAAAGCTATCAAATGGTATGACAATAAAGCAGTCACACTGCTAAGCACCTATGCAGCAGTTGAACCAGAATGTGTAGTCAGAAGATGGGACAGAAAAGCCAAGAAGGAAATACACATTTCTTGCCCTGCAGCTGTGAAAGAATATAACATGTTCATGGGAGGGGCAGATTTGCTGGACTCCTTGCTGGCACTCTATTAGATCCAAGAAATGGTACCACAGAATATTGTTTCATTTCCTGGATGTTTCTGTGGTGCAAGCTTGGCTAACTTATTGTTCAGATGTGTGTAAGGATGGTATGGAAAAAAAGGACAGACTACCATTAGTTGATTTCAAGTTGCAGATTGCTTTGTGTCTCCTAAAAGCAGGAAAAAGTGAAAATAATAAAAGGGGAAGGCCATCAGGAAGCACTGAGACACAGCTGGTGGCTAAAAAGAAGAGAGGGCAAACAGCAAATGTACCTCCTTTTCATGTCAGAACTGACAATGTTGGCCACAGCCCCAATTCCGTCACCAACAAAGGGAGATGCAAACTTCCTGGATGCAAGGGGTACTCCAGAACTGTCTGTGAGAAGTGTAACCTACACTTGTGCCTCAATAAACATTCAAACTGTTTCAAAGTATTTCATGAAACATGAGTGTGGAGCTGTGATTGAGTCACGAGACAGAAGATTTTTTTTTTTTCAGTAACTATATGTTTCATTGTATGTGTGGCATTTTCTGTATAAATTACACTTAACTTCATGAAGTTTCACAAATTTTGTTGTCTGCTATTTACTGTTTAAATATTAAATGTAGGTAGGGAGTAAAAAAAGGTGAAATAGATGTTGTTAGACATAAAAACATAGTTAAAAGATATATGTTGCCAAATGGCAACAATAAATGTTCCCAACCTTAATGGTGATTTGTTGCCAATTGGCAACATACCCATAAAACACTAACTAAACATTTTTTTGCCCAAAATTAACCTTCACACCACTTTTCAGACATGGGACAGCCACAAAAACCACTCCAAGAATTTTTTTTCCAACTATTTCATAAATGGCCCAATAGAGGGTTAATATTAGTTAGGCCTTGCGTTAATTTCAGGTGCCACTACATTCTCCCTGCCCGTTGCAATCTTAGACTTAGTTAAATTGATTGCGGCCACAAAACCATCTTCAGTTCTTATTCCTGAATTGGTAATAGCACAAATTGTTCCGGTCTTAGTGGCCTTAATAAAAGGTCTCAATTTAATTCGAAAGCTTCGAACATCTGAAGTTTCCTAAAGTGTCATATCTAAATAAAATATAATCATAATGTAAGCAGTATTGGTATAACAAAAATGAAATGATAATGCAAACAACAATCAAATGCAAGTGAAATCCACAACTCAATTGTTAAAAATAGATGGTCACAGCACACACAAAAATAAGTGGCAATTGACAAAACTGAAACAAAATGTGCGTATGGAACAACGATATGTGCACAGAATTGGATAACGATAGACATGTTGTGAGAGAATAATCAATAAAACATGCGTGGAATGGTACAACTAAATATGAACTAGTATGAAATACCACGACAGATTGTGTGAATGAAGTATAAGGGACAACTAAGTATGAGCTGTTTGTGTTGGGACAGCGATTTTATGTCACTAGATATGTGATTATTATTTAGGAGTGTTTGGCTGGAATATGCTCAGATATATATGTTGCGTACATATTTTTTATGTGTCGCACAGATTACAGTTGATACGATTACAAATGAAAATGTAACTATCTGTTTGATAAAAGGATATTTATTTATGAACTTACAACTTTTAAGAAGGGGAATAACTCAGTATGGTAAATGTGTATTTTATTCTTTGAGTGATCGGTTCCTGTTTTGTTCCCGTGTATTGAACAAGCGGAGGAATCTAGATTTATATCATTTTATGTCTATTATAGCTGGAAACAGATTGTTCTCGCTTAAGGTTTTGCAGGAATATTGAAAGTCCGAATCTAGGTTTACTGTTTGTCTGTTTGAGACGATTCGGTCTTATATCATGTTATCTTTGTGTGTCTTGGCTGGATTATTTCTTCTTACACGCTCAGCGGATGAAGATAAGAGAGTGTGTTCTTCGGTTATGGAGTCTGGCGGGACGCCATGTCGAGCGGTCCAGAGTTTTGTGATCTCAAGTTATCATGGGGAAGAAGATTGTGTCTTCTAGGACTGTTTTAGTCTATGTGTTCTCCAGTATTGTTTCTATTACGCCAGAAAAGTGTTTTGTGCTTGCTATTTATTCTCGGCCAAGGTAAACGTACTTTTACTGACTTCGTTCCTAGGCTTACGATGGGTTATGTTTAGGCCTACATGAATCTACTTATGTTCAGATGTCAGAACGACATATCGTTTAGCAGCACTAATAATGTTTCTACACAGCAATTATGAGGACAGATAAAGCTGATATTGGTGGAAACTTTGATATCTTTATGAAGTGAATCTTTCTAGAAGTTTTGTCGTCTCACCGTTGTGTGAGCGATGTTAAGACCAAGGAAGCCATCTTGGAATCCGAATTATTGTCAATCATTCATCAGAGAACAGGGATGTCCCCTTACTACCCGATAATGATCCAGAGATCATATTTATGAAAGAAAGATCTATTATGGGAGATTTAGCATTTACTCCGAAGATATGTACTATATGCTATTTGAAGAAATCTCCACGAGAGTACAAGCTACACTCATGCTAAGAGAGATTCTGTTTAGGAATCACTACGAACATTATGTATAAACTGACGTGATCTGTCAGTACAACCTGATATATATGTGTATTAACTATGGAACTCTGAATGCTTGTCTACAAATGTTCCAGTATGAGGTTATCCAGCATGTATGCTAACTTAAGATGATACACCATTGATCAACACTATGCTGTTTATGTCGTCATGTGTTCCTGTAACCATACACGTACTGTTCCAGTGTGCGTCTCATTAAACATTATAAAAAGAACACAGTAGTCCCAGTAATCCTTGACTGCTACATGTGAGAGTATGAATATATTGTTACCAAGTTGTCAACTCTTCAGAACCCTACTACCATTCGCGTACAATGTACTCTCACTTCAATGTTTACACTACCCTGTGTAGGTCGAGTTGACCTGTGTCTGTCTTCACGGTGACAGCACCCCTTTGAACGCAACAGTTCTACCAGCCATCATTGACTATATCCATTACAAGAGGTTGTAGTAAGAACATCACACTTTACAATATATGAAGCTAATATAATGTTACATTTACCGATTGTGTGCGAATAAGTATGTGTTTCTCAGGCAAGGAATGTATATAAATACTTGTTGGGGTCTGTTGCTGTCACTTCCAATGGAGTTTCAAACATCGATCTATTGGTCGTATATTTTTTCATCCTAGTTAGGTGAATAATTGGGTCTTTGCCTGCGATGTCAGGTTGATTTGGGGTTATCTCCCTTTTGGGTCATTGTGTTAAGTTCAAAGGTAAAACAGTTCGGGTGTGCCTTGCGCAGGGTTTTTAAGCGCGAAGTAGAGTTAGACTTCCGGCAAGCCGTGAGGTGTCCTGGTTTCTGAAGGGACGAGAATCCATTGTGTTTTTTCTGGGAAAATCTTCGAAGTGACTGCGATGGCAGTTTTCCCCAGTGAATCTCTGTGCGTTGGAATGACAGCAGAGTTCCTTGTTAAGTTCTGTGGATTCGGTTACAGGTAATACCGACTTTTTCCATTATTACGCTTTCGGTGGCAGAACATGTTAGAAGATTACCTAGTCTGTGAACTGAAGCTCACCGGTCCTATATTACAGAACTTATATGTTGTGCTCAAGGTAGCCATCCGTGATGGGAAACTACAACAGAGAAAATCAATCTGCTGTTTCCCTTAAGACGCCACAAGGCGTGATGGCCTCTGACTGCTTTGACGGTCGGTGGCTAAGGACGGAAGAAGAAGAAGAAGCATTACTGCAGGGTTGATGGTAACCTGCTTATCAGCAGTACACAGCCGACGTCAGAACGAGGCCTGTGTTTTCGGCTATTATACTTCAGCCTGATAATGTGCAATTGGCGGGGAATGCCAAGTTGTACCTATGTGTCAAGGTGATTAAGGTATCTGACGCGTTTAGTCAGAGATACCAAGGCGGCATTTTTGAACTGTCATTGAATAACATTATTATTGACCATGCACAAATATTGGAATGTTTACCAGCCTTTTGAACGCCTGATGTATTATCATTATCGATTTCCGGTCAGCATGACCTTGTTTACAATGACTGTTCCTGTTGATGCTACTATGTGTGTTATCGTCAATGAATGTTTTGAAACGTGCCTGCAGTGTTCAAGCATCCTTGACTACTGCATGTGAGTGTAGGGGTTGCAGTGTCTACATATATACGAGCCTAAACACATTCGCGCCTTCATTCGCACCCACACTCAGTTCATCATACGCCAGCACTACACATCTAACAACATGTATACTGTCTTGGGCCAGTGAACACTTCTATAAGAGAAAAAGACAGTTACATTTCTGGTGGACCAGTTACGTGGGCTCTTCTGATACATTTATGAAGTCGCCAGTGTGGCCCGGAAATTTACATTTCTGGTAGGCCAGCTGATTGGGCTATATAGATCATTGTACACAGCACGCCAGCCTTAAACAGACACCCCACCAGGCTACTTACACTTCTGGATGATGGGGCTATTTTCGTGAGAAGGACAAGTACACCTTACATTTGTGGGTTTAAGCTGGACAGAGCGAGAAATTAACATTTTCGTGGACTTATGCTACATTTATGATGCCTCCAGTGTTGTCCAGAAATTTACATTTCTACATGTGCTACATGTCATGAGGAACAAAGTGGACAACTGAGAATAACACACATACTCTATGCTTTCAAGTTTTGTCTACACAGGACAGAAATAGGTCATCAACTGTTGACCCAGATAAACAGTGCGAGCATTTATGTTATAATGCTACATAAACCACAACAGGACAAGTACTGAAGTTAACATCTAGGCATTTGCTACGTGGACCACAACTAAAAGTCAAGTCCCTTACAGTAAACGGTACACGTTTCAGTCAACAACAGACTTTTCTACGCCCGAGCATTCAAGCTACATTGTTCGAGGTCAAGTTCCTGTTTGTAAACAGTACATGAAATTGTAAACATTCGATGTGCAAGACTCAAGATACGAGAAGGTCATAGTAACTTTATGTTCTTGAAAACCACTTCATGCTACAGTGGATCTGTCAATCAGTGCGCGCTTGACATTTTGTTACTGTGTTCGCAAGGAGCACGTTAGTTACTGTAATATCATGTGTGACTTAGCTTTATTTTGCAACACATTGAATTGATTGCTATTTATGTTCCTTCTACTGTTGTTGTGTATTTTTCTTGTGTTCTTTAGCGGGCTGGTTGGGTAAAGGTGACTCCTTTAGATAATACCACGTAATAGAGGTTATCTATTGAGAGCGTGTCGTTAGGGACTGCAAATTTCCTTAATTGGGATTTGCGAGCGACAATTGTTGCTATTTACGTTAGCTGTGACGACATGAGTTAGTGTTGTTTTCGTTATATTTTTTCATTCTTTGATTTTCGATTTGTTTTGTTTGTATCTGTAGGTCTCTTCTTCCTTTCGTTTATTTCTTTACAACTTTTTGTTTATAACAATGTTGCTAGTTGTCTTGTTTACTTTTCGCGGTTATCATTACACATTTGTGTAACATTTTTTTTTTTTTTTACTTTTTGCTGTATTGTTTATTTGACTTCCGCGAACGTTTTTGGTCATTGTTCTGTATTTTTGTCTTTGTATTTATGATTGTACTACATTATTGTCATACACAGTCTACATACATACACTTGGTCATGTATTATTATTATTGATAAGGTATACTCTTCATATAGAGATTGTTAATAAAATATTATTATATGAGATATTTATACAAGTTCTTTGCCAAAAGACTTGTTGTCCACAAAGATTGAGACAAGGTAAAATATAAAAGCAAGTTCTTTTAAAGAAAAAAAAGACTTGTGCCCACAGTGATTGGGATATAAAGGTAATTTAGTTAATTTTTTCAGGTTTCTGATCTCATTAGACAGAATGTCTAATTTGGATTTCTTCATCCAGCAAGGGTTAACCCTTGGTAAGTCTGGTAAAGAAGTGGAAGAATATTCATCTGCTCAATTCGCCATTGCATTAAAGTCAGAAGAAAAGAAACAAAAAGAGGAAATTAAATTGAAAGCAGAAGCTGAACAAAGGAGAGCAGAAGCTGAACTAAAGAAGCTAGATGCTGAGAATAGAAGATTAGAACTTGAAGAAAAAAGGTATCAAAGTGAGGCTGAGGAGAGAAAAGCTGCTGCTGATGAAAGAAAATTCCATATAGAAATGGAAGACAAAAAAATTCATGCTCAAGCTGCTGCTGAGGAGAGAAAAGCTCAAGCTGCTGCTGAGGAGAGAAAAGCTCTCAGCTGCTGCCCTGGAGGAAGGAGAAAAACGCATTCAAAGAAGGAAATTAGAAAAAGTGCTGCTTAATGAGAGGCTAGTAGAGAAAAATTCAGGCTGCTGCTAATAGCCCAAACACTGAGAGGCTGAAATTAGAAAAAATGGAACATGAGGAAAGAAAACAGAAAATGGAACTTGATGAAAGACTCGCAACTTTGGAGTTAGAGAAATTGAAATTGGCGGGTCCAGGTGCTCATCAAACAACTTCGAGTACGACAAAGGAGTTTGTAAGTAGGATCAAACTACCTCATTTCAATCCTTTAAAGGATGACGTAGCAGATTATCTAGATAGATTCCAATTTTTATGCGATACGCATAACATAAAAAAGGAAAAATATGTTGAACAACTGATGGAATTTTTTACAGGTGACACAGTGACTACTCTTATGACAATAGACGAACATGACAGGACTAATTATGAGGTTGTCAGAGCAGCACTGCTAAAAAAATACCAGCTGAAAGAGGAAGATTATCGTCTTCGTTTTAGGACAATGTTGCCAGAAAATGGAGTAGATTTCTCTGAGTTTGTTACAAAAAAATACGTCGTACATTCACACGATGGGTGGATGAGTTGAGTCTGTCTCACACTGAGAAAACATATGAAGGCCTAATGGACTTATTACTTAGAGACAAGGTTTTGTCATCAGTTATTGATTCTTTCCTTGCATTTTTTCATGAGCGTAAACCCAAAAACTTAAAAGACATGGAGGAATACTGTTGCCAGTACGCCACCGCGCATCCCCATGCTACAGTTAGCAATTCTAAAGTGAAAGAAGGGTTGCCAGCTCCTACGGCACCACCATAGGGCCCTAATTACAATAAAAAATTACAGGGTGCTCAACAAAACTGGAATAGGAGAAGTAATCAGAATTACACTCATAAGCAGAGTAATCCAATACATGATGGTTCTTCGTCTAAGAACTGGAGACAAGATGGTAGTTCTCGTAATTTTAGTGATAATAATCTTAGACACTTTCGCAACGGGTCTCGCAATAATAACACTATTCGAGCTTTCGAGATAATCATTCTCGACGTCAAGATTATGACGATGGTGAATTTAGAAACCGGGATTCAAACCGGAATGATGATTACAATAGGCAATATGATAACAATTACAGGGGAAATGACAATCGAGGCAATTACAGGGGAAAATGATAATCGAGGCAGACCTAGATTTAACAAAAAAAGACCTTTCCAAACAGGCAAAACTCTGCAACAACAAGAAGTTTGATGGAGCCTGTATACAGTAAATGATAGTGGTACACTCTATAGGGGGCTATTCATGGTTGTGCTTTCGATTTTGGGTAGTCGAGCTACTGAATGCCCCCACAATCGCTTATTAACATTGTTCGACAGGGATCAATGCCGACTGTATCTATACTCTAAGTTTCTAAAAACTCGTATCTAACTAGTTGTGGTCACCCTCCTCTTCCTGCTCTACCTGCTACAAGTTGCGCATGATGAATGGGAGAGGATCATCTTCATCTTACTTATAAAGGTCTTTATAATGACTTGGATAGTATCAGTACTTTTCGATTCGGGATAGGGTATGTACTAACCGTCGGGCGTTACTCGGAATATGAGTCTGGTCTATGATAGATCGAGATCCTTGCTGATGCCTCAACTGGAAAAGTGTGTTTCCTTCAATCAAATTGTGTTTACATTTGAGAGTTAGGTAAAACCACAAAACAAAAAATTAAGGGGGCATGGTGTACTATGGTTAAAGTCTTGTATCCTACTGCTATCATTAGGATTGACACTCCCTTATTTAAATATAGGAGATGTCCATGCATGTCTTTCTTCCTTAATCTATTGCATGGTCTAGCTTATTTAATCGGTCGTATTCGCATGGGGTTATGGAATGAACCCCGCAAGCCAATCATTTTTAAAATTTCTTCCGTTGGGACGGGGACATAGAACCACATTACATTCAAGCGGTCAATGCGTAGGTCTCCGGTGAGATCAAGAGCTCAAGCTCTTAGATTCACACCAAACTTCATCATGGATGATAGTAATGGAGTTGTATAGCCTAGTCGTGTGACTCTGGTGGAGGTTTCTCCCATGACTTCGTTTGTTTAAATGTCATGATGAGGATCCGTTCTTGTAAGAATTTCTTCCTTCTTGCAAAAGGTTATGGGTAGGTATCCCTATGCAAAATTTCGAATCACAAATGTTTTCTTATAATGAAGAATGTGTATAGTGGTACGGTATGGTACAATCACTCGGAACCCAATAGTCTATGCAACCGCTCAATGCTCTTGTTGACCTAGTGTGTAGGTGTTCGCGCTTGAATGTGCTGGCAGCTCTGGACATACATATACTGGGTTGTCTTCGCAGTGATCTTGCTGATGCAGATTTATTGTGTGCTAGGTACATATGGAGTTTTTCCTAGAACTAAAACTGGGAGTCTTTGCGTCTTTCTTTTGGCGCCATTTGTTAATATAGACATACGAATTTTTGCCCGGGGATTTTGCAAAAATATTTGTCAATAGTACTAGTTGGATAGGTCATAGTTCATAGATCTGGGTCCGAGACGGTTCGTCCTCGTATCCTATTCCACGGGCTGACGCTTTACGAATTTCGGTCGCGTTTCAGAAATTGGCTAATAGACATCATTGGTTCGTTCAAGATTAAGTCAGCAGAGAGAGACACCAATTTATCGTTGGGCCATGAGGCCTAATATATTTTCGTGCTGAGGATAAATAGAGCATAAAAACTATTCAAGCTGGCTGGCAGTGTATCGACTGTGTATTCATGCTCTAATTAGGGCTAGCAATAACTTCGCTTATGTGTGCTGTCGTGGTTTCAAATCGCGATAGTTTGTCGTTTTCCCCGATGTTTTTTGAGAATTATGATCGGGACCATTCCCCAAGGGGACCTCAGCGCACATCATCCTCAGTTAATTTTCGGTGTTATACGGTCCTATGTCCTCAAGGTAATGGCCTACGCGTGGGACCATTTTCACTTATTAAAATGGTTTCGCTTACTCTCCGAACTTTTACGGTTTACTACCATGAGTATTTTTATCATCCATTTATATGTCCATTGGAGTTAGCTTTTACAGCAACTCTTTAACCGAACTTACTGGCAAGTGGATAATCGGAGGATCTTCCTGAATGATGGGGGATCAGGCGTGTCTTACCTGCAGCTCTCTTTGCCCTATAGAGAGGTTCCCATCGTGATTACAGGTGGGTTTCTCCTTTCGAACTTGTCTTTGGACGCGACAAACCGCCGCGGGTCCGTTGTCATTGTTACACGGATTGATAACTTCGTATTCTTATTGTACGATGATACACAATCGTCATTGGAATATGTTATTGCTCTTAGGTGAAATTATTATCGATATCGGTGTGATCTAGCAAGCTTTTTCTTCCCAATTCTTGCGAAAGATAAATAAGATAGGCGTTTTGATAACAAGGTATAGGCGCCCTACGTCATATTTGTATGGCCGCTCCTGCGGAGGACTAAGCGTTTGTTCTTTACTTTCCATCTGAGATCGGAGAATGACTTATCCATTGACATGGGAATGGTCCCATGACATCTATAGTCTCCAAATTTCTCATTTAGTTTGGTCCGATCTATATTGTCGCGTTGTGGTCTGGGAAGGCTAGTATAACCTGTCCAGTTATATTGTTTGCGTTCAGAGTTTTTGGTTCCCGGCTGATCAGTGGTGCATGCCGATTGGCCTGGCGTCGGTACGGGTATTAGCGACTGGCCTTCTGGGGTCACTGGACGCCTGCCCGGGCAGTTTATTACAAACGGATGAGCCGAAATTTGAGAAACTAATTTTATTTTGGACGTTTAATGCTTATCTCTCTTCCTGCTTGATTCTCCCATCTTTGCGTACATTCTATGGAATCATGGATAATAATCAAAAAACGTTTACCGTTCTTCGAACCTTGTCTCGTAGTTGAGGGAGCTACGGTCTAGTGATCCTCTACGCTAACATTATATCAGGATGTCTTTATCCGAATTCCTGGACTCCAACTGAAGTTGTCATTTAGATAACATGGACATTCTTCGTACTCGCTTAATCGTAATTTAACCGACCTGTCTAGAGTAATGGAACCTTTAATCCGCTCGTTTATTATTCCGAGGGAAGTGGGCTTAAGCTCTAAGGCGTAGATTGTATCATATTGCGTTAATGAGCCCGTATGGTGGATAGTGACATTTAGATTTACTGTGAAATCCTTCAGCTACGGTCTGACTCAGGGTTTACGTTCGGAACGTGAGACCTGATCTGTGTCGCAAAGCCGCGATTCATACCAAAAATTTGTTTGTCATGTATGGTAATCGTGCTCGGGACCGGCATGGTCGGAGGTGGATTCTGTGTAGGCGGGAGGTTTGTAGGTTTGACTGGCCCTATGTACCGCATGATAACGATGTGTTGCACAGTTGAGTGAAGTCAACACCTGTTCATGTTATTGGCGGACGGGTTGTGTGGTCGGCGTCCATCGTGGTGATCAAGGTTCCTAAATGCGAAATAGAGTCTTTATCTTATCTTGAATGTGGCGTTATCCGAGGTTACTTGGAAACAGTCCCTATGACGGATACTCGCTCAAACCTCCTCACTGACCTGTGTTTGACGTATTCTAGGGGGTACCTGCATCATGTATTCCACATGGAATATTGTTTATGCCCTGTTATCTGGGCTTATGGTACTGCCCCTAATAGCGAAGATTGCATGGTGTACTGCGGTTGCGACAGTATTTCCGATGCTGCTGTTCGGGCAGGGTGAGTAATCGACTTGTTTATTAGGATACGTTCATCTGCGGGGCGGGGAATATGCGTTTCTTGGGGCTAACTAGTATCACGTGAAGTGTTGGTAGGTCACTTAAATGGTAATTGTCCGAGCAGGTCGGAGTCCCGTGAGCATTCAGTTTGTTAGTGCCATTGGACAATTTTCGACTGCAGGTACCACTCTAATGCTATTTGTATGGGGTATTTGTATGATGGGTGAATTTTCATTCCTTGGTCATGACGTGATTGGGGTAAATTGCGTGCATGGTCTGTATTACTGAAAGGACAAGCTGTGACCTATAACATTGTCGACCATGACATGTCCTTATCTCTCGGTTACCGATTTTGACAAAATTGCACTTATGTGCGGAGTCTGTGGGTTGGAGACTTTTCGTATGAGAAGTTTAGTGCCAGGAATCTGGCCTCCATTTTGGCACCCACTTGTCATCGCTTATAGCTGAAAAAAGGGTTCTCTTATATACTGACGTGGGTGATGCGTTGGACGGATGTTGGGGACCTTGCAGGAAAATGCCGATATGCTTCATTGGATCAGAGCTTAAGTATTTGTTCTATTCTCAGTCCTATCTCTGTAAGATACCAACGATTGTGATGACTTGTGTTCTTTCGGTAGTGATGCCTTAAGCTATCTCTGGGTAATTGCGTTGGCGGCACTATATTGCTAGGGTAGTTATTCAGGACGTCTTGACCTTACTGGTGTTAGCTGTAGCATTGTATCTTGGTACGGAGGCACCCATATGCGGTCACACTGCGCATGTTAGACGCGGGGGGGTGTCCGGGTTGGGGGAAATGCGTGGTGCGTGGGGATTCCATGCTTGTGTCCATATGAGTCATTATGGAGCTACAAAAGTCTGTGTGTCCGTTCTGGAGCGCGCATTTTAGTTAATTTGTAGGTATTTTCGATAAAATCGTTACCACATCTATGCTGCTGGTACGGACCGTTCCGATTATGGAATAGGAGGTGAGTTACTGATGAGCGACGTTGTGCGTCAGCCAGGTAATGGAGTTCTCAGCATGCTGCGGGGACTGGGTCTACGGTGCGTGACGCTTAATGCCGAGCGGTAATCCTGGCGGTGATAAATAGCTCTGATGGGCAGGGGTCGTATTTCAAAAAACTTATATATAATAGACCATATTACTAGGTTTCATCCCTGGGTTACTAAGCGTTAAACACGTATATGTTCGTAGTCTATTATGAAGTGACACGCGGAATGACTCGGGTGCCGAAGGTGGGCGGCTTTGTGCCGTATATGGTTAAGGTAAGATTATAATTTTTTAATGTCAATTTCACACTATATAGTATAATACTCATATTGTACCAATACAATTTGAATAGCATATATTGCCCAGTCTTTCAGTGATCATAATTGATTACTTTATCCAGCATTTCTAATTTCCGTTGAGATTATGTTATTCACACTATTGAAAAGTTGAATTTTTATAAAATAGATACTATCATAAGATGTTTATGCTAATTCTGGAGGGACTCCCCCCCCGAGCTGAAATTAGCGCGGATGCTAAAGCTATAATGAGTGCAGTTTATATTACCGCTTCATAGTTTTTAAGGGGGGGTATATTAACCCATTCTGATGGTGGTAACAGCTTGGATTGTAAGTGTGAGATGGGGGCTGCCGTAAATAGTAGCTATTTGATTTCAATGTATGTCGGCGGGGGTTTAGATGTGGTATACTGAGTTTGAGAATGGTCTTGTGAGCCTGTTTTGTGGTTGTAGTTTTGTGACGGTGACACACTGACCCCCTCGTTGGCGTAAGGGTTGTTAGTTTACTGTTTGCTCCGAAGATCATAAGACGAGTTGGCACTGGGTTGTATTCGGATCGGGGGTGGTTGTGGTCGTTGCTTTCTTAGGATTTGTAGTCTAGTCAGGTGTAGTAGGTCTTTCTGGCACGCGTGTTTGCGGTATTCCGTGTTATCGGGAGTTTGTAAGTTTATGCTGGTGGTTTTTGGGGGGACGGAAGGCATGGCGTGGTGCATGGTGAGGTGGCTGTCAGATTAGGTGAGACTTAGTGGGGGGATTGATCCTTACATTGTGTGAGTCACAATAACTTGTCTGGGTTGGCTGTAATTTCCAGTATATGAACAAAATTGTGCCTGCGCAGACGCCCCCATACATTTTATTACCTTTAATTTCCCTATTTACCTTCCGTTTAGTACATAATGTTACCTCGTTAGAGATAGACAACTACTGATTCGGCATCCGTGAGGGGGACTTTGATTGGTTTGTATAAGTTGTTAGCGGACGGTGGTTATAGTACACCATGTGGTTACAGTCGTGAGTGGGATGATTAGATGTCGTCGTTGTTATTGGGTCGACATGACGTGCGTATGTCAGGCACCTATGAGGTTAGTGGGATTGATCGTGAATTAAGTGGTTGAACTGTATGACAAGCAGCTGGTGTTGAGCTCCTTACGCTTAACCACCCGGTGGCAGGTGAAGTTGTACTGGTGTAATACCTGTAAGCAATCTATATAACTTACCTTCAATATAAATTGCAGTTTGGATGAACTACTTCAAATGAAAACCATCCACCTGCAACTCCCGCATCCCATTGAGACAAACATGTATAAGTGCTTAGAACTAGTGCACATGACTTGCAACCCATAAACAATAAGCATTCCTTTAAAATGCTTATGCGATATGTCGTAAGACGTTATGGATTTTACTACGCTGCCTCCCCTACACCCTTATCATTTGGCTCTTCAGTGGTATTCATGTAACAAGGTTTTTATCTTATATTATACTTTAGTACCAACAATTCCTATACGCAACATTCTTCATGCCTTATGAATCTTGTTATAAGAACACATCATTTCCGAAACGTTCACAACATGTAAAACAATACCCCCTGTCATTCACTCATCTGTGTAAAACACTGCACTCTTACTACCTACCCCCCACTATTTTTTAACTATCTTGACTCCTCCATCTATCTATCTATCTATCTATCTATCTATCTATCTATCTATCTATATATCTATCTATCTATCTATCTATCTATCTATCTATCTATCTATCTATCTATCTATCTATCTATCTATCTATCTATCTATCTATCTATCTATCTATCTATCTATCTATCTATCTATCTATCTATCTATCTATCTATCTATCTATCTATCTATCTATCTATCTATCTATCTATCTATCTATCATAAAATATAAATACAATATTACAATAGCAAATATTGCTATCTATCAACAGACTGACCGATACGAGAGTGAATTTTTTTTTTTTTTAAGTCCATTTCACACATATTATATAACATAACTACAATATTCCAATAGCAAATATTGCCTCAATCTTGTAAAACAAACCTTACCGAAACCACAATCTTGTAAAACAATCCTTACCGACACCTCAATCTTGTAAAACCTAACTTTCTACTTACCTACCTACCTATCTATCTTTTTATCTATTTATCTATTTATCTATCTATCTACCTATCTATCTATCTATCTATCTATCTATCTATCTATCTATCTATCTATCTATCTATCTATCTATCTATCTATCTATCTATCTATCTATCTATCTATCTATCTATCTATCTATCTATCTATCTATCTATCTATCTATCTATCATCAGACTGACCGATACGAGAGTAAATTTTTTTTTTTTTTTTTTTTTTTTTTTTTTTTTTTTTAAGTCCATTTCACACATATTATATAACATAACTACAAAATTCCAATAGCAAATATTGCCTCAATCTTGTAAAACAAACCTTACCGAAACCACAATCTTGTAAAACAATCCTTACCGACACCTCAATCTTGTAAAACCTACCTTTCTACTTACCTACCTACCTACCTATCTATCTATTTATCTATTTATCTATCTATCTATCTATCTATCTATCTATCTATCTATCTATCTATCTATCTATCTATTTATCTATTTATCTATCTATTTTTCTATGTATCTATCTATCTATCTACCTATCTAT
>JAMPIV010015999.1:0-122332 GCA_024509875.1 Oreohelix idahoensis | reverse complement strand
CCTGCAGCATACCTGATATGCTGCCCTTATAGTTCAGGAACAAATTTACAGGCATGCAATTCATCCATAACTGTGGAACAGGTATGAAAATAGATTAGACTAGCAGAATTGCACATAGGCCCTATAGTAGAAAACAGTAAATAGGCTAACAAGAAACTAAAAAAAATAATGAATAAGAATCAACTGATGGTCTTGTGAGGAAAACAAGGGGTACGTTTCTGATAGGGTGCTAATATAGCTGATGGCAGATAATTGGTAGATTTGATGTGATCTATCAGACACCATTGGACTTTTATTCCACCCTTTTCACCTTGTTAACAGGCAGTTATGAGAAAACTTCATTTTTGTTTGTTTGTTTGTGTATAATAAGGCCTAATTTGTTTGTTTTTTTATTTTTATTGTTTGTTTGTTTCCTGGAAAGTGGAGGTTTCTCACACAAAAAAAACATTTCACACAAATTTAGTTTTTGATTTACCATATTTGGACTGAGTGGAGGGGGGAAGGTGGGGGGAGGTAGGCTACTATATTTGGATATTGGAAATCTGATTCATTTTTTTAAAATTAGTACACCATATGTCCTAATTATAACCCATCAAGGGTTTGAAACGGGTTACTTTATAAGAATTTTAAAAAATATATAGCCTACAACAAATGGATGTTGCGAGCAGTCTCCTTTCTGTAACAACCGGAGGAGACAGTTGAATTCACAGTTTACTTTGTGGTCGGCCATCTTAGCCTCTAACAGTTAGTTAATGGCTAAGTTTATGTCTACCCCGCGTCTCTACATTCTTTTTTCAAGCCGCATGGGAACATATGTCCCACTGTTCATCATTTCAATCTAAAAAATTTTACTAGCACTCTTAATTCGCTACACATCACAAGCCTTAACCCAAACCCTGTTTGCTACAAGATTAGCCTACGACAACAAAGCCGACCGAACTAGAAAGCTCGCAGCCAAATAATCCACACAAACAGAAAAACTTAAGTTCTAAAGAATGTCATTTTCAAAAAATATGAGCCAATAGAATCGATAATAAAAGTAGGAAAATATTCTACTGCATACCAAAGTCACCCCAGGGCATGTGTGATCTTTCGGTGTGCTAGTCAAAATTCTTTCACGGTCAGCCTTGGTGTCCATCTTAAATTTTCGCGGAACGGAAGAACCAGGATTCAGGATACTGCTAAATTATTAACCGAGCCAAGCACAATCTTTATTCGTCGGATTCGCATTTTAAATACTAAAATCCATATCATCATCATCATCATCATCATCAGCTGCCATCTCCACGACGAAGGTTGGCTGTAATGGATCTCCAACGTCTTCTGTCTCTTGTCTTGGTGGTGCACTCTGATAGACTCTTTCCTGTCCATCTCTTGATGTTATCTTCCCACTTATAGCGCTGTCTTCCCCTTGCACGTTTGCCTTCACCTTTCCCTTCTGTTATGGTCTTCTGCAGGGTGTTATGTCTTTTTATGTGGCCAAAGTATTTTAGATGCGAAACTTTGATCTCCTCATTAGTTCTCTTTTCATACCTAGATTTTCTAGGACCTCCTTATTTGTTTTCTTCTCTTTCCACGAGATACGCCCCATTCTTCTATATATCCACATTTCAAGAGCCTCAATTCTTTCTTCCAAATGCTTATTCATCGTCCGTGTTTCTGCACCATACAGAAATGCAGAATATATATAACACTTTATGATTCTCAGTTTTAGTTTATGAGTTAATTGTTTAGATGTTAGTATCTGCCTCATGTTGTTGAATGTAGCTTGGTCATACCTGTTCTCTTTTTGATTTCTGTTTCACAGCTGCCATCTTCTGTAATTATATGACAAGATATACGTAGCTCTTGACTTGTTCCAGGATTTTCCCATTTACGCTTATCTTTAATATCTCATATATATGTATATAAATGTGCTGAGTCGGGATGTGGATGCTGCACCAGTTATCACTATCGATAACTATGAATTGGCAGTGGTGCACCACTTCACATACCTAGGGTCTACCATCAATGACAAACTCTCACTGGATACAGAAATTGACAGCCGTATTGGCAAAGCTGCAGCTACCTTTGCCCGCCTCACATCGCGTGTTTAGGAAACTTCAAACTCACAATGAAGACCAACGCCTGCGTCACCAGCATACTTCTATATGGTAGCGAGATATGGAAAACCTTCGCTGAGCAAGAAAGAAGGCTCAATACCTTCCATCTACGGTGTCTACGCCACATCCTCGGCATTTCGTGGAAAGATAAAGTGAGAAATATCATGGTGTTGTCACGTGCTGGCCTTCAAATCATGTATACACTGCTTAGACAGCGCAGGCTACGCTGGCTTGGCCATGTCCGCCGCATGGAAGATGGTCGCATCCCGAAAAGTATCTTATCCGGACAACTGGGCAGGTGGCAAAAGAAAGCTGGGCGACCTCAGCTGAGATTCAAAGATGTGTGCAAGAGAGATATGAGGGCATTGGACATAAATCCAGCAACCTGGGAGGATGAAGCTGCCGATCGCACCGAGTGACGATGCTTTCTGCGGCGTCACCTCAGTTTGATCGAAAAGAAGCTCACATAACAAGCAGAAGAGAGGAGAAAACGTCGAAAGGAACACGAGGAAAATAAGGAGCTGAGGGCTGCCACCTCAGGGGCGTATTCCCGTAGTCAGTTATGACTGAAAGGGCTATTATTATTATTATTATTATTATTATACATACATATATTTATTTATTTATAAAACGAAGTGCTATAGAAAATAGGAGCGTTATGGCATTCATTAATCCTTATTATGATATTTTGAAAGAAAGGAAGAGGATCGGATATCACGATAGTCAACACTGCATGGTTACCAGGGACAACTCTTCTATTGGATTCAACACCAGTCTCCTTCTGTGATAAAAATATTTTGTTGTATCCTGAGATTTTTTTGTATACTGGTCAAAACTGAAACCAAAATAAAGCTGTATTTCATCATTATTTTCCTCCTTTGGCTTCTTTTTGAGCATAGACTCACCACTGTAGCTGGTCCCCTTTGCATGAAGCCTGGATCAAAGCGTTAATGTACTCAAGCAGCGGTGGGTTATGTAGCTGTTTGTTTTACGTGTGGTTGCCAACTCTATGCGCAGCCACATTATAATCTCTTCTTACGACATGCCTGGGGGCACAGTAGGCCTATTCTTTCTTTGTCGCCCCAGAGACTACCGGGAACTACAGGGGCGTATAGCCGGATTGCTACTTTATTTTGCTCAAACTATATAATGTACTGAAACACAGAGAATTCCCATGAGATTTGTCACAGTCACCATGGTGTGGATGCTATGCGTACTGCCGTAGAACAACAAAGGACATTTGTTCTTGTTACATTAACATATTCGATTTTAATTTCTTGTTATTTCGTCGAGCAAGAAGAAAGTGACCATACATTTTACACGTAACCACTCTTCGGATTATCTTGACTCCCAGTCTTTAGCAAGAGCAACAATGGAGAAAAATAAAATAGACGCAAGGATGATAGTGACAACTTAGTCAACTTTTTGTTGGGCTAAGCACAGCGTTTTCATAACAAGGAACCGGACAACATTCCATACAGCCATGATAACTCTTTCAGACTGATTAAAGTTATGGTAAAGGCAGGTCAACTACTTCAATACTCTTCAGCTCCACGAGAAGCATGGGCTGTGATAAATTTAACCGTGATACAACGTTAAAATATCTCCAAAGATAAAATGTAGGGATAAAAATAATGCGTAAGCTACTAGAAGACATGATCGCCCATGCCGCGGTTCACTACCCGCCATGGAAACTAATTTGTTAGACGTACAGACAAAACGTTTACCCTTGGAGACGGGAGGGAACGGAGATCAAAAAGAAAAAATATGACTGAACACGTGCTTGAAACTAGCAAGGCTAAAAAGACGCAATTGGTGGGGAAAGGAAAAAAATTCACGTCCACAAGTTGACACAATGTAAAGAAATGAACAAAAGGGACCTTAGCTACTATACGCAACAGTCATTTCTTGGACGCTTTTACGATACTTAGTCCTTTGAATTCAGCGGCAAACGCATTATAGAAGATGCTCGAACATATTTCCAAAAAAAAAAAAAACTAACCTTGAAAAAGTAACTTTTTCTTAATAATAATGTTAGGAATATAAAACCTAGCTAGTCTGATAGCCCATTTTGAGTAGAGAAATAATATGCTTTCATTTATACAGACGGATAGATAATAATGAAGATATTGACAAAAGACTGTGTTGTTCATAACAGACGAGCGACTGCACTGTTAAAAAAATGTCACTAATTTTCAAAAATTGCGGCCTTGAGACTCAAGTGCTAAAATCTAGTTGGAATGAAAGAGAGGGGGGAATAGTGGAAAATTGTGGCTAAAAATAACTTTAGAGACCGATTCGTGTAAAAAGGCATGTAGAACCAAGCGTGTTTTTATGAAAAAGCAAGTAGAGACAGACGGACCAACAGACAATAATACATACTTGACTGAGGTATGACTGAATTGACTTTTGGTAGGAGGTTTGAAATTTGAAAGGGGGGGAAGTCGGTGATTGGCCACAGATAATCATATTATCAGCGCACAGACGCGCATTTTTGCCATTCCACATAAATTGTCCAGTAGTAGACACAGTAATTCTTCAGTGGTGTATTTCCCAGAAGCTAATTGCCATATTTAGAGGGACGCCATACTAGAGCCAGCAGCTCAGCTGAGTTTTGCTAGAATATAACTGTGTTCTCTATTCATAATTCTGGTAAGACTGAAAGCATTTCTTTGTATATTTTAATATTGTTTAATGTTTCGAGTGATTTGATACTGCCATATCAAAATCTATCCCTTACAACAAGTAAGGATTCGCTCTAGATCCCCAGCTCCAGTTCAGGGTCTAGAGACAAACAAAATACATAAACGCCAGCAAGGATTATGAAGGGCGGATCAAGTGTTGAGATCAGTGGAACATATCACCTATCTTATTCAATAGCAGGAAGCTAATGAACATATTTCAGAATATGTAGTCTTGGGGAACTAGTTCTATGTGAAACCAACTTGGTAAGATGTGCTTTTAAGTCAGAGAGATCTGACCCCGTCTATGTGGTGTTGTTGTGTAGTGTTGTGTGCAGAAGTGGCTCAGGAGGTAGAGTTCTGACACATGACCCAATACTTTTGTTGCAGAAGTGTGAGTTTCTGTTTGGCACCAAAGTGGTGTCAAATGCTGTGTTGATAAATACAAGTGTGAACCAGTGAAGTCTAGTGTTTTGTCAGAGCAGCCTTATATTGCCCCCAAACACGGAGAGGTGGGGCCACCAGATTCCAGCACCAGAACTACTCAGTGAAGATACGTGAGCGTCTGGCCTGCTGGACCTTCACCAACTTATTTACTAACTAACACACCAACTATATTACCATCACTAGAACCCACAAAAATTTTGGGAAATAAAATTTGTATTACTCCCATCAGTGAAGGGACAATGTTTGATAGTCATAGACAGGGAGTGATGATATCACCCCAACAGCTCATCTAGAAATAAGTTCTCCTGGGACTATCTTAAGATAATTACTAGTAACCAGTCATTTGAAATACATATGTACACATTTTCTATTTATTATGACATATATTCATGCATTTCATTCATAATTTCAAAACCTTTCATATGTTCTGACCATAATAAAACCTTGGTTCAGAACAAATAAACTTAAAGAAAATTTAATATCAAAAATTTAAACAGCTTGAGTTAGTTCAGTGTGTTATAAATTTTATTAATATTATTAGACTTATTAACTATCTGTGTGTGTGTGTATGTAATCTGCCACAACACATTATATATCAGTACCCTAGATTTTAACGTAGCCACATTCATTAGTAAAAAAGATATGTGTGAGGTCGTAAGTGGTAGCAAGAAGGGCCTTCTGTAAATTCACAGCTACATTTATCTCAGGAGCCTTCACAGCTGACCTCATGCATCACACTAGGTAACATCAACCATACAATACCATCAAACCCACTACATGGGCCTTCAACAAATTTATGTCAAGTCCTCCCGTACAATGCCACCAGCCCAGGGTGTTTCCATGTCTTCTTCATCTCTCTCTCTCTCTCTCTCTCTCTACATCCCTTATCACAGAACAAGGACTGTCTTGTAACGATGTCAACAGGCTTTCTAATTGTGTTTCTTATCCATTGTCAGATTCGTCTTCTTATCTACTGTTCCACTGGCACCTGTCTGATGTCAACTACATGGGCGCCGGAAAAGTTATTACAAATATCGATTCAAGATCAGCCAAGAAAAGAAGAACGATTTTATGAATTTGTGCAAGGAGTTGATTATCTTTGCTGAACTGCATCGATGGTTCAAAGCTCTGCTAACTTAAAAAAACTGTTTTGCACTCACAGTACAAAGTTCTACTAACTTTAAAAAGCTGATATGCACTCACAGTACAAAGTTCTGCTAATTTTAAAAAGCTGATATGCACTCCCAGTACAAAGTTCTGCTAACTTTAAACAGCTGATATGCACTCACAGTACAAAGTTCTGCTAACTTCGACAAGCTCAGTTACACCCCATGGTACAAAGCTCTGCCAACTTCAAAATAAACTGAACTGCATCCATGGTACAAAGCTCTGCCAACTTCAAAACAATCTGAACTGCATCCATGGTACAAAGTTCTGCCATCTTCAAAACAAACTGAACTGCATCCATGATACAAAGCTCTGCCAATTTCGAAGAAAGCTGAACTGCATCCATGGTACAAAGTTGCCAACTTCGAAACAAAGTGAACTGCATCCATGTTTACACAGCTCTGCCAATTTCAAAACAACGTGAACTGCATCCATGGTACAAAGCTCTGCCAATACTTGAAGACACTGCTGGGCTCTCAACAGGAAGAATGAAGATTTAACTGATGCCGATAATAGTAATATTATTGACACTTGTTTAAAAGACTGCTATTTTAATGTTTTCCTTGTTACGCCTTACTTGAACATTTTCGTTCATCACTGTTCAGCTTTCCAAGGAGCATAGGCCTTCAACAAATTTTTACCAAGTCTTCCTGTCCCGTACCACCAGCTCAAGTTTTTTTTCTATGTTTTATTCACTCCATGTGTGTCTCCAGTTCTCATTGGTCTTCTTCTACTTTTCTTACCCTGGAGATTCCAGAACAAGGACTGCCTGGTAATGCTATCAACAGGTTTCCTTAATGTGTGTCCTATCCATCTTCAACATCTTTTTCTCATCTCGTTCCAGTGGCACTTGTCCGGAACTTTTCATCAGTTCCACATAAGTGATCTTGTCATACCACTTCAATCCTTCTATTCTGTCCATTTATGAAAGTTTGAAGCTTTTTTTATTATTGAAAATTTTGTTTAGTTTTCATAATTAAGAACGTCACTTATTTCAACATATGTCTGATGGAATGGGAAGATACAAAACGTGTTTCTGTCTTCTATTTTGTACTAATGTTATTATTCCCTAACATTACCTTTCAGTGTTTGCAAATTAATGTTTGTGGTTAAAAGATGCATGCCCATTTTAAAAGTAACTTTTAAATCAATATGATTTCTGTGCCAAAATGTTTTTATGTCCATGTGTGGTGTAAAATTTATATAGTGTATAATTATACGAAATTCTAAGAGAACCACGTGAAAGAAGTATGATAAATTTCTATAATTGATCATTATACCAGCTAGCTTTACGATGGGTGTATTTTCTTCCGTTTGTATTTTTATTATTATTTGTTATTTTCGTCGCTGTTGTTCTTTAACTAGGGCTGCTGAGCTTCTCGCTCTTTAGCGGCCAACACCAAGTTGAAGACTCCTTGGTATTATCTGCACTGTAGATCTAGGCTTTTCCTGTGGCTTTTCTGCCATTCCGAAACGTGTTGAGTTGAAGTCATGAGCTCCAGTTTATCCAGCTTGGATTGCATTTAAAGGATCGTCACATCTGGTCCCAAGCTAGGAGTAAGAAGTGCGTGGCATACTGTGTATTCCTCGTCATCCAAGGAGGCTCTCCAACTATGCAGAGCTAAAATACTGTAATCTGGTTCTGGGCTCTCCCAAGGAATTGTCACGTCCTGCGCAGAGCCACTTCTCAGCTTCCCCTGCCTACCACTGGGTCCACAGTGAGAACCTTCTGCATGCAGTCAACCAGGTCAAAGCCAAAGAATTACGCCTGGGGCTGAAGTGACTTTCCAAGCTTAGTGTGCAATGCTGGGTTCTCATCATGTTTCACCACAGGGGGAATCCTTGGAAGTGTGTGGAAGATTTCACAAGAGTCAATGAGGATGTAATTAGCCTCACAGACATAGGTTCACTTCTACGTACATATATTGTAGCATTGTGTATAGCTAGTGGTCATATAAGGATGACTCCAGATATGCCTCCATGCATATTTATTATTTTAAAAATCTATTTATCTTCTCCTATTTTTTTTAATTGGAGTTTGAAAGTTTAAAGGTTCTTTCTTTAAATTTCCCGATTTTGGCCATATGGCGTAATACAGATGAAAAACCCATGGCAAGGCACAAGCAAAGAAACAAAGTTACAACTGATCAGAGCATGTATATTCCCAGTAGCAACATACGGCTGCGAGACTTGGACACTCAATAAAGCAGTTGCAAAAAAGATTACATCATTCGAAATGAAATGCTACAGAAGGTTTTGAGAATACCCTGGACAGAAAAAAAGACCAACAGAGAAGTACTGCACTCACTAAACGTACAGGAACATTGGCTCCTAAATACCATCGCAATAAGGAAGCTGAAATTTTTCGGTCATATAAAAAGACATAATAGTCTGGAAAAAACAGTGATGGAAGGCATGGTCCCTGGAAAAAGGGGAAGGGGTCGACCTAGACGACGGTGGACCCAGGACATCACAGAGAGTCTGAACTTGTCTTTGGCTGATGCAGGTCGACTTGCCCAGAATCGTGATGCGTTCAGAGCAGCTGTAATGGAGACAACGTTCTGGAAAGAATACGTCACATGATGATGATGATGGCCATATGGCATTACTTAAACACATACTCTCTCTCTCTCTCTCTCTCTCTCTCTCTCTCTCAATTTCTCATATTTATTTATTAATACGCGTACACGCATACAAACGAAAACACATTACCGAACCTACATTCAACTGAGAAATAAAGTGGACCAACACGAATGAACATTTTTCTGTCCATGGAAATTACACGTGATGGCACAAAATCGTGTAGCACAAGAAAAGACATTAACACCAATAATAAACAAAAGCAAAAATACAATCCCAGTAATAACAACGCCAACAATAAACCAACCATAACTTTTTTTAATTTTTTTTTTAATTTTTGAAGTTACACAGCAGTTGCCCCTCTACAGCGCATGCAGGTTTTGATTGGATGCACGAGAGTAACAAAAATAGTTGCACGTGCTGTCTTTATGTACACGAAAAATATGTGGCCAAGGGCACAACAACTACAAAGGAAAAATGTACAGAAAAACAAACTCTTTAATATCACTTATACTTACAAGTTTGTACATTATTATTTTAAAGGACCTGCGAGAACAGAGTATTTTTGAAACAAAAGTCTATCTTTTGCTTTAGTAAACACGTGCACAGCTTGACAAATGAATTAAACCGTGCCAGGGAACTATATAACTTAATACAATTTTATATTACAAAAACAAGAATTAACATATTAACTACCAGAAAATATGAAAACGATAAAGGAAGCTCAAAACACTTAACTAAAACCTACCTCCCCCACAATATCAGTAGTGGAAGTTAAATAAACTCCAATACTTAATAAAATCAACAAATGTCTAGTTGACCCAAGTAAGATAACGTTGATTGCAATTTAAAAAAAAAAAAAAAAACAAAGATGGGAATAGATACAGAAAAACAAAACCTACAAACCCGTCAAGATGCAACAGAGTAAGGGAGATTAGTCTAAGAATACAGAAGGGGATACTTCTGTAAACACTACAGACATTAGGCAATGCCACACCAAACAACAGAGAAATTGCAGCTTTGAAGAACAAGCGCAAGAAAAACATCCAATGTAATAAGCTATATAGAATAAAGAACACCACATACCCAAATTATAACCCACGTGGGGTTGAACTGGATATCATATGCTTAATACAAACCCAAGTTGTCCTGTGCATGGATTAAAATAAAAAGAGAGAAAAAATGAAAGATGACACCGGGTTGCCTTAGTTCTGATTTATTATATCCCCACTTCAGTATGTTTTGAGAAAAAAACCGTTCAACGTTTTTGGGTTAGTAGTTTAAAAAGAAGGATATATCACATTAAAATGAAACTTTTCATGATGATCTAAATTGTTAACTGTAAGATAACTGTAAGATATTGTACACAGTGGCTTGAGACAAACCAGTCCTTCTCACTTTGGTACTAAACCGTGCCACCGCCGCATATGTAAGACCTATCCTTTTGTACTCCAAGCTCAGTCAGTTTCTTTTCCGAATGGTAAATTTGTCATTAGAGAGTCTTTCACGTGCGAATCCAGAAACCTGATTTATGCTATCATCTGCAAGAGATGTAATCATAAAAAGCCTCTATGCCAACTTTACGTGTAGCGTTGGGCAGAGCAACCTAACCTTTGAGGTGAAGACAGGAGTACGACAGGGATGCCCCTTATCAACCACTCTATTTTTAACAGACATAGACTGGGTGATGCGCCAAAAGACACAGGGCAATCCAAGAGGAATAAGATGGACTACATTTTCTACATTAGAAGATCTGGAATATGCAGATGACATTGCACTACTAGCACATTCACATCAACACATCCCGGAAAAAAACGAATAGATTTAATAAGTATAGCCAGCAGGTGGGCTTGAACATCAATTTAAAGAAGACAGAGGTCATGACGCTCAATGTGAGCAACCCTGAGCCCATATCAGTAAAGAATCAGCAACTGGAACAGACAGACGCCTTCACATACCTAGGATGCATAGTAACTCCAGACGGCGGAGCAAGCAAAGACATCAACAACAGAATGAACAAAGCAAGAACAGCCTTTTTTAATCTAAACAACATCTGGAAGTCCTCTCAGTACAGCACAAGCACAAAATTAAGATTATATTGAGCTGTGTGCTTTCTGTGCTTCTCTATGGTGCGGAATGCTGGAGAGTTACAGAGAAGGAAGTGTCGAAATTGTCCTCTTTTCACACAACATGCCTAAGAAAAATTGTCCGAATCTTTTGGCCGAATACCATCACCAACCGAGATCTGCTTACTTGGAGCAAACAAGAGGACATGAACACCATCATAGCTGGCAGACGCTGGAGCTGGGTTGGCCATGTCCCCAGAAGAGGCCCCGATGCCATCACAAGAACAGCTATGCTATGGACCCCTGAAGTAAAACGAAAGAGAGGCCGACCAAAAACAACATGGCGGAGGACTGTGGATGCTGAGATGCAAAGAATGAACCAGAGTTGTGGCACTGTACGAAGGATGGCCACCGACCGAGCAAAGTGGAATCAATTTGTTGTTGCCCAACAAGACGCCACCAGGCGTTATGGCAATTGACTGCTTTGACGGTTGGTGGCTAAGGATCAAAGAAGAAGAAGACTGCAAGAGGTGTGGCATTACCTATATTGGTGAAACTGGGAGACGTTTGGCAGAGAGGTTTCGTGAGCACTTAAATGTCATCTATCATGGCAAACCTTTACCGGTGGCCCTTCAATTCAATAGGCCTGACCATTCAGGTAATAACGATATTCATGTCACTGCCCTCCTTTCATGTGTCGGTGATGACCGAACACGCTTTTCGTTGGAGAATCGTCTCCTTTTTCAAATGAGCGTTTTATATCTCGTATCTGTTTTAGGCGGGAGAAGTGTATTCCCGTGAGCAGTGAGTTTTTGGGCATCGACTGGAGAGGTCGGCCCCACAGTGTGTTTTTTCCGATGGTAAGCCTGCGCAGTGCTGAAGATAAGAGGCCATTATTTGTGTAGGCCATTATTCCTTTAGAGAGGATAATTTTTGATATGTGAAGACATGTTGATTGTGAGATTATTGCAAACTGCCGAGTGTGCAGGATTGTGTGGGTTTTTTGAGGTAAGGATCCATAAGTATCTTGAGGATGCTATTTATGCAGTAGCACGGCGATGATGTCCGTTTGCTATCTGTGAGGAGGCCATATTTATATTGTAGCACGGCGAGGATGTCCGGTTGCTAAAGGATCCATTATTATTATGATAGCGCTTATGTGAGGAGTATCTTGAGGATGCCATTTATGTTGTTAGCACGGCGAGGATGATGTCCGTTTGCTAACCGGATCCATTATATTTGAGGAGGCCATTATTATGTTGTTAGCACGGCGAGGATGATGTCCGTTTGCTAACCGGATCCATTATATTTGAGAGGCCATTGATGTTGTATATTATGTTGTTAGCACGGCGAGGATGATGTCCGTTTGCTAACCGGATCCATTATATTTGAGGAGGCCATTATTATGTTGTTAGCACGGCGAGGATGATGTCCGTTTGCTAACCGGATCCATTATATTTGAGGAGGCCATTATTATGTTAGCACGGCGAGGATGTCCGTTGCTGAGAATTTATGTTATTAGCACGGCGATGATGTCCGTTGCTGCGAGGATCATTATTAGAATATTATAGCGCTAATGTGAGGACAGGTGGATAGCGCTGAGTTGAGGAGTATCTTTAAGGAGGCCATGGATATTGTAGTATCTGCATGATACTGAGATGTGAGGAGTACTTTATTATTGTATTGCTGTAAACTGTAATTTGACTATGACTGTGTATTTTATATTAACGTAACGTGTTGTGGTGTAATAAACCGTCATTAACTTTCACCTGCCGTTACACCCTTCCATGCCTCTGATGTGTGTACCTGTAGTGTGTGAATGTACCTATACACACCTCACTTTACGACACCAACACACAACCATATTATTACCAGTGGGAAACAGCTATTTCAGTGCCTGTGTGGCGTGTGCGATTCAAAACTGTTACCTTAACGCTGGTGTGCACTTGAAGCAAGAGTGTTGATAAGAAAACATATACAGCTACATTTCCTGGCCAATATAATAATAGGAGGGAAAGATAGCGTTACATATCTGGAGATCAGCGTTACATATCTGATGGACCAGTCATCAAATTAGAACGAATTCATATAACATTCCACGATACCAATGAATTCACCCCAATACAAGACGGACATTTATCATCTGGTGGCCAGTATGAAAGATAAGCAAGTTGAGGTGGAAAAAATATTACACAAGTGGCCCAGCAGAATAAACAGATGTATGACAAATTGAAAATGGAGAACAGTGAACATGAGCAAACTTATATAAATGCTTCATGAGGTGATGAATGATAATGAGATTCTCAGTGATCAAATTAAGGAGATGAATATTGTACCCCTTAAGAAGAATAATGAGATTATGAATAACAATGATGATATTAAGATTGAGTCACTACAATTAGAGTTGACTCAGTTGAGTGCAAATAAAGAACAGTACGAGAAAAAGATATTAGTAGAGTTAACGGCTGAGAAAGAGAAGGTCACTAAGTTTGAAAATTTGCTAGCAGATGAAAGCTGCAAAGTTTTAAGAGCTGAGAGTTTAAATAAAATTTAAGTGCAGAGATTGCACTTAAAGATATTCAAATTTCAGAAGCCAGAATGAGAATAGATGGTCTACTCGACATTCTCTTGAAGAAAAAAAGGTGGTCTTCTGTCAATGTTGACAGTGAAAGACATAAAGCAAAAAGTCAGTCCTACACACTTTTTGCGGATTCTAAAGTCAAAAATAGTGGAAGCAAATCTTTCCGTGGGAAATATAACTTTCAACGCAATACCGATGATTCTAACGATATTGGTTCCTGGCGGCAAGCTAGCAAAGGAAAATCTACAGTATTAGATAGTCCTGTAGATAACGAAAGAAACAATAATAAATTTCAAGTCAGGGGGTTAAAAACAAACCAGGTATTAAGTGAGAACTCTGATGGCTTGATAACAGGGAAGAAAAATAGCACTCCTTGTGCCAGGAAGGAAACATATTTGGTGAAAAACAATAAAGAGATTGTCAAACCTTCTAGTCATACCCAGTCAAGGCAGTGTGACTCATTTCTTAAACACATTGCCATAAGCAAAGAAAAAAAACAGTTTTGATAGGAGACATAACCCTGATATGGGATGTAGGATAAAGAGAGAGGGATAGTACCTCACGGTGAGAGACAGCCATGTCCTTTTTAGGATAGTCAGGATCCTATTTGGTTCTCCTCTCTTTGTCTAGCTCATGTATGGCTCCTAGAATACCGCTTGTGTACGGCGGTGGCCACATCCCGGGCAACAGTCTTGGCTGACTGGCTAAACTACATGGGTGGAGTAGGAGCAATCTTACTCAAGGGAATGTCCATCCCTAGTACACAAAGACTGAGACGGTGAGTGAGGCGGAGGAATCTGAGAAGATCAACGGCTCGCAAAGCGAAACAGCAAAGTGTGTGGCGCACTAGAGGCATGTCGGACATAGAAAAAGACAATGGCTAGCCACCGTGGAAGAGATTGGGGCCTTACCACGTACTTCCTACAGAAAGTAATGGAATCACAACAACAAGATAAGAACCGATATGTAGAGAACTCTCTGTCCCCTGGGGAAGAATCTACTGTACAAATTAACAGGGAAGAGGCAACTCCTCTAATGAGTAAGGAAGTACATAATGACGAGTGTTCCTTAAATTCTGTTGAAAGGGAGCATTCTGAGAAAGACCACCTAAAAACTAGTAGGAGAAGCCTAAAAATAGGAACATGGAATGTTAGAACTTTAAACGGAGAAGGAAAGCTGGACAATCTTATATTAGAGGCAACCGACATGAAACTCGATATACTGGGAGTTGCAGAGGCAAGACTTTTGGATACAGGCTACATAACAAGAGACCAGTACACGCTTATACACTCAGGAGGAGAAAAACACGAAAGAGGGGTAGGAATGTTGATAAAGAAGGAGTTAGAAAAATACGTATGTGGATACTGGACACACAATGACAGAATGATGTTACTAAAGATGAGAGCAAAGCCATTCGACATATCAATCTTACAAACTTATGCACCAACTAAAGATTACAGCGAGGAAGAAATAGAAGAATACTATGAAGAGCTACAACACACACTTAAACCAGTCAAATCTACAGATGTGTTGATAGTAATGGGTGATATGAATGCAAAAGTAGGAAAAGGAAAATACAAGAAAATAGTAGGACAGTATGGATTAGGGACAAGAAATGATAGAGGAGACAGACTTATCCAGTTCTGTGAAGAAAACCAGCTGGTCATATGTAACACCTTTTTTGAACATCACCCAAGGAAATTATACACATGGAAAAGCCCAGGAGATGTAACACGAAATCAAATCGACTATATCATGATAAAACATAGATTTAAGAACAGTGTCACAAGTGCAAAGACACATCCTGGCGCCGACATAAATTCAGATCACAATCCAGTTGTCATCAAAGTAAATATAAAGCTGAAAAGAGCAGGAAACAGAAGACAGGAGGAACCCCAGATAGAAATATCAGCGCTGAAACAACCAGATATAAAACAGAAATATTTAATCGAAGTCAAAAATAAATACCAACAGTTATTGACAGAAAGCATGGAGCAGTATAGAAGAGAAAACCCAGAAGAAAAAGCAACCGCAAAATGGGAATGCTTAAAAACAAGCATACAATCAGCAAATGCAAATTTACCTAAAAAGGAGTCTAAGAAAAATCAAATTTGGATGACAGATGACATCTTGAATAAAATGGCAGAAAGAAAGAAAGCAAAAAATACTCCAGAATATAAAACAATAGACAATGACATACGTACTATGTGTAGAGAAGCAAAAGAACGGTGGATAGAAACAAAATGTAAGGAAATAGAAGACTTGGAAGCGAAGCACATGACAAGAGATATGCATGAAGAAATAAAGAAATTATCAAATCGGTCGCGGTTTGCACAAGGAGGAAGCTGTATCAAGAACAAAAATGGTGTAATATTACTTGATGAGAAAGACATATCAAACAGATGGGCAGAATACGTAAAAGAACTATTCGAGGACAACAGAGGTAAAAAAAACCATCACCAGATTCTAATGAAGGCCCACACATTCTCAGATCAGAAGTAGAGAATGCCATTCATATGATACAAAAAGGAAGATCAGCAGGCATGGATAACATAAACATTGAAATGATAGAAGCTCTGGAGAGCTTTGGTATAGATACAATCACAGAAATATGCAATGATATATACAATACAGGATATTTACCACACGACATGAAGACATCAGTTTTTATAACATTGCCCAAAAAACCAAATGCAACAGAATGTTCAGACTTCAGAACAATCAGCCTGATGAGTCATGCAATTAAGATACTGCTCAAAATCATACAGGAAAGAATAAAAAGTAAAGTAGACAGCGAAATCCAAGAAGAACAGTTTGGTTTTAGACGGAACAGTGGAACAAGAGAGGCAATATTTTGCCTAAGAAGATTAGCAGAAAAATATACAGAGGTACAAAAAAGTATGTATATGTGCTTCATTGACTATAAGAAGGCTTTTGACAGAATCCATCATGAGAAAATAATTGAATGCCTCAAAGACATAGGTATTGATGGAAAAGATATAAGAATACTCAGTAACCTTTATTGGGAGCAAACTGCCACAGTAAGATCGGGAAGGAATTATTCACCATACATAGACATAAAAAGAGGTGTCAGACAAGGTTGTGTGCTGTCCCCCTGCCTATTTAATTTATACACCGAAAAAATTTTCAAACAAATACAGGAAATACCAGGACTGAACATCAGTGGAAGATCAATAAACAACCTTAGATATGCAGATGATACCGTGTTGTTAGCTGAAAGCGAACAGGAGTTACAAGGACTAGTGAAGCAAGTGAACAGTATAAGTCATGAATATGGACTCGACATTAATATTGAGAAAACTAAAACTATGATAATTAGCAAAACAGACGATAAACCCACATTAAAGATAAGCGTAAATGGGAAAATCCTGGAACAAGTCAAGAGCTACGTATATCTTGGTCATATAATAACAGAAGATGGCAGATGTGAAACAGAAATCAAGAAGAGAATAGGAATGGCCAAAGCTACATTCAACAACATGAAACATATACTGACATCCAAAACAGTTATCTCATAAATTAAAACTGAGAATCATAAAGTGTTATATATATTCTGCATTTCTGTATGGTGCAGAAACATGGACGATGAATAAGCATTTGGAAGAAAGAATTGAGGCTCTTGAAATGTGGATATATAGAAGAATGGGGCGTATCTCATGGAAAGAGATGAAAACAAATAAGGAGGTCCTAGAAAATCTAGGTATGAAAAGAGAACTAATGAGAGAGGTCAAAGTTCGGCAGCTAAAATACTTTGGCCACATAAAAAGGCATAACACCTTGCAGAAGACCATAACAGAAGGGAGAGTTGAAGGTAAACGTGCAAGGGGAAGACAGCGCTATAAGTGGGAAGATAACATCAAGAGATGGACGGGAAAGAGTCTATCAGAGTGTACCACCAAGACAAGAGACAGAAGACGTTGGAGATCCATTACAGCCAATCTCCGTTGTGGAGATGGCAACTGATGATGATGATAACCCTGAGGTTAAGAAATACCAAGGGAGTTCATCCTACGGTAACGTTTCTTCTACTAAAAACAAGAAACAATGTGACAGATCTCAACATTGTGATCCTAAAAGTGTTGAAAAAACTATTGTACAAATAATTATATGAAAGTTCATCAATCTGGTAATAATTTTTCTGCTGAAAAGCCAGTTCTATCTGGTAGACATTGTTATCTAGGAAAAAGTTTTAAGCACAACTATTGTAACTGGGATTTAAATGAGTACAACGGTTGTAATAGAGCAAATAACAATGCTCTCAAAAGCAATTATAGTAATAGCAACCAGGTTAACTGTGCTCCATATGAGAGCAAAATTATTAAAAAGCAATGTAATAAGAAGAGTAATAAGGTCTTAAATACTATTGATTGTCATGCTGGTAGTTTCAAGAAAGTGTCTCGTTCTTGGGAACGTAGTAATTTTTTTTTCAGCCTACAGCAGAGACAACCGTTCGTTACGGGCCAGTTGTATCTAAGCCTTCTGTGATGTCTACACATTGTAAAGGGAGGCTTGCGGAAGGTGCAAAAAGTTGCCACGACTTCGCACTATCACTCGGGAGGTAATTGTTAGTTGACTTTCCGTGTTTCATTAAATCTAACAGAGGATTATAATAGAAATTCTCATTTGTATTGTCTCGCAGCATTCGACTTTGCGATGACTCAGCGCGCCTGTTGACATTATCGGCGGAGAATGTGGGTCACTGTGGCGCTCGTATGCAATCAAGCGAAACCTGATAGCATCTGACTCAGCATTTGATGTGTCACTTTCTGGAGGGTCAGGTCATGTTCATAAAACGACGGGAGATTTTGCGACAGATTTTTTTTTTTAAGAATAGTACATGTTATTGTTTGCTATATACTATATTAAATGCTGTTGTATTAAAACAGTAGTAATTTCTTTAAAACATTATGATGTTCATCATTATGCACTATTTGATTGCTATATATATATACATGTATATTTTATGTGACATATATGACTGTTTCGATATTGTATCAGTCTAATTTTTTGCCATTTGTATGCTGTTATGCTTTGATTATTTGTAACATGTTTGTTGATAATGATTTGTATGTAGTTTTTGATGAATGCAGTGAGCGGTTTCAAACCTGTGCTCATTTAGATCATAATCATTTATCTTTATTTTTTTTTGCAGCTGTAATTGTTAAGATTTTTTTTATAGTTACTTTCATAGATAGTCCTGATTGTAATTTTATTTTCTAAATTGAATTTGTCCCATATTTTGATACCATAATTGTTTTACATATTAACATACATATATTATATGAATTTATTGTTATGTTATGGAACGTGATTTTGTAAAATTATCTTGTATGTATCAAAAATGATCTGGTATTTGAATCATTAACATATGGTGAAACACTGATATTGGTAGAGTATGGTACCTAAGAATTTAAATAATACAATTTTCAATTATTTTTTTTGCAGCAGATTAATTTTATAAATATTTTTATAAAAACTTTGCAAAGATTTTATAGGATATATCATCAGGCTGAATAACATATAAATTTACAGTTAAATAACTCTGTAACTAACACTAACAGTGGGTACTTTGAACCTAGAAAGGAGTGTCATTACTGTGGACAGAAACATCTATTGATCAAGAAAAAGTGTCCTGCATGGGGGAAGTTTTGCTCAAACTGTGGGGGAAGAAACCATTTCAAAGTTAAATGCAAGAAAGTTCACACTGTTCACACAGAGTCAGTGGAAGATTCTGAAGTTTTTCTTAATTGTGTGAAGTCTAGCAAAGCTTGTACATCTGCACAACTCATTATCAATGGGAAAATGGTAAAATTTCAGCTAGACACAGCAGCTGATGTGAATACAATATGTCAACGCTTTGTGATGCAAGAACAACTGTTACCCACTAAACAGAGGCTTGTTATGTGGAATGGTACTAAGATGACTCCACTGGGAGAAGTTATATTAACTGCTGAGAATCCTAAGACTGGGACAAAACACAATATAAGGTTTACTATTGTGAAAAATAAATTCACATGTTTGCTGGGCAACAACACACTGCAGGATCTACAGTTTGTGACAGTCAACACAAACAAATTTATTGCTAAGGTGGCTACTGACAGTTTAGATAATGATCATAACTCTGATAACCATCTAGGTGTCCTGGGTGAAGCTGTGTTGCATATTGATCCTAATATTCGTCCAAAGGCACTGCCATGCAGGAAAATACCATTTTCACTTAAGAGCAAGGTAAAATCAGAGCTTCAAAATCTAATGAACAGAGGTACAGTAGAACTCCATTTATCCGAACCCCATGGGACCGAGCATCGTTCGGATAATCAAATGTTCGGATAATTGGATTACATAATGTATCGAGTACATGTACACATATTTCTAAAAATAATTAACCATCACAAGGAAAATACACTATAAAACATATTTACTTGTACTGTAATAATAATAGCCACACTGTATTAGATCACTGTATCACCAAAATCTTTTATTACACTGCAGTGCATGTACTTCTTGTATTAATTATTTTTGTTAAGAAAGAGAAATGTTTTCAAAATAACATTACAAACGATTCAAAACCAGGCGCAACTTACATATATATGTACTTGCACAGATGTAGCCCACTATTTAAAATAATGAGGAATCCTCTTTTGCACCAAACTGGATAGTCTCCTTTTGGCTGCTAAGTCCCGAATTCTCTTCAACAGCAGAAGCTGTGTAGGACAGCTGTCATCTTCTTGCTCGTACCAAGCCATCGCAGTTTCTAGTGCTATAAAGGCCTCTTCAGGACTTGGTCGACGTTTTGGTTTTTCTTCATAATCTACAAGTACATCATGTACTTCTGAGGTGTCTTCATCATCGGTCACTACATGTATTTGGTTTTCTTCTTGCACAAAAGACAAAATTTCTTCGTCATTCAAAAACTGAAAACCAGAATCATTATCATCTTCTAGCCACATGTGTGCATCATCTTTGTCACAGTCCGAAAATCCGGGCATTGCTTGAAACAGTTCCACAACTTCATTTATACAATCATCATTTGTGTCCACTGCAGTAGTTTCATTTCCTCCTTTTTTCCCAAGCAATCTACTCCAAGCCTTGTTGAGATTATCTTGTGACAGGGTGGTCCAAGCATCAGCTAACATATAGCAGCAGTCTTTGAGATTAAGCTTTTTGGAAAACGCCACCACACTTTCTTCATCTTCAGCCAACAATAAACGACGCAGGACTTCCTTCTTGTACATCTTTTTAAGCTTTGCTATAACACCCTGATCCATTGGTTGAATCAGTGCTGTTACATTGGGAGGCAGAAAAAATTACTTTAAAATTTGCATCAACTGCATTCAATGTATCCGTCTCTGGATGAGATGGTGCATTGTCCAGTAGAAGAATTACTTTTCCAGTTTTCTTTTCTTGTTCTCCCAACCTCTTCACATTTGGGATGAACTGATTTGTATACCAATCAAGAAATATTTCACTATTCATCCAAGCACTCTTCTGTGCTTTGTAACACAATGGGAGACATGTCACATTCTTTAAACAACGTGGTTTTTTGGCTTTGCCGATCATTAGCACCGGTAAACGATGACTTCCACTGGCATTCGCGGCTACCAAAATTGTTACTCTCTCTTTGCACTTTTTAAACCCAGGGGCAGCTGCTTCGCGCTGAGATGCAAGTGATTTTTGAGGCAATGATTTCCAGTATAAGCCAGTCTCATCGGCATTATACACATCCTCGAGTGAATAACCTTCTTCTTCCAAAAAAGCCAAGAATGTTTCTATAAAATTTTTAGCGGCAGTTGCATCGCTAGATAAAGATTCCCCTTGAATCTCCAATTCTCGTATGCCATGACGAGATTTAAAGTTTCTTAACCATTCCTGGCTAGCCTTAAAGTCAGGAGGACCGTCAAGTTGATTGTTGAACTGAAGTGCCTTTTCACACAACAGAGAACCAGAGATAGGTTCCCCTTTGCTTCTTCTTTGCACAAACCATATATACAAAGCCTCTTCCAATTTCACATCTTTCGCATTTCTCATGGTTTTACGTTTCTTCGACCCATTTTCACTATCAAATTTCGATGCAAAACTCATAATTTTATCCTTGTTACTTTTAATGTCAGAGACGGTAGCTTTCCCAACATTGAAAATCCTCGCAAGTGAAGACACAGTTTCACCTTGTCCTAGTCTCTTGATAAATTCTGTTTTCGTTTCAATTGACAAAACATTGCGGTTCCTTTTATATGCTTTAGGCCTACTGGAAGATGCCATATCGCACAGAGAAATACTTGTACGCCAAAATTATTCTGCTGTAGTAGCAGACACAATTATTTTAAGTTGAACTGTCTGTTTAGCCAGTGTTCTACCTAGAATGCACACGTACACTGTATTTTTAAACCAGATATTAACTGACTTTATGATCTAACTGACTTCCTGTACGTAAGCGACCGACCATTAGCCATCCCATTCTCTACAAATTGTTCGCACACATTTGAAGTTTGCCGCATCAAAAGATTCAGAATTTTAGTCTAACGTGACTGTGGCATCTGCTTTTTTTTTTTCTGGAAAAAGTGTTCGGATAATTGGATGTTCGGATAATTGAGGTTCGGATAAATGGAGTTCTACTGTATATTAATACCAGTAGAGGAACCGACTGAATGGGTTAACCAAATGGCTGTTGTTGAAAAGTCTGATGGTTCTTTAAGAATATGCATTGATCCTAGACCCCTGAATGAGGCTTTGCAGAGGGAGCATTACAGATTACCAACTTTGGATGATGTATTGCCTGAACTCAATAATGCCAAGATTTTCACAAAGCTGGATATCAAGGAAGCATTCTGGCATATCAAACTTGATGAGAAGTCTAGTAAACTTACAACAATGATTACACCTTATGGTAGGTTCAGATGGTCTAGATTACCATTTGGGTTGAATGTAAGCAGTGAAATTTTCCAGAGGCATCTAGCACAAGCTCTGGAAGGTCTTCATGGTTGCATCAATGTTGCTGATGACATAGTTATTGCAGGTTGTGGATCAAACAGACAACAAGCAATTGAGGACCATGATCTGAAGCTTAAAGGACTGAAACATAGGTGTAAAGAGAAAGGCATTAAACTGAATGACGCTAAAGCTCAAGAGAAGAAAGAAGAAATTACCTTCATGGGTCACCTTATTACTGCTCGAGGTGTTGAACCAGACAAGAAAAAGGTTGAGACAATACTAAACATGCCCGTTCCTAAGGACTGTCATGAGTTCGCAGATTTTGCGGCATGATACAGTATCTAGCAAAGTTTCTCAACAATCTTTCAGAAATTCTTCATCCAATAAGAGAACTTACACGTAAGGATATTCCCTTTATCTGGTCTGCTGAATGTGAACAAGCTTTCAAAAGTGTCAAGAAACTGATTACTTCTACTCCAGTACTCGCATACTATGATCCTGATGAATCTTTGTGTATTCAAGTTGATAGTAGCAGCTATGGACTTGGGGCTGTCCTCCTACAAAATGGTCAGCCAATAGAGTTTGCTTCTAGAGCTCTAACTGAAACAGAACAACGCTGGGCTCACATTGAGAAGGAGCTCTTAGCTGTTGTATATGGTTTGGAACGCTTTGACCAGTACACTTATGGAAGGAAAGTTACAGTCATCAATGACCATAAACCTTTGGCAGCCATCGTTAAGAAACCTCTGAGTCAAATTCCTCGAAGACTGCAGAATTTACTGATGCGCAGCCATCGATATGACTTTGAATTCCAATGGGTACAAGGTTCCGATCTTCTTATAGCCGACACACTGTCCAGAGTTTGTATTCATAATGTCACATTGGATTCCTTAGCTGATAGAGAGAGCAATGCAGAAGCTGATGTACCTGTAAGATTACCTGAAATACCAGATGTGATGATGGAAAAGATTAAAGCTGAAACTCTCAAAGACAGCGTGCTCCAGAGGTTGAAGTCAACCATGTTGGATGGGTGGCCTAAAAGAAAGTCTGATGTACCAGCTGAGCTTATGCCTTATTTTGACATTCGTGATACTCTGACAACAGAACAAGGCATAATACTTAAAGGAGAGCGTATTCTTATCCCAAAAGCACTGAGGCCTGAAATCAAGCAGAAGCTATACGCTGCTCATCTTGCATTTGACAGCATGATGCGCCGGGCCAGAAGTTGTCTGTTTTGGATCGGCATGACGGCTGAGATTCGACAGATAGCTGACAGTTGTCCAAAATGTTTAAGAAACGAAGGCAAGGAATACTAAAGAACCTTTAAACCAACACTCAAGAGGTTTATCACCCTGGGAGAAAGTTGGCACTGACATCTTTATTATAGAAGGCCGATATTATTTAGTCCTGATCGACTACTTCTCCAACTTCATTGAAGTAGACTTTCTACCTACAATGACAGCACAGTTAGTCATCAGGAAATTGAAGTCTCATTTTGCTCGTTATGGTGTCCCTAAAGTTATTGTATCTGACCAAGGTACTCAGTTTACGTCTGCACAGTTCAGATCATTTACTGCTAGATGGGGAATACTTCATGTTAAATCAGCACCAGGTCACCATAAAGCCAATGGATTAGCTGAATCTGCTGTGAAACTCATTAAGGGTATGATGAGAAAGACTGTTCAGGACAATACAGATGCATATGAGGCACTACTTGAACTTCGTAATACGCCAAGACAAGGGTTTGATCAAAGTCCTGCAGAAATACTGTTCAACAGGAAACTGCATACACTGATACCTTCTGCAGTGAAACCCGTTTCATCTCACAGTAGAGTTACTGAAAGTAGAGGCAAGAGAGACAGATCAGTGAAGAAGTATTATGATAAAAACTGCTCATGATCTGCCCAAGTTGTCTCACCAGCCAGTCTACTATCAAGACCGAGACCTCAAAGAGATTGCAAGAAACCCTCTTGGATGAATGACTTTGTTCACTCATAAAGAAGGGGGAATGTTGATGTCTTGATGTTTATCTTGTTTCCTACTAGAGTTACTTGCCCTTAGGCTAGCTCTACTTTTCTCTTTTTCCGTCTTCCTGTTTTCTAAGATGGCGAATTAAACATGTCGATCCTTGTATCTTGTGTTCAAGCTTCGTGATTATGCTTCGTAACATGAGTATGTATGACAGCCAGCCACGTCTCATTATAATTAACAATATTTACTACACACGAAGGTAAATATCAACACTATAATAAAGCTAATTGGGTAGCTTTTCAGGTAGAAATGGAAGAGATAAAAATGAATAATATAGAAAATGAAAATATAGATGTATTTGCAGATAATCTCACAAAAGAATTATTACTAATAGTTGTTAAACATATACCAAATGCATATATGCCAGAACACATAATTCCACACCGCATTAAGGAAATATAAAACGAAGATGGCTGTATACCGCTCCACCTATGTCCCAGTCTTGACATATGGATGCGAGTCGTGGGCAATGACTACAACCCACAAAAGCCAGATCCAAACCTCAGAAATGAGGTATCTGAGGAAAGTGGTTGAAGTAACAAGAAGAGACATGGTCCGCAACCAGACGATCCGTCAAGGCCTAAAAAATCCCATCCGCTGCAGACCCAAATAGAACAGTCCCAACTAAGATGGTTTGGCCATGTCTGCAGAATGGGAGAAGATCGGCTACCACGACAAGCATGGGAAACAAAGAGCCAGGGATCCAGACCTCCAGGACGACCCAGAGTCCGCTGGGAGGATAACATTAGACAATCTTTGAAGGACCGAGGACTAGAATGGAACCAGGCCAGGAAGAAGACAGCTGATAGAATGGTCTGGCGCTCTCTCTTCCAAACCTCTACACCTCACGGTAGAAGGGGAACGACTAAGTAAGTAAGTAAGTATTAAGGAAATAAAAACAGAATGAACATTGGAACAAAAACACAGTACCATGGTGGACAGTTAGATGTACAGAAATTAAAAAACAAAGAAAACAAGCTCTACAAGAATATAGAAAGCATAGATCTGAAAATAATTTAGATATTTATAAGAACATAAGAAATAAATCAAACAGAATAATACTTAAGGCAAAAGAAAATCATTGGAGAAATTTCTGCCAAACACTGAACCCTACAACTAACTCTACAACAGATGTGTGGAATAAGTTAAAAGCCATTAAAGGCAGAACTAAACATATGATAATACCTGATATAAAAAGACCTGAAAGGGCAGAGACTGACTGGCAGAAAGCAGAGGTGCTGGCCAGGTACTACCATAGAGTTAGTTCTAAGGAAAATCTAGGACAGGCTGAAGTCAACAGAAGAGCAACAATTCTTATAAAACTCAGTAAAGAAGTACCTTATAATACTTAAAATTTATCATATTTAAATGCAGATATTACAATGGAAGAAGTTGAAAATACAATAAAGGACAAAACAAATACATCAGCAGGGCATGACATCTTGAGCTACGAAATCTTGAAACACATACCAAAAAGTAGGCTACCATAGAAATTATAACATCCCTTTTTAACAAAATTTGGAATACAGGAAAAATTCCCAATACATGGAAAACAGCAGTAATTATTCCAAAACTAAAACCAGAAAAAGATGCCCATGATGCCAGTTCATACAGACCAATTTCTTTAACTTCCCATCTAGGTAAAATATTAGAAACCATAGTAAATAAAAGATTAAAGTTTTATTTGGAAAAGAATAATTTATATAATCAAACTCAGCCAGGATTTAGGAAGAACAGATGCACTATGGATCAGATAATTAAATTGGAACATGAAGTAAAATCAGGATTTCAAAAGAAAGAAAAAACTGTGGTAGTATTTTTAGATATAGCTAGGGCTTATGATGAATGCTGGAGAGAGGGTGCTCTCTTTAAAATGAAGAAGATAGGAGTAATTGATAAAATATATAATTATTTAGAGAATTTTCTGCAAGATAGATATTTCACTGTTCAGGTAAACAATTATAGATCAAAACTGTATGAACAACAAAATGGAATACCCCAAGGATCAGTAATGTCTCCTTCAATTTTTACAATAATGGTAAATGATTTAGGTGAAGAATTTAATGATATAACAAATAAATTGTCACAGTTTGCAGATGATGTTGCTATATGGAGGACTGGGAAACATCTGCCAAAATTATATAAGGATCTACAGAAGCAAATAAATAAAGTAGGTAAATGGATGACAAAATGGGGTTTTCAGCTGAATACAAATAAAACATTGGGAATGATCTTTAGTAAAGGTAGGGTTGTAAAAAATAAAATTATAGACATAAATATCCAAGGGCAAAACATTAATACAGTGCAAACCACTCGATATCTAGGAATGATATTGGACGAACAGCTGAACTGGAATAAACACATAGATAAACTAGTGGAGTCTTGCAGAGGATTGACTAACTTATTAAGATATTTGAAAGGTAATGGATGGGGTGCAAGCACTAAGACAATGCTCACTTTTTATAAATCTTTTATTAGAGGAAAAATGGACTATGGAAGTATAATATATGACTCTGCTGCACACAGTAACAAGATTAAATTAGACAGAATTCAGCATCAGGCTTTATGTACAATAGCGGGTGCAATCAGATCAACATCAATGGGAGGTGGCTTTAGGAATTCTACCCTTAGAATTACGGAGAAAGGAGTTAAGACTAAATTAAATGAACAGAGTTATGTTAGATAAGTCTCACCCAGCACATACAGCTTTTACCAGATGCCAACTAACAACGCAGGCCGATCCAATGAATACCACTAGATACCCTACAGGATGGAAGTGTATGGAGGAAATTGTCCATCTGGGTACATTAATTACATCAATTAATAACAGTTGTGAATACAAGCCAGTGATTCCACACTGGGAGATCAAGAAACCAGACACGGACTACCACCTAGCAGAAATACTTAAGAAAATAAATAATATAGAAAATATTAAAAACACAGCCAATAAATATATACAACAAATATAAAAAGACAGTATTACTGTGTACACATATGGATCCAAGGGAGAGGATGGCAAATTGGGGATAGGAATATATATTCCAATATGGAAAATGGCAAAAGAATATAGCATCACGGAAAATACATCCATTTTCACTGCAGAGATGGTGGCAATACTAAAAGCACTAGAAATATTCTCTAATAACCCTCCAAAAAAACTAACAGTTTTAACTGACTCTCTTTCAACAATTAAAGCACTTAAAAACTTACGAGAATGTAGTAGACCTGATATAGCAGAGGAGATATTTCTGGCTACTACATACATATTCCAGAGGTTGTTCAGTCTTAATTGCTTGGATACCTTCACATGTTGGCATAGAAGGAAATGAAAAGGCAGATAAAGAAGCCAAGAAAGGTAGATCTGATAAAAATCTAATAAATGTAGGGACAAGTAAATCAGAGATTACGAGCTTAATTAAAGATTTAATAACAGATGAATGGAAAGCAGAGTGGGATAAGAATCTGAAAGGAAGACATGCATATAAGATGTTCAAGGCTCCAACAAGAAAATGTCAGATATCTAGGGAATTAAAAATTCCCAGTAATAAGAAACTTCTCAGACTACAGCTGGGAAAAGGCTATTTCAGAATATAAGAACCTTACTGTGCAGGATGTCTTCAAGACAGTAATATAGAACATTTCTTGTTAAAATGTAAGAGGTATGAACAAATGAGAATACCAATATTAGATTATTTGCAAGCATCAAACTTACCTATAAATATAGAAGAGGTGTTAAGAATAGACAGACCTAGGGAACTGCATAATATAGTCAAACATTATTTAACACGAACAAATGTTAATATATAGTGGCTGGGAATGTGAAGGTCTGATGCTGTTCTTACAATGCATATGACTTTTAACAGATAAAAGTCAATTAAATATCTGTTAAAGTCCGTTATATAACTGGAACCACCAGGCCTTTACACCCCTCCACTTTAATATTATTCTTGTTCAGAGTTTCTTCTTGATTTTGTTCGTTTTTTTTTTTTTTTTTTTTATATTTATTTTTTATTTAACGTATAAGCATAATTGTGATTGTCCCTATTTACAATGATTTGACAAATGTGATGCCACTTTCTCATATCGGCAGTTGTTCATAGCCTATTATTTGGAATTGAGAAAAAAATATGTATCCTAATTATAACCCATCAGAGGTTGAACGGGATATTTTTCTTCATTAATTATTTTTAAAAAAAAAGAAAAAAAAAAGACAAGCTGCAGTCACTCTATGCGATGTAAAGAGTGCAAAAGCATTAGTGCAGTCTTCCTCGGAACAACTAGAGCAGCAACAAAGGGAAAGAAGAAAAAAATAGGATAACATAACATAAGATATAATTGACGGTAAATGTTCTTGTTAGACTTTTATATTATAGAGTGACATCCCCTTGTAATGGAGGTCTTGTATCATATTCATAGGTGAGTAGGCCTATCGACATTACAAGGGGGTGTCATTCTATAATATAAAAGTCCAAAGTGAACCTTTCCCGAATTTCCATCCTGGAAGAAACAAACAAAAAAGCGGGGGGGGGGGGGGGGGGGGGGCGGGGGGGGGGGGGGGACAATTACAAATATATTATGTTATAGGCTATAGAATGAACAACACTATAGGGCCTAATATATAGTATATATACTTAAATTATAACCCACATGGTATTGAATCAGGTGATCCATGTACGAGGAAATGAAATATGCTATATTTCATGTGCTTGAGTCAAAAAAAAAAAAAACCACACACACACATATTAAGTATACGAGCTAATTTCATGACTACCTTTACAGATTTTGCAATAAACAATTTATTTATAAAGATAACATAAGTGTTATATATCAAAATGTGAAGAAATGAAACCCCTATATCATGCACATAACTAAATTGTTCAGTGGTTTTAAACATGCATTCACCTATAAATTTTCGCTATTGACGGGGATCGATCATCGGCCTCTCTAAGAGGCCGCTCGTATACTAAGAGTTAACTGTTTGATCACGTCAACTTCCTGTGTTGCACAAATATGTTAATTATTCTCCCCTTAACTGATTAACAACGAAAGTAGCTGAGAAAAATAGTGGAAAGTTTAAATGTTTAAAAAATAAAATTAGCAAAAGTCTGTGGAAGCAACTTTTTATTTATTTCTAAAAAAAAAAAAAAAAAAATTCATAAAAAAAAAACTAACTGAACTAAAATTGTGTCTTGGTTTTAAATACACAGAACTGAATCATGTACCTTAATAACTCTATATTAGCATTATGCAATGACAGTTTAATTAATGTGGCGAAAATTTTTTTTTTTAAATTTTGAACGTTTGTTGTGCTAATTCCTTACCACACATGATAAAAACGTTACTTTTTTTTTAACCAAACATAACTACTCTGCATGACGTGATGATCAGACCAGTTCATTACAGTAAAGGAGCCGCGCTAGCGTAGTGGTTACAACACCGCTCTGGCGACCGGGTGATACAGGATCAAACCCGGGCGACGGCATTTGAGGATTTTTCGTCGACCGGGATTTGGACTGGATTAACTCGAGACCTGGCGACAACATTTGAAGGAGTGTCGTCGACCAGGGACTGGCGGCTCCTGAGCCGACCCAGCTGCAATGGGTACCTCCGAAATCGGCGAGTATTTGCCTGAATGGCGAGGGACACCTGTCTCTGTACAAGAAATAAAGGGATACTCACGTAAAATCAATGTCAGGTTAGACATAAATAATAACCTGAGATTTCGCCTCGAGTATTAGCGGGCGTACGAACAAAAAAAAAAAAAAATTACAGTGAATTCTGCACAATTAATTGAAAAAAAAATGTTTTTATTTATTTATTTCATGATCTGTAACAAGAATTAATCAGATCTTGTATTGTATATATGAATACGTTTTACTATTTGTATTTTCAGGTAATCTTCACCAAGTCTGATAATATGCAATCTTGCTATTTGAGCGAACGTTTTGTCATCGAAATCATGTTTATTCTCCGCATCATCCGAATGTTCAGAATATTTCATCTTGTCAAACATTACCAAGCTCTCAAGGTAAAAATAAGGTTAATACTCGTATACTTTGCCATGTGAGCCTCTGTCTGTGAGGCTAATACACCCTCATTGACTCTTGAAATCATCCACACACTTCCAGGAATTCCACCCGTGGTGAAACAAGTTGAGCACCCAGCATTGCACACTAAGCTTGGAGGAGTTATTTGAGCCTCAACTTAGTGTACTGACTGAGATCAGCTGTGAAGGTATCTGTATCTAATATGTGTAGTGTTTTACAGATAACCTTACTTGCTGCCACATATTTATATCTCAGTCAGAATTATTCTGGAATGTTGTGTTGGCAACGTTATATGTCTAGGGTTATGCAGATGATGAAGTGTAAGTCACCACAACAACAACAGATAAACAATTTAATTATTCCACCACACTTGACAATACTGTGACACTCACAAACAGTCAACACTCTAGAAGACTATCTTAAAAGATTCAATGATAAATTTCAGATATGTACATATGTATTGATTTTCTCTACAATAGTGATCCTGGTTCAACTACACAGTGAACCAGGCAATATAATAACATGTAATTTCAAATATTATATACACAGATATAAATGTGGTCTTTGCATTGACATACAATATTAGTATTCTATGTGTGTGAGTTGTGATGTGGTAATATGAGGTAATACTGGGTTTGTTCTTCAAGATAGATTCTTATTAGACATCATGACTGCATGTGCTTGTGTATGTTTGGAACTAGTATTGGAGATGGTCTCAGTTCCGAACATTAAAACAATTAATTGCCCCTCTTTAATTAAGTTAGTGTCATTTACGAGGGGTACATAGTGTTGAGCTCTTTTGGCCACAGTGGGCTTAACTTTCGTGATGGCGGCAGGCAAGGACTCCTCTGCTCGACTATTCACTGTTTCTGAAGACACCTCACTGGTTACTATAGGGACCCAAGAGTATGTTGTAGCCTCTGGATTCAGCAAACGCTCAGACCAGGTGCGGCTTCAATAACTAGGACCACAGTCCCAAAATTCAAGGAAATAAACACAGATACGTTGACTAGCACTGAATGTAGGCACAAATACTGGCACAAATTCCCATCTGCTTATGTTCCAGGCTTTTATTTAGCAAAAATATGAGCTGGCTTCAACGCACTGTTGCTTTATCAAGCTTATTTGAACTAGTGGTCTCGAACTAACGCTATCAATTAACTATATTAACAGACCTAACCAATCAGGCCATCTCTACCCAATCGTTTGAAAAAAAGTACTCTTACTTCCGTCTCCCTTGACAACAAAAGATAGCATTTATAGTCCGACTAATCGTGTTTAGCCTTACATATCATTCCATCCAATCAATTCAAATGTAACTTGTGGCCTATTTCCGTACAATGGTGGTTTAAAATTCTGCCACTGAGCGACTCCGAGTTTTTAGGTTGTCTGACACCCTCATTATTTTCTTTTGCCTATAATTTATTAATTCCTGGACTATTTGCGTAACACTTAACATATTCTGTGTCAGCAAGCCCTAAGGAATCCAAATATCTCAATCTAAGGGAGCTAGGTGGCTGCGTTCAAAATGTGCATTTTCTACCACCTCCTGTTCACTTCAATCCCCATGTGGTGTCTGGGTACTGTCATGTTTTCAAACGTAAACCCATCTAATGTCATCTTTCCTAATAAGCGTTTTCCAGGTTTTTTAAAACCTAACTCTGGGAAGGGTAGTGTTTTTATCACTGTCCGTCTGAAAAAAAAGTTAGTGCATGTGGCCTTACACGCGTGATAGTAGTAATTGTATATCGCGTTACGCTTGTTGGGGGTGGCATTAATAGCGAGACGCGTGTTTAGTGTTGCATGCATTCCTGATTTTCAGCCCTCCCTTCTTTCCATCCTACATCCATCTGTCCATTCGTAGTGTAATTAATTTAGGTCATACGCAGTGTGCCTCTCAATGTTTTTTCTTAGAAATGCAATACCCGTTTTAATGTGTTGTGGAAACGCTTGTATTATGCAGTGGCTTATATTTAACGTGGAAACGTTACAATTTGCAGACAAAGCATAAAACAAAGGGGATTTCGAGTACTGTCATTGTGACAGCACTGTTCTTTACCATTCTTCTTCCTTTTATAGAATTTATTTGTTAGGCTTTATATTTACGTTTTAATTTATATATGTGGATTAGAATATTTCACGACAAATCCTCCCCTCTTAAAACAGACGTTATATGTCAGTCTATAATTCTATATACACATAGATAAATGTAAGTCAACTTGACTTTACTCTGCTGTGGTGCTATCATGGTTTTATGTAGTTGGGTCCCTTCAGTGTAGGCACTACTCATGAAATCTGCCTCAGACCTCTACAACCAATAATATATTTCGGTTATGTTCCTGAACAGCCGCAAGTGTGACTGCTTGTCTTAATGCTGCTTCACAACCCGTATTCACCATTTCTCTTCTCTGAGTCTGCGCAATGACATGTCCAGAGAACATTATATTTCCCTCAAAATGTACGTTATGAGGAGATAACATATACCTGGTGATAGCAGAGTTTTCGTAGTGGATCCTATAATCTTCTTATTAGCCTGTATGAAACATTCGGAATATCCTCAATCAAAGAGGCAACTCAGGGATTCATTACGTTCCTCCGAAATGTTTACATCCAACAATTGTGTCTGATCTCAGGTTTTACTGGAATCTGATAGTAGCCTTTACTCAGATCCACCCTTGAGAAATATTTAGCTTTATTTAGCCTGGCAAACAACTGATTTGTATCCGGCAATGGATCCACCTGTCCTTCTGTAATAGCATTCAGTCTCCTGTAATCTATACAGAGTCTATGTTCTCCAGAGGGTTTCCTTAAAAGTACAACACTGGAACTATACGAAGATTCACTGTGTGAAATAATTCCTTCCTTCAACAAATAGTCTATCTCTTCCTTCAAAGCTTTCTCCTTAGCAAAAGGAATCGAATAAGGCTTCATACAGACAGGTGTGGGGTCTATCAGTTTCATATCATATTCCAATAAGTTTGTATGCCCCGGTCGATCTGTTAACACCTCTGTATGATTATCTAGAACCTGTTGCACTCTCTCCTTCTGATTTTTCGTTAAATGCGTACTGATTTTCACCTGTGCCGCTGTCTCACAGGGGTGTAATGGATATTCAAATGATGAAAGTGGTTCCTTCTTCATCTCCATTGCAATGGACAAGGTTAGCAAGTGTGTCTCTTCCTGATGATCTCTTTCCAAATATTTCTTCAGGAGATTCACATGATAGATTTTTTCTTTCTCCTTCTTATCTATCTTATAATTGGTTCTAGACACCTTCTCTAGAACTGTATATGGACCTTGCCATCCAATTTGTAACTTATTCTGATTTCCGGGTAAAAGAAGCAGTACCTTCTCTCCCACAGCCAAATCTCTGTCTTTTGCCTTCCTGTTATAATAAGCAGCATGTTTCTTCCTGGCTTGTTTCAAATTTTCATTGGCAAGTTTCCAGCCAGTTTTTAAACGAGTGGTCAGCTCATTTACATATTGGTATGAGGATGTAATATTTTCCTCTGCTTTTTCATCCGTCCACGTTCTTAACAGTGCTTCAAGTGGACCTTTTATTGTGTGGACCTATTTGTCCATGCACCGGTATGGTCTCTTCCACTGGAAGCGCTATAGTGATGATTTTTCTTCCCTGAATTATCATTCACAAAACGACCGCTACCAATTCTTTTCTTGGGGCTTTCTCCCCACTTAAAATTCTTGATGAGAGATGTCCTCTCTACATCCTCTTCCTCCAGTTTGTTTAAGTCCGATTGAGGGATTTTTGGCTTATCCTGGGGTAAGACATCTTTTTGCACTCTCCGCATAGTGGCCATTGTAAAACAGTTAAGTGAAGCTTGTCCGTGAAAAGGGGCTTCCCATTCCCTTTGGTCCACTTTATCAAATTTATTTCTCTTCTTATTTTCAGGCCTACTTTTGCCCCATGGCGTGTCCAGGTCCTGATCAATGTTCCCATTTGTGGGTGTTCCCTCATGTGCTATGCTACACCTTTCTACAAAATTCTCAATGTCCCATCTTGCTTTGGGCCAATAATAATTGTGAGCCACCTTTTGGATGATGGTACCTATTTTCTCATGGTCCCCATCTGGTTTCACATGTAGGCTCCTTATTAATTCTGCCCTATATCTTTTAGGAAGTACCAGCTGTCCCTGACCTTTGGATCTAGCTCCAGTCTTCCTATACATCAACTTGTTTTTCATGTAAAAATCTCCCTTGCCTGGAGTTGTATGACAAGTTGACAATTTCCTGAAACAAGGCTTGAGGGTCTTGTCCCCAGCCTGTGCCTTCCTCATCTCTTCTGGAGTGGTATTCAACATAATATCCTCCTCCTGTCTTGAGGTCGACCTGACCTGAAGGGTGGCCATATACACAGGTTTCCTTCTGCAATGGTCAGTGTCATGATTGTTCATCTGACAATTCTTACACCACCTTTTTCCTTGGTTGAAAGATTTTCTTTCATCATATTTCCTTTCATCGAATTGTGGGTTTTTATTTTTATTTTCATACCGTGGCCTATCAAATTGGTGCTTACCTTTGTTTTGATCCCTATGATCAAATTTATTAAAGTTCTGTGGTGCCCTAAAATTATCCACCTGTTTCTTTTTATTACCTGATACTTCTGCTTGGGCCGCTTGATACCTTTCTGCAACATTTAGCAACTCACCCAGTCTCTCTGCACCTTGTTCCATGAGAAACTTTCTCAGGTCTGGAGCCATGGACTCTCTTAATTGTTCTATAATGATCATTTCCTTAAGATCTTGGGTTTTCCCCAGAGAAGTCCATTTCTCCAAGTATGTCTCTATCCGTGCAGAGAACTGGTGATAGGTTTCACCTGACAGCAGTTTAGCATTCCTAAATTTTTTTCTGTAAAATTCTGCGTTCTTCTCATATCTTAACAAAAGAGCCTGCTTTAGCATGTCATAATTTTCCTGATCATCTCTGTGCATTTTGGCAAAAACTTCATAAGCTGCCCCACGAAGTCCTTGAGATAACTTTAAGCTCCACCTTTCTCTCTCTAACCCATATGTGGTAGCTAATAATTCGTATCTATTTATATAGCTCTCAATATCATCGTCTTTCTCAACAAAATGATCTAAATGAAAGTTCATAGCTGAGGTTGAGGCTCCCTGAGTAGCAGTAGCATCAGAGGCAAAGGGACTGGCACCATTTTCAGGAGCATGGCCCTGAAACTCAAACTCCCTTAGTCGTAGCTCATGTTCCCTTTGTAATCTCTTCTCCTCCTTTTCTGCTTCCCTTTCTGCAGCTAATCTCTTCTCTTCCCTTTCTGCAGCTAATCTCTTCTCTTCCCTTTCTGCAGCTAATCTCTTCTCTTCCCTTTCTGCCTTTTGTTCTTCTACTTGGAGCCTCTTAATCTCCCTATCTGCCTCCAATGCTTTAGCCTCTTTGTCAGCCTCAATCTGCAGCCTCTTAATTTCTTTTTCAGCCTCTATTCGCTTATCTTCGGCCAATCTATCAGATTCTAATTTTCTTTCGGCCTCTTTTTCTAATCTTCTTTCTTCACGTTCAATAAATTTGTCACATTCAGTAGTGACATAAGCAATCATAACTTGTCCCTCCATTCCTAACTCTTTTGCAGTCTGTACAGCCGCAGATCGAAATTTGGCCAGGTCCGCCATTTTATATCAGGTAATTAAATAAAATATCTAACTAAACAATATAATCTGTAATTATATATCCAATGGACAAAACAGGCACCAAGAGCTCAACCTTATTTAATTCCACCCAAGGATACCTTTTAACTTTTTATATTCCCCGAAGTGAATTACCCCCAATATTTATACTAGTAAAGGATTCAATATCCCGGACCGGACCCCCAATATATGTGGTAAAGTGGGATGATATAAATATTTATAGGGGACTTAGTGTACTGACTGAGATCAGCTGTGAAGGTATCTGTATCTAATATGTGTAGTGTTTTACAGATAACCTTACTTGCTGCCACATATTTATATCTCAGTCAGAATTATTCTGGAATGTTGTGTTGGCAACGTTATATGTCTAGGGTTATGCAGATGATGAAGTGTAAGTCACCACAACAACAACAGATAAACAATTTAATTATTCCACCACACTTGACAATACTGTGACACTCACAAACAGTCAACACTCTAGAAGACTATCTTAAAAGATTCAATGATAAATTTCAGATATGTACATATGTATTGATTTTCTCTACAATAGTGATCCTGATTCAACTACACAGTGAACCAGGCAATATAATAACATGTAATTTCAAATATTATATACACAGATATAAATGTGGTCTTTGCATTGACATACAATATTAGTATTCTATGTGTGTGAGTTGTGATGTGGTAATATGAGGTAATACTGGGTTTGTTCTTCAAGATAGATTCTTATTAGACATCATGACTGCATGTGCTTGTGTATGTTTGGAACTAGTATTGGAGATGGTCTCAGTTCCGAACATTAAAACAATTAATTGCCCCTCTTTAATTAAGTTAGTGTCATTTACGAGGGGTACATAGTGTTGAGCTCTTTTGGCCACAGTGGGCTTAACTTTCGTGATGGCGGCAGGCAAGGACTCCTCTGCTCGACTATTCACTGTTTCTGAAGACACCTCACTGGTTACTATAGGGACCCAAGAGTATGTTGTAGCCTCTGGATTCAGCAAACGCTCAGACCAGGTGCGGCTTCAATAACTAGGACCACAGTCCCAAAATTCAAGGAAATAAACACAGATACGTTGACTAGCACTGAATGTAGGCACAAATACTGGCACAAATTCCCATCTGCTTATGTTCCAGGCTTTTATTTAGCAAAAATATGAGCTGGCTTCAACGCACTGTTGCTTTATCAAGCTTATTTGAACTAGTGGTCTCGAACTAACGCTATCAATTAACTATATTAACAGACCTAACCAATCAGGCCATCTCTACCCAATCGTTTGAAAAAAAAGTACTCTTACTTCCGTCTCCCTTGACAACAAAAAGATAGCATTTATAGTCCGACTAATCGTGTTTAGCCTTACATATCATTCCATCCAATCAATTCAAATGTAACTTGTGGCCTATTTCCGTACAATGGTGGTTTAAAATTCTGCCACTGAGCGACTCCGAGTTTTTAGGTTGTCTGACACCCTCATTATTTTCTTTTGCCTATAATTTATTAATTCCTGGACTATTTGCGTAACACTTAACATATTCTGTGTCAGCATGCCCTAAGGAATCCAAATATCTCAATCTAAGGGAGCTAGGTGGCTGCGTTCAAAATGTGCATTTTCTACCACCTCCTGTTCACTTCAATCCCCATGTGGTGTCTGGGTACTGTCATGTTTTCAAACGTAAACCCATCTAATGTCATCTTTCCTAATAAGCGTTTTCCAGGTTTTTTAAAACCTAACTCTGGGAAGGGTAGTGTTTTTATCACTGTCCGTCTGAAAAAAAGTTAGTGCATGTGGCCTTACACGCGTGATAGTAGTAATTGTATATCGCGTTACGCTTGTTGGGGGTGGCATTAATAGCGAGACGCGTGTTTAGTGTTGCATGCGTTCCTGATTTTCAGCCCTCCCTTCTTTCCATCCTACATCCATCTGTCCATTCGTAGTGTAATTAATTTAGGTCATACGCAGTGTGCCTCTCAATGTTTTTTCTTAGAAATGCAATACCCGTTTTAATGTGTTGTGGAAACGCTTGTATTATGCAGTGGCTTATATTTAACGTGGAAACGTTACAATTTGCAGACAAAGCATAAAACAAAGGGGATTTCGAGTACTGTCATTGTGACAGCACTGTTCTTTACCATTCTTCTTCCTTTTATAGAATTTATTTGTTAGGCTTTATATTTACGTTTTAATTTATATATGTGGATTAGAATATTTCACGACAGTAGTGTTAGCTGCAAAAGATCGAGGAGCTCAGCAGCCCTAGTTAAACAACAACAATATTCTGACACTAGCTAATTGGCATTATTCTTCAACTGTACAGTGTGATCCAAACGTCAGTCCCTACTTCTATGTTATATCCTCCCTTGTCACCACTGGATATACATGAAACAATATCAAAATAATGACCAGTAACTGCCATTTGACAAATAAGTTTAATTTTTTTATCCCCAGAAACACAATAAAGCAAAATACAATCTAAAATGGGCAATAGACTTATAAGAGACAGCAAAAATTGTTGTCCGCTATGAAATCATGAGTTGAAAAAACTAGATATCACATTGTAATATTAATGAAACATAGCTTTCTAGAGACAATTGGCTGCAATGGCAGGTATGGGAGGCAAAGAGCCAGGGATCAAGACCTCCAGGATGATCCAGAGTCCACGGAGTGAAGAGATAACAATTTCTTCTTCGTACACTCTCAGGTGCCCACTAGAATATTTTCAAAGAAAGCAGTAGTCAGCTTGAGGCTGTTTGCATCTCCCATAGAGTTTTTCTGAAAATAGTAATGGTGACATCCATATGTGCTTTCTATGTTCCTCATATGTTGGGCATCTTAAAAGCAGATATGGAGCAGTCATTTTATCAGCGCTAGATTTACACTCATCGATAGTTCCTACCATTAGCTTGTTGAATAGATGATATTCCAATCTGGTGTGGCCCATGCGGAGTCTGAAGATTATCACTTGTTCTCTTCTGCTGAGCTGGTAGTATGCATCATTTTGTGTGTAAATATTAATTTTAAAATAGTACCTGACTTTCCAATCACCTTGTTTAGTTGGACACTTGCCAGTGACATTTTTTCAAGCCTAATTTAATAACCTTTCTGTGCCAAATTAAAGACATGATGTCTGCTAATGATAATGAGTAGGTTCATGTTAACAAATGCAGTTCTGGCAGATACTGATAAAGGGGAGTAAAGTGTTAGACTAGGATCAGCTTAATGAGGTGGAGTGACTGGCTCTCTTTCTCGCTGCCTTTGCCTTCCCTAACTCAAGAGCAGAGTCAAGTACAGCTGGGTAGACATGTTTAAACCTGAATCTCTGTTACTTTGCTGTGACAGTGACATGCAGGGGCTCTAATCGTTTTGCTAATCAGATGCTTCACATTAACAAGTACATCAGAAATCAAAATGTCTTGAAAACTTTAATGGAAGATACAATTTAGCAACATTGTTTTTAAACATATTAAAGTATTCACCTTGCTTGCCAAGTCATACATATAAAGAATGCATATTTTTGTTTTTTTAAGTTGCCAGTTTGCACTACCAAATTAAATGGAACAGAGTTTTGAAACCAATCATCTGATTCTTCGTCCAAAACCTAGGCACATTATAAACATCAGATGGAAGATGCAATTCAGAAGTGAAGAGTAAATATCCCTTCATTAACAAGGACGGTTATTGCGTCAGACTCACAATCCATGCTTTGGAAGGTCCAAAGGGGATGGCTCCGGAATGAATGGAAAACCTCCATAGAAGGCTCGAATCTTCAGGAACTGGTGTGGATCTACTGTCCTGGTCATGCAGGGTTACGTGGCAATGAAAGAGCTGATAAACTAGCTTCAAGAGCACCCGTAGAAGGTGCATTGGATATGGAGAGAATGACACTGCAATCGATGAATCCTCAAGGCTAAGATTGCTGGAATTTGTCATCAAGCGTAAGACCAGCAGGGATGGATGTATGAGAGGATACATCCAGCATGTATGCAAGCAACGCGCAACAGGAACAATTAGCATTCATACCCTTCGACATGTGCTGAGGGAGACTGGGCACCAATGGGTTTGCCCAGAGTGCAGTGACATTGATTCTGGTCAACAATAACAAATATCCCTGGCAAAAGCAGCATTTCAGAAAATGAAAAGTTATTTTATGCAGCAACGTTTTGTCAGTGGAAGTAGGAAAGAGAATTCTTCAGTGTTATATAGAGCCAATCCTAACATATGGAAGTGAGTCATGGACAATTAGTAAACAAGCAGGAAGAGCACTGGAGGCCACAGATATGTCGTTTCGAGTTTTAAAAATACCATGGACAGCTTATAAGAGTAATGAAGATGTATTGAGAGAAGCCAATATGCAAAAGCAGGTGTTTTACTCACGTTAGATGCAAGCAATCCATTCTCTTTGGGTATGTTATGAGAAGACAAAAACTGGAATATATTGTTACAACATGAAAACGAAGTAGAGAACAAGAAAGAGAGAAAATACTGAACAGTTTAATATCATGGCATGGAGATAAGTCAAAAACAGAACTGATAAACAGTACTGGAGACAGGAAGTTGTGGAGAGACTCGGTCACCAATGCCATCAGGCATGGTACTTGAAGAAGAATTTTTATTACTGGGCTTTGCCACAGATTTTTTTACGATGCTAGAATGTTGATGGGGGAACATGTGATAAATATGCATAATTTTATCATGGAAGAATATTTGTATCTTGAAAACTGGTAATTTAACAGCCGTGGAATCCTAATTCCTAGTTTAAAAAACAACAGACTATCATAAATGGGCTTTTGCGTAGAATAGAAGGATTGAAGTGATATGACAAAATCACTAATGTAGAAGTGACAAGTGTCAGTGGAACAAGAGACGAGATGCTAGCGATGGATAGAACACACATTGAGGAGACCCTGTTGATGGCATTACAAGGCAATCCTTGTTTTGGAATACCCAGGGCAAAACAAGCATAGGTAGACCAAAGTAACGCATGCATGAGAGAATTGGAGACAGAAATGAAAATGATGAGGAAAACATGTAAAGAACTGGAGCTGATGGCACGGGACAGGAAGACTTGGCATAAATTTGTTGAAGCCTGTGCTGCTTGAGGAGGTGAAAGGGGATAATGATGATGATGGAATCCTAGTTAATCCTGGTCATGATATACAAGACTTTTTCTACTTTCAGGTGTTGGTATATGCTATCAAGGCCAGCATACAAGAACTGCTAATGTTGTTTATATTCCTGCTGATTGGTATGCTTATATTCTCAACCATGATCTATTACGCGGAGCGCAAGAATACCACAGAAAGTGGAGAAATGTTCTCAACTATTCCCATGGGATTCTGGTGGAGCATTATTACTATGACAACCGTTGGCTACGGTGATGTGTATCCTACCACCCCTATAGGATACATCGTTGGCACAGCCTGCGCTGTTTGTGGAGTTTTACTTGTTGCCCTTACCATTCCTGTTATCTCAAACAATTTTACACTTTTTTATCGTCATGTGCAATCTCGAGCAGCCATACCTCGGAGTAAAGGGGGTGATGGTTCAGAATGTGGGTCAGAATCCCAGCTTGAAAGAACAAGTTCCAGAAAATCCTTAACTGGTTCCAATGTGCTGACACACATGAATGGTCATGTGACTGGAGTAAACCCTTTTAATGGTAAACAAAACAGATCTGCAAGTTCTGCAGCCCGCTGGTCAAAGGATGACTCTGCAACCAATGTGTCCATGAAAAAGTCTGCGTCAGACTATGTGTTCAACCGCAGTCGTTCCTTTAAAGCTTATTCAGATGATGGGGTCATGTACAAGGGTGAAACAGTGGTTTAAAATGACAGTACACACTTACTGTTATCATGGGTTAGTGTTTATCAGCATTTGCTTGTGCGTAACTATTTGAATCATTATCATAGACAGAGATAACCATTTCTGAAGAGAAATGTCCTAAGCACTGAACGAGATAATATTATTTTTGCTGGAAGAATTATTAAAGCAACACTGCAGCTGACCTCTTGGAAAACTTGAAAAAGAATACTACACACTGATCCACATGGGAGATCACATTAATTATTGACATGAACTTCACACTACATTCCTGTGAATTTTACTGTTTTATTTCATGCTTGAATGCTTCATTTCAAATATTAAATGAACAATACATATCCTACGTGCCAGGCTTGATAATTCAACAACTGCTAGCTAAATGAAGCATTCAAAACAATGTAGGCTGACATTATTAACATAACATTTGCCTTCTTGAATGTTTAATGACATGTGCAGTGGCCTGGTGATTGATTTTGTTGTCATTTTTTTCTTGTGTAGTTATTCTTCTGCTTTAAAGTGTCTAGTGTTCTTGCAATAAATATAATATTGAGTTTACCTTGTAGTTGCTAAAAAAAATTGCAATTCACTGTGAAATAATTACACACTGAGATGAAGAGTTATCATGGCATACTATATGGTGTGCAGTTGGAGAAGAGCTGATATGGGATACTACTATGTTGGTGATTGATTGGACGACAGCTCTATCACTAATAGGCACTGTGTAGACTCCTGTATGGAGGAAATCACTCATAGCAAATTATGAAGTGTTCAAGAATTTGTTTTATAGTTCTAACTACTTAATATATTTGCAGCTTATGTTAAAAACAGTGTACATGGCAACACTGGCAGAGTGCCATCTCGCAACATGCCATATTTGGGTAATGACAAATAAGAATGTTTCTAGTAGATGGATATTCAAATATTTCTTTGCACTCTGAAGTTCTGAGCACTGAAGATCATTAGAAGAGAGCTCTCCTGAGTATAAGTACAACTAAAACTGTCTGTTTGTGGTTTATTATATTCATCATGTAATAGTCTGTAGAGCGTTGGCTGGCATACCAGGAGCCGTGGGGATCTTCTTCAGAAACACTGAGCTCGCTGAATGTCTGCCTTGATAAAATCATGTTTTCAAAGAATTTGGAATAAGTACAGCCTACACGTAACATTTATCTCCGCTAGATGATCTGCTTCCTGCAGATTCCATTATCAGAGTGGTGGAAAATTGAAACTAAATAATTTACAGAATGTTAACTTCACTTCCCCACAAAGATCACATTCCTGTGTCATGCCGTTTATGATTCAAATGAATTTTTGTAAACTAGCTCATAAGTTTTCACTGGCAACATGGAAAAATGTACCTTTAATCCTGGGGATATTGTTTTATAGTGCCGGTGGGAGACGGCCAGCCCGAACCTCCCCTGGCTTAAGTATTCTTTGTTTATTTCCCCCCTCATCATCTAGAGCAGTGGTTCTCAAAGTGGGCCATGGCATATTTGGAGTAACTAAGGTTCAGAATGGCAAAAAAAGGTTGAGAACCCCTGATCTAGATATCTATCAAATCATCCCTTGTGGTTTACTGGCAGATCTGGATCTACTTTATGCCGACCCCTTCTGAATAGTTAATATAGTCTTGCCCATGTCTCAACATTGCTAATTACCCATGTTATTTTCATTACCAACATTTAATGCATTTAATAAATCTTGCAGCTTCACTCACATTATACTGGCTGTGAAAGTTTAACATTACTTTACTGCTAGTGTACTTATGTAAATACTATTTATAACTTCCACTATTGTGTTCATCAAATTCAGCCGTTTCTTTTTTTTTGTAGTTTCTTAACATTTTTTTTACCCATGACTTTCTTGAATGACTTTACAATAATCTTCCATTAAGTTGTGTAATTGGCATTTATCACACTCAGAATCATCATGTCTTTAATTTTTGAAAGCAATTAAAAGTAATTTTTGTTAAAAATAAGTTTTGCAAAGTGTAAAAATTTGAACTTAGAAGTACAGATGACTAGGTTCAGACTTTTAATCAACAAGCTTTGGCGTAAATGAGGTGATTTCCAAAAATAAAACAACATTCAGACAGAAATTTCAATACTTTAGCCTTGAATTTCAGAATAAAATTTTGTGAATAAAAAAATAAATAAATTTGAAGATTGAGGACACTGAGATGTTGCAATTGTTATATGTTGTTATATGGGGACCAATACTTTTTCTTCTTTTTATCTCTATTTTGACATAGCGTTTTGAAATTAGGTGTAGTTCAGAGTAGATACTTTTTTCTTCGTGTAGTGAGGCAGGGAAAATGTTTGACATTCATTGTGTACATATTGTGTAGTTAACAGCAGTTTTCAGAAAGGACATCTCCAAATCATGTGACTTGGCTATTTTGTTAAACCCAATACATTGTTAGAGCTAATTTCATTTTTTAAGCAGAAGTAAAGCAGTTATGACAGCAAATTAAGCTACTTACTAAATATTATTTTTCTAATTGTAAATTAAAATTTATTTGTGACTGCATTTCCTTTGCTCCTGAAGTACATGCTGATTTTTCATAGCTCACCTTTCTTTTCCCCCACCCATCTGACCACCCCCAACCAGATGCATTTTTTTTTTGGCCATGACTTATATACTGGATAGATTGACTTATATACTGGATAGATAGATTGACCTATATACTGGATAGATAGATTGACCTATATACTGGATAGATAGATTGAATAAAAAAGGCAAATGTAGTCCCATAGCAAATACTGCCCTAGGGCTGTGAAGTGTTAGAGACTTTACTAAAGAGTTAGTTCCTTTCCCCTCCACTCCTTATGGAGAATGGAGTCATTACTGCAGCTGACCCTTGCAGGAAACCAGCATCAAAGCATTTATGTGCTCTTGAAGTAGTGGCTACTGTAGCACACAGGAGGATCTCACTGTGGACCCAATGATAGGCAGGGGGAGCTGAGAAGTGGCTCTGTGTAGGACATGACAATTCCTTGGGAGAGCTCAGTATTCTAGCTCTGCATAGTTGGAGAGCCCCCTCCCTTTGGATGGCAAAGGTTGCACAGTGTGCCACATGCTTCTTACTCCTAGCTTGGGACCATATGTCATGATCCTTTAAATGCAAGCCAAGCTGGAGAACCTGGAGCTCATGACTTCAACTCAACAATTTCAGAATGGCAGAAAATGCCTAGATCTACAGTGTAGATAATAAGAGTAATCAACTTGGTATTGGCTGCAAAAGAGCGAGAAGCTCAGCAGTCCTAGTTCAACAACAACATAGTGAGATTGCCAGCCCCATGCATAACCTTAGTCCCTTCTAACAAAATGCATGAAAGTGCAGTCGTCCCGTTCTTTGTCACCTCAGAGATGCCCTGTGAACTATATGGAAGTGTAGCAGAAGGCTAAGAATTCCAAAGGCCTATGTGGGTACCCTGAAGTGGCCAGGACAACGAAAGAAAGCAATGCTAAGATCAGAAATCAGAAGTACAGTGCTTGTTGGACTTGTCTTGAGAAAGATAGAAAACATCACGATAATAAGACAGTACTAATCTAATGGAAAACGAAGCAGCAGATTCCAAAGAGAAGATATACCAGACATTATCATCATGTTTCCTTTTGCTCCCTGTGGAGCTTAGAGCCATCACTGCAGCTGGTACTCACAGACCGCCTGCACAAGTTGAAATCAATGTAGCAACTTAATAAAAAATGTTAAAGATACTAAGGTTTGATCACTTAAGCTCTTATTTGTAGCCATTTGCTTCTGGGCATCATCATCATCAGAGCATTTATGTGCTCTTGCAGAAGTGGTTTCTGTAGACGTTTGTTTTACATGATGAGGTTGCCAGCCCCATATACAACCTCAAATTAGTCACCTCATACAACATGCATGGAGAAGTAGTTGTCCCATTCATTCTTTGTCTCTTTGGAGACATACGGGAACTATGCTGAACAACGTAACAATATTACACAGAGGAGAGTTAACAGCAGAATAGACTGGGAATATTGTTACTGTGGTTCAGAAGCGATATTACTACACTTCAGGCAAACCCATAAAGGCTATCAGTCTTTCTTAGCAAATGTTGAAGGGTATTGTTAAGTTACCACAGGTATGAATGCTGATTTGGCTCAGAACTTGTGCTTGTTCACCACGTCCCTTCATGAAGAACATTTGTCTCCCTTTTCCAGTGCTAAAAACATATTTTTTTTTTAATACGTTTCTTTTTTTGCAACTAATGTTCAGCATGTTTCATATTCTTAAACATTATCCTTAATCCGCTAGCCATATGTTACATATAGACTGTTACTTCAAACTGTCAGTGACCTTGCTACAACTAATTTGATTTGGTTTATCTGCTTTATCAACCGAGTAATGAATAATTAAAACAAGAAAAATGGTATTGAATCAGTTTTACAATGGACATTACACTAGAAATACAGGATGTTTTGGGGGTTAATCCTTCGTCAGCCACTGTTACAAACTGGGGACAAAGACAAGAAATATAGACAGGCCAAGAAAAAAAAAGACAATAGACAATGCAAACCTGTAGACAAAAATGATGAACAAATCGAACAAAGATATGATAAGCGATACAGAAAGATGAAAAATGTGCACAAGTGCAGTAAAAAATAAGCAAGTAAATAAATGTGGAACAATAATGAAAGAAATAACTAAACAAAATTCAAAGCTGTTAATAGGTGCATAGGATTTGTTTTTATTGTTTGGCTTTTAATAATTATTAAAGACAGAACAATACGTTAGGCATATATACTAACATTTACGCCACGTATTGTGCTAACAGTTTCATGTTTTGTTAAAATTCTCAAAGTTTGATACTCACAAATGTTTTGTTGTTTAAGTATTACGTGTAATTAATTTGCAAAGTTGTAAATAGGATCATTTGCTAAAGAACAATTTTCCTACATTGCATATCATATGCTTTTTTTTATCAGTATATGTAAATATTTTATTCCTGCATTTAGCTGTGTGTAGCAGAGGAATACTGGAACTGCTTATAAGCAATATTGAAATTAGGACAGATGTGTACATTTTGCAGACGATGGGGACACTTGCAATTTTGCCCAAATGGTTATCTAAGTGTTAGCCTATTAAGTCAACCAAGTTGGTACACCCTCAAATAAGAATGTGGAGATGCAGTAATATGTAGTAAGCTAGGTTTTTTTTTTTTTTAAATAGGACCTCAAATCTGTTTTTTTTTTCTTTTTATTATTTTTGAAAAAGCTTCAAACAGGGTTAGGGTTATGGTTAGTATTACCCCAGTATTTTAGATGCATGAAAGCATATCTGGAGTCATCCTTGTATGACCTCCAGCAAAACACTATGCTATGGTATACAGATGTGGATGTGAGCCTCTGTCTGTGAGGCTGATCACACCCTCATGGACTCCTGAAATCATCCACACACTTCCAGAGATTCCCCCTGTAGTGACGCATGTTGAGAACCCAGCATTGTACACTAAGCTTGGGGGTGTCACTTAAACCTCAGACAAAACTCTGGCTTCTACCTGGTTGGCTGCATGCAGGAGGTTCTCACAATGGATCCATGATAGGCAAAGGGGAGCTGAGAAGGGCTCTGTGAAGGACATGACTACTCCTTGGGAGAGCCCAAAACCAGAGCGCAATATTTATCTTTGCATATTTAGAGAGCTACAGACTTTCATAAATGGGTGCTTGTGTAGAATAGAGGGATTAAAATGGTATGACAAGGTTACCAACATGAAACTGAGGACAAGAACTAGACAAGTGCCAGTGGAACAAGAGATGAGAAGAAGGCGATGGATAGGACACACACTGAGGAAATCTGTTGATAGCATTACAAGGCAGTCCTTGTTCTGGAACCCCCAGGGCAAGAGAAGCAGAGGTAGACCAAGAAGCACATGGAGAAGAGAACTGGAAACAGAGGTGAAAATGATGAGGAGAACATGGAAAGAACTTGAGATGATGGCACGTGACAGGAGGACTTGGCATGTGTTTGTTGAAGGCCTATGCTCCTTTGCGAGTGGAGGGTTATGAATGAGTGAATATTTAGAGAGCTGCCATTGATAGTGGGTAAAGCACAGTATGCCACGCACTTCATCCTTCTAGTTCGAAAACCAGATGTGATAATCTTTTAAATGCCAGTGAAGCCAGGATAGAATACCCAGGCAAGAAACTGAAGCTCTTGACTCCAACTCAACAGATTTCAGAATGGTAGAAAAGCCACAGGAAATGCCTAGATCTACAATGTAGGATAACATCAAGGAGTCTGCAGCTTGGTATTGGCTGTAATAGAGCAAGAAGTTCAGCAGCCCTAGTTAAACAAAAATCCCAGTATTTTCTTGTCTCTGCAGTCTAAGCCTGTACCTAAAATACTAATGCTCAACCCTTGAATGTAACCGTCTCCAGTCTTCTTCTTCTTGCGATCGCATCTTTGATGATTACACCGTCAGACGAGTTCTCATGATGAATTTCTGTCTCCAGTATTTTGTTTTATTTTTTTGAAACAATAAATTATTACAAATCTCAAAACAATAACGGCTAACGCTAATCTTAACCGTAACTCTTTGCTGAGCTTTCGTTTTTTTTCCCCAAAAAATTTACCTTATAAAAAATATTTTTTTTAAATCAATAGACTAGCTATTTGGGTGACATTAGAAGTGTGTCCTCATAGTCTGTGATTCAACCTCTTTGTACAGTGCTTCTTTTTTTTTTTTTTGATGGATATTTTTAGGCACAGATCTCATATTTATGATCATTTTCAGTAGAACATTTTTCATCGTCTTCCACATGTCACTGAAGACTGCATCCGATTCTGCCACTTTTAGTGCTTCACTCAGTATTTTCATCAACGTAGGGCAGTTTTCAGTCTGTTGATCGTTTGTCTCACTTTCTATGGATGTTGCCATTGTACAAACAAGCACCTGTTATTCATTAATGTTTACATTGTTTTATATGCTAGAGTTATAAATCTGCTTAAGTCTTTGCAGGTTCATTGACAAAATACCATTTTGGAAACCTTTCTATTTGAAAACCTCAAGCATGTACTAGATTTTTCTTTTCCTGCAGGAGTACAAATGTATCTATAGGCATGTGTGGTACCCACAAGTAATAATGTGTCACTATAACTGTTATATGCCACTTGTAGTGCCCAAGTGTCTCTGATGACATAAAGTAAGAATACATAAAGAAAGAATCTATAGGCATGTGTGATACCCACAAGTAATAATGTGTCACTATAATTGTTATATGCCACTTGTAGTGCCCGTCTCTGACATAAAGTAAGAATACATAAAGAAAGAATCTATAGGCATGTGTGGTACCCACAAGTAATAATGTGTCACTATAATTGTTATATGCCACTTGTAGTGTCCAAGTGTCTCTGATGACATAAAGTAAGAATACATAAAGAAAGAATCTATAGGCATGTGTGGTACCCACAAGTAATAATGTGTCATTATAATTTTTATATGCCTCTTGTAGTGCCCAGGGGTCTCTGATGACATAAAGAAAGAATATGCGTACTGCTTCCTGGGGCATGTCATACAAGGCAACTAATATGAAGTTATGCATGGGGCTGGCAACCTCAACATGTAAACCCCACTGCTAAGAAACCACCACTGTGAATGTTTGATGTAGGCTTCCTGCAAGGGGTCCAGCCATACTAGTAGCTCCATTAGGAACGAAATGAGGAAATGACGATAATTTTTATAGTTTCTTCTTCTGCATTCAGTTTGTAGTCATGCTAAATCTGCATGCCTGTTGCCAGGACAAAGTCCAGTCTTTTCCAGGTAACCACGGCAGCCCCATAGCTTCTGCTTGAGCTCAGCATCCACTGACCAGGTCAGACGCCGTGGGTCATCATGGGTTGGGTAGTTTTGAAGAATGTGATCAGGGGTCTGGATTCCAGTTCCACATGGACATTCGTTTGTATGACATATCCTGGGGCGATAGTGATGGCCCAGTAATCTGCAGTGGCCAGTTCTCAGGCACAAAATGAGGATCTGTTGGTGGATTGGGTCATCTCTGTTGTAAATATCACCTTCCACTGATTTTTGTACTTGTTGTGGATGATGGGTTTATACAGTGTAAAATTATTTTGAAAAAATTTTGTCTAAAGCCCCAATCTCAACTTTATAAATTCTGAAGATGTGCCGCTGTGGAAGAAAACAAATAGAAAAGAAATGAAAAACTTCGCACATTTCATCACTTGTTACCATTTTTTTTTCCTAGCGGGTTTTGCCTTCGTGTGGTGAGGCACATTCCCTTTAACCTAGACTTTAGTCCATTGGTGATATCAGAACGTAATTTGTCATTCAAAAAAAAAAAAAAAGTGAACTTTGTTAACAAAAGTACAGCGGTGATAGATACTAAGTTCTGAAAAGGACTAATAGTGTCTATCTGCTAGTATGATAAAGCCATGAAAAGGATTTATCCTCAAAAGGACTGCCAGCCACACCAACGCTGCACGTACTTCCTCTGTTCACCGGCTGTAATGTTTTGTTTCCATAAAGTGACTAACTTAATACGGCAGCACCACTATGTACACCTAACCTACTTTATTCATCTACTGCTTATGTAATGAAGCACTACAATTTAGGCTGATTACTGACCTCCAAATCCAGTGCTCATACTATGACCTAGTTTGTGGTCATGTATGTGTTTGTTTTAAGAGGTCTGTCACCCATTCCATTCATGTTACTCCTAGGACACCATTCATTCTTGGTTGGTTCTAGCATCTTCTTGGTTGGTTCTAGCATCATATGTACACAGTGCACTAATATGGAGCTACACATATTACATACAATAACTCTAAATAGAAACTCATCATGTACAAATAACTAAATAGAAACTCATCTCATCCAATAACTAGATAGAAACTCATCCCATACAATAATCAAACAGGAACTTATTCCATACAGTAACTCGAAACAGAAACTCATCATATACAGTAATGAAACAGAAACTCATTCCATACAATAAAAAAAACAGAAACTCATCACATACAGTAACGAAAGTCATCCCATTCAATAACTAAACAGAAACTTAACCCATACTATAAGTAAATAGGAACTCTTCTAGTACAATTACTCTAAATAAAAACTCATCCTATGCAATAAGTAAAAAGAAACTTTCTCATCACAGAAACTCGCAGACGGCGGCTCCGCCAACAATAACATCTAAAAAGTCGTTGGTTATTAACATGAGTTTAACTTTTCTTTGTGCGTGACTGAATGTTTCAGGTGTATGAGCACTAATATGCAGTAGCACCCCACTTAGAGGTCAGGCTACGTTTCTAGAAAATGGAAGGAAGGAAGAAAAGACGGAAGGCAGGCTAGGGAAGAAAGACACAAAACAACAGAAAAGTAACAGATGTGATAGGCACTAAGGGGAATTGAATAGAGATCATCAGAATGACGTTGTCACCTCAATGCGAGAGTGCATTGTGACAGGTGGAGGACAAACGGCCAGCTAGCATCCAAAAAATAAAGCGCAATCTTTAGCAGAGGTCACTTTTATGATATGCAACAATGGAATATAGGACCAGGAATAACCCAGATCATTTTATAGATTCAATCACCTCGTTAACTTTCTTATTCACAAGTATAAGCGAAATAGAATAACAGGCTGAAATACTAGTACTAGTAGATTTTATAGGAGTATGGATAATAAACATGGAGAACAACAAAAACAACAACCAAAAAGCTACAGACTTTTATAAACGGGTGCTTGCGCAGAATAGAAGGACTGAAATGGTATGACAAAGTTACAAATGTGGAATTGATGACAAGAACCAGACAAGTGCCAGTGGAACAAGAGTTGAGAAGAAGACGCTGGCGATGGATAGGACACACATTGAGGAAGCCTGTTGATGGCATTACAAGGCAGTCCTTGTTCTGGAATCCACAGGGAAAGAGAGGCAGAGGTAGACCAAAAAACACATGTGAAAATGATGAGGAAAACATGGAAAGAACTTGAGCGGATGGCACAGGACAGGAAGACTTGGCATGTGTTTGTTGAAGGCATATGCTCCTTGGGGAGCTAAAGGGTATTGATGATGATGATGATAAGAATATTTATTTATTTCGGTGTTCACACAACTGTTCTTCATTTGTGTAGTTTTATATGTCTTAAATATAACACCTTGCTGAAGACCAGAATGGCAGGACAAGTTGAAGGCAAGCATGCAACAGGAAGACCATGCCATGAGTGGGAAGATAACATCATGAGATGAACTGAAAGAGTCTATCAAAGTGTACCATCAAGATAAAGAGAAGATGGAGATCTATTGCAGCCAACCTTCAACATGGATATGGCAGCTGATGATCATGATGCGCCGTTCATTATCAGCTGTCTTTGTGTGGCTATCTTAAAATGACATTCTATTATCCTATATATAAAATCCCAGCTTTTTCTGTCAGTGCATAACGCTAAGGGATGCAACTTTGGTTGAAAGTTAGACAATTGTATTGTTTCCCTTGTATGTACTCTCCCAAAAATAGGAACACTTACCAAAGAAGAATGTGCAAATGAAGGTGTGCACAAATATATATTTATAGAATGTGTGATCATGTATACACACATTGGGATCCTCGCTGCTGCTACGTAGTTCGTGTACTGTGGTGATGCACAGTGGTTTTTTTTATTTAATACTTTTGAATAAGTAAAATTGCAGTTAGGTATTGGTGCTTTTGAATTTAATTCCCGTCTTATGAAGGGCTTTTACACTAGTTTACATTTAACAGAACATCCATACTAAATATATCTTCCACAGGCAGAGAAAACCCCAATTAAAAAAATAAACATAAGATTAACTCACTTAAGTTAGACACTTAACTAGGGGAAAGAAATAAACTTTAGGAATACAAATCTGCTAATATAAGAAAATTGTTAACATTTTAGAAGATGCACAACACACTTAGACAACAATGAAATAAAACTTTAAAATATCTTGAGATAAGAATAGTAACTCAAAGTAACAACTCCACCTAGTCACAATAAATAAAATAAATGTTTTCAGTTTTAGGAGAACAGAAGGGCTAATAATAATTATTCAGGTCACACAACACTTTATTTAAATACTCTCCATTCAACTGCAAAACAATATTTTATCACAATTTAGTTAAAATATATCATTAGGATACTATGTATGTGTATGTACACACAAGACAGACATTACAGGTCCAAACAAGACTAACTTTCAGCCACATAAACTAATTTTAACTACATCCAAACAAGACTAACTTTCAGCCACATAAACTAATTTTAACTACATCCAAACAAGACTAACTTTCAGCCACATAAACTATATAATTTTAACTAATGTGTAACTAAAGTGAGATCACGGAATGACATTTCTTATGGTAGCCATATCTCATAATGACAGATTTTGCTCTTTGGTAATGTCTTACAAAAGCACAGTCCGGCAATGATGATGCCCTGAAGCAAGTGGCTACAAATAAGAGCTTAAGTGATCAAACCTTTGTATCTTAAACATTTTTATTAAGCTGCTACATTGATTTCAACTGTCAGTGCCACCCCATCAACTTCTCATGCCACCATTAATACTTCCGGAATATTCTGCGATCACCAAGATAATTTTTGTCCACAAAGTCATACCATTTCATGATAGTTTTTAAATTGTCATTATGATTATGAACATACATTAACTAAAATTAGTTTTCATTTTAACACTTTTTCTTTTGAGGGCAGGTTGTTAGTCATGCTTAATCTGCAGGCCTGTCACCAGGATGAAGTCAACAGTATTTTCCAGGTCCTTGTGGCAGACATTTTAAAACATCTTCTGACCATCACACATTCAAATATTTATGAAAATGCTTTAATTTCTGTCTTATATTGTATCTATACATGAACTTTTCCACTGTTTTAAATGTGTTATTTCATTCACTGGACATGCGTATTTGAATCTTTTTATCAATTGTTTACCTGATCACATGGAATTTGTTGCCTAATAATTTTTAACTACAACTGAACATCTGTGTGCATTTCATCTTCCGCTGTTGTCAACTTTCAGTCACTGATCTGTACATTAATCAAGATTCCAAATGTTGATGACATTTTTGCCTTTTAATAAACAGTTAACTTGATGCACACACAAAAATTCTGCCCTTCAAGTAATAGTGTCTGTAATGTTGTTTACTAAAAATTATTATTTTGTACAAGTGTTCATTACTTCTCTGTTCTTCAATTCTCTTGCCATCAATCTCTGTTGCTACTACGAGTGTTCAAGTTATCCTCTTCTAATCATGTTCAATGAAAACCGAATGCCTTTTCTTTAGCTTTGAAACACAAGGTGTCCGAGAATTATTCACAGGATTAAGAAGTTCAATAACCATGAACAGAAACTAGTGTTCTGGATAAATGATACTGCATTTGCAGGCTTAAACTAAGGAATTTTATCGGTCACATTCACTAAAATTTACATTGGAAACAAATAGTAAAGGATACATTTTTAAATATGTCTCCTATTGAGCACCGTTTGTAAAACGTACAATGTCCAGTCGATACTCCAGTTCCCGCCATGTGTTTTGCATCAGCACAGGTGCAATCAATTTCTGAATGTGACCAATAAAATTCCTTGGATTAAGGCTGCAAATGCAGTATCATTTATCTGTAACACTCATATCTGCTCCTTGCTAAGCTGCAACATAAATATTGACATTAACAAATTTTTACGTATTTTGTCGGTACCAGTCAAATGGAGATATTAAACTGCTGCCTTATAGGTAGGCTTGGGACAGTCAAAGGCCAAGGAATGCAACTGGACATAAATGCATGTTGAAATCAGATGCACTGGGCCACATGCCTGACCCATCCTCTCATACACCCACCTCAGCTAGTTTTACACTTTATGCCAAATTCAATTAGTCTGAGTCATCTTCTTCTTCTTCCGTCCTTAGCCAACGACTGGCAAAGCAGTCAGTGGCCATTACGCCTAGTGGCGTCTTAAGGGCAACAGCGAATAGATTTTCTTTGCCGTTGTTCCCATCACGCCTAATGGCGTCTTTAGGGCAACGACAAATCAATCCGTTTGCTGTTGTTTCCATAATCAAAGTGACTGGCAAATGGGTGATCAGCCCGTTGGGAGTCTGAGTCATACTGATTCATCAATTGCTGTATCGGTCTCTAAGAGACGATCATTAATTGTCCTTATGTCCAAATCCAATGTCCGCACTATGGAAGCTCTCAAGGCTAGTCTGTCAGCTCTCTAACTGCCATGCACTCCTGCATGACCACAACAGTAGAACCGCACAAACGGAAAACAGCCACACAAAGCAGCTATACACTTGCAACAAACACAGCAGTTCAAATTTAGTCCGATTTATTTGTCAGATTCAGTGGGCAGCATGAACATCACAACTTGTGGTCTTCCCCACCTCCCCCGAGAGGCATAACAATAAGCAATAGAGTAATAGTTGCAATAAAGTATCTATCATTGCGGCCTAGTGTTCTTCATACATGGGTTTCAGCATCATTGGGGAGCTGCAGTCTGAGCAGAAGGGGTTCCTCAACTCTTTGTTTCCAGAGTTATTTTGCACCCTGTGCCAGACTTTTTTTCGGGGCAGAATTTTATAGAGTGAAGTGTTCATCTTTTAGTCTAAATTTGTTTGTGAATTTTCCTTTGAACAAGCACATATTATGTATCAACATGAAGGGGAATGGAAGGAAAATTGTAATTATTAATTTATTTTGTAGTATTAGTAAACATGCAGTTAGTAGACATTAAAACATGATGACTGTTATTTGAAAAACACCAAAACATTAATAGCAAATTGTGCACTTACTATGGCCAGTTAATGTTGTAGTCATTAAAACTTACCATTCAGACTTGAAACATCAAGGTAATCCATTTTTGAAATAACACAACACTAGATATAGCCAAATTTAGCACATTTATGCAGTGTATGCTATAGCCACTAACAAATTCACAACACTGAAAAAATCCCAGAATATATACATTACCATATTTTGGCTTTTTCCAGCACATAAACTAGAATAATATCAAATGAAACATTTTCACAATATATTTACATGTTTATTTTATGATTCAAACTTGCGCTTGCGTGTGCCATAACTTGAAGCGGTGAGGATGAAGTCGAGGTCCTCACAAATAAAGACTGTCCTCTTTACATCCTTTGGTGTACTACACACTCTGCAGCATCCATCATTTTTTACTCTAACAGTAACATGCTTCAAGCCCTGAAGTCTTTCTATTGCATTTGACTTAACAGGGCGGCCAATTCTGGATCTCATCATGTCATCTGCATCAGTCATCAAGTCAGCTGCTGCTTCTGTAAGCTGGTTAATTAAAATCAGCTTGAATTTTTTAAGTGACATTTTTGTCAGTGCCCTCTGGTAGAGACAGAACATATAGAATATGTGCATTATTGCAGCAAATCTCCACTATCCAGTGGTATATGTTCTTCCACCATTTATTGCTTTTCCTTGTGTGGAGTCCATAATAACTCAACATCTGGTCAGCCTTATCACAACCATTTATGCTCATATTGAAGCTATGGATAGTGGATGGTTTGGTTTTTTTGCCCGTGTGTAATGTCTTCAGCATTTCCATTTGAAGTGACTATCACCACAGGTTTTTTTTTGCCTTTTTATCCTTCCATGCAGTGCACACAAGTCTGTCATCTTTAGAGACCCAGTGCTGGCTTTCCATATGTTTCAAGGAAAGACCTTTCAGAGCAAGAGGAAAACCTTTTCTATTGGTCTGGAGTGTCCCTGTGAAATAGAATTTATGTGCAAGAAGGAAATCAACTAAAGCTCTGGTGGTGTAATACCTGTCAGCATAGATGTGGTATCCACTTCCAAGACAGCTGAGGAGGGTACTGAAGATTTTAATGGCATGGCCATTGTCAGAATCACACTCTGGACTGTATGAAGTATCTGCTCCACAGTAAGTGAGCAGATTCAGTACATATCCAGTGGCACTGTCTACCAATCCAAAACTTTTTATGTGATACTTTTTGGGCTTGGATGCATTAAACTGCTTATATCTCCAACGCCCCTTGAAACCAATAATCATTTCATCAATTGAAATGTTTTCAAATGGTATAAAGGCACTGTTGAAATTTGAACTAAGCATATCCACAAAAGGCCCAATTTTGCTCTTTCCATCAGCATCTGGAAATCGGATCCAACACGAAAATAAGAATCTTCAACTCAAATGTGAAGTCAGTCCTATTGTATGGCTCTGAAACAACAAAGACAACGAAAAAGCTACAGACTTTTATAAATGGGTGCTTGCGTAGAATAGAGGGATTAAAATGGTATGACAAGGTTACCGAGGTGAAACTGAGGACAAGAACTAGACAAGTGCCAGTGGAACAAGAGATGAGAAGAAGACGATGGCAATGGATAGGACACACACTGAGGAAACCTGTTGATAGCATTACAAGGCAGTCCTTGTTCTGGAACCCCCAGGGCAAGAGAGGCAGAGGTAGACCAAGAAGCACATGGAGAAGAGAGCTGGAAACAGATGTGAAAATGATGAGGAGACCGTGGTGCACTATAGCTTCCTTGTTGCATGGACTGATGATACTGGTTATAGCTATTATAATTCGTTGCACTATTAGCAGGGTTTGCTCTGCAGGTCCTGAAATTATGCCGTGTTTTACCACAATGGTAACAATTGCCCGGGTTAATATTGTGCACATTGTGTGGTCTCTGTGTAGGGGAATGATGAGGATGGCTGTTATTTCTATCATAACCAACAGGTGTGGTAAAGTGGGATGATATAAATATTTATAGGGGACTTAGTGTACTGACTGAGATCAGCTGTGAAGGTATCTGTATCTAATAGGTGTAGTGTTTTACAGATAACCTTACTTGCTACCACATTTATACCTCAGTCAGAATTATTCTGGAATATGGTGATGACTACGTTGAATGTCTAGGGTATGTATATGATGAAGTGTAAGTCACAACAACAACAGACAGATAAACAATTTAATTTATTTCACCACACTTGACAACACTGTGACACTCACACACATTTAACACTCTATAAGACTATCTTAAATGAGTCACTGGTAAAGTTTCAAATATTTATGTATTAATTACTTTCACTACTATATATATGTCCTGATTCAACTACAAAGTGAACCAGGAATCACAATCAATTGTAATCACAATTTATATATACATAATTTATAAATATGAACTTTGTAGTGACATATTTTATTAATATTATCCTATGTGTGTCAGTTGTGTAGTAGTACTATGAGGTAATACTGGTTTTGTTTTTCAAGCTATGTTGTTATTTGTCATCATGACTTCAAGTGTTTGTTTATCTGGGAAATAGTATGGGGAAAAAGTTCAGTTCCTGTCAATTTAAACAAGGTATTGTCCCTCTTTTTTACTAAAATGTCAATTTTTGAGGGGACACATAATGTTGAGCTCCACTGGCCACAGAGGCTTAACTTTCGTGATGGCGGCAGGAAAAGACTCCTCTGCTCGATTGCTCCCCTGTATTCTGGAGACACCTCACTAGTCGCTATCTGGACCCAGGAGTATGCTGTCAGCCTCCAGATTCAGCAAAGCTCAGACCAGGTGCTGCTCAATAACTTTAGGACCACAGTCCCTGAAACAAGAAGGTTGTACCTCCTACTTCATAACTAATTTATAATCTATTTACAGACTGAACACAATACATAACAAACACTGAGTTCAGAGCGGTAGGCCAACTGTCAGCTTCATCTGAAATAATTTACACCAGTATACTCCTCCCTAATGGTCACTACGCCTCTGCAATTCCAGCATTAGTTCTTTCTAGTCAATAAGATAGGTGTCAGTGTACTGTTTGGCAATTCCATGCAGTTTTACTTTTCTCCGACACCTTCTGTTCAGGTTGGAGCACTATATAGGCTTTGCCTCATGTTCGCTACTGAACCACACACATATACAGACATAAATTATCAATTTACATTCAATTTTCATTAAAAAGATATTGAATATATCAAGCTTACCACAATTCATGGAATAATACACAGTTACGTTGACTGGCAATGAATATAGCACAATTTCGATCTGCCGATGTCCCAGGCTTTTATTTAGAAAAATATGCACTGGCGCTCAACGCACTGGTTCTTTAGTAAGTTTATTTGAAAATGTGGTACTAAACTGACGCTCCTAATTGCCTATATTGGCGGGTCTAACCAATCGAGCCATGTTTACACAAGCGTTTGAAAAAAAGCACCCTTCCTTCCGTCTCCCCTAACAACAAAAGATAGTATTTGTAGCCCGACTAATCGTGTTTAGCCTTACATTTACTTTCCGCCAATCAAATAGGAGGTAACATGTTGGCCTATTTCCCGTACAATGGTGGTGTCAAAATCTGCCACTGAGCGATTCTGATTTTGGTGTTGTCTGACACCCTCACTATTTTTTTTGGCTATAATTTGTTAATTCCTAGACTGTTTGCATAACGTTTAACATATTCTTTGTCAGCAAGTCCTAAGGAACCCAAATATATAAATTTAATGGAGCTAAGGGGCTGCGTTCAAAATATGCATTTTCTTCTAGGATAGTCTTGCTGTTGCCACCTCCTCACTTCCAAACTTTATGGTGTCTGGTGTACTGTCATGTTTTCAGACATAAAACAGTATAATGTCATATTTCCTAATAAGAATTTTGTAAGTTTTAAAACCTAACTCTCGTATGGGTAGTGTTTTTTATCACTGTCGATTTGAAAAAAGCTAGTGCTTGTGGCCTTACACGCGTGATGGTAGTAATTGTATAGCGAGACGCGTGTTAGTGTGGCATGCGTTCCGGCTTTCAGCCCTCCCTTCTCTCTATCCTAATTCCATCTGTCTTTCGTTTATGGTAACTTAGTGTATAAAATGACATGAATGGAATATTAAATATAGGTCAGCTTGCGTATCTCAAGGTTTTTCTTAGAAATGCAGTACACGTTTTATCGTAGAAAGCGTGTATGCTGCAGTAGGCTTTTACTATCAACGTGAAACGTTACAATTTGCAGACGAAGTAGAAAACAAGGGGGATTTCGAGTACAGTCATTGTGACAGCACTGTTCTTTACCATTCTTCTTTCCTTTTATTGAAGTTATTTGTTAGGCTTTACATTTACTTTTTAATTTATATATGTGGATTAGAATTTCACACGACAACAGGACGACTCCATTTTTGTCTGGAATGACCAATCTCCATGGGTTCATGGTCATATGTGTGCTCCTGCTCTACCCTAGGTTCACGTCCAATACGTTGGTGGAATCATTTCCTTACATTGTCCTCTGTCACTGCAGCCTGGATAGTTTCAGTGACAGTTTTGGTATCTTTGCGTATGAGATGGAGTTTTAAGTGGTCTGCATATAATCCATCCACAAAGATACCTACAAGGTGTCTCTCCAGTTCTGGGTTTGCCACAGATCCGTCAAAAAATGCTTCTTCCACCAAATTAAGAAGACGATCACCATAAAATTGTACTGGTAAATTTTTCTCCTGTTTGATCTTCCTTAACATAGACCAAGCGTGCTGATTATCTACAATATCGCTGAATCGTTGAACCATTTTCTTTAGGGAGTCATAAGTTTCATTGGGGTACAGTTGTCCTCTTCGTCTTAGAAAGTCTGTAACTAGCGAATCTGAGCTTAAAAAAGCAATCCGCTTTTTATCTGTGTCACTTACGGCATCAACTATGGAGGCAAACTTGTCGATATCAGACAGCCATCTCCGAAATTTTTTCGCATCTCCGCTGAAAGGTGAAATAATGGCCCTTATCCGATTAAATTTGGCATAGTGGTCCACATTATGCAGTGTGGCAGTTATTTGTTGCTGCGCCATCATGGTGGGTTCTGCTTCAGGCGGTAGCAGTGCTGAGGCTGCGGGCTGTGCTTGTTGGAGCTGTACATATTGTTGCTGTATTTGCTGCTGTCGTTTTTGTCCTTGTAGATATTGTTGCTGCATTTGCTGTTGTTCTGTCAGCTGTTCCATGTCCATTTATTCTATATTTCGATAATATTGCGCCTTGTATTTGCCTGTCAGTGGTTCTCAGTGATCCTTTTTACTATGGCCGCTCTCCTTAAGAGGACTGGTCACTCGGCACCATTTCTACTCATATGTGACAGGGGAGTGCAGTGTGGAGCTGTTTACGGCATTATTCTCTACTTATTTGTGGCAGTGTTCCGTATTCAATTTTTGTTTTTGTGTTATCCTTTTTACTCTTATTGATATTGCCTACTCCAATTTCTGATCTTTGTAGTTACTCCAAGTTTGATCTTTACTGGCTTAAAGCCCGCCAGAGTTTATTATTTCTTGGGTTATGTTGAAAAGTGACCAGGCCTGTTCTTTCCTCTTATGGATGTTACGAGTTGGAGAGAATAGTGGTGGAGATGTGTGAACTTTGAACAGTACATCTAAATGGAACCAACTGACAAGCAATTCTCCTCAACAGCTTTGTTCATTAACAAAGAATTTTTATTTAAACTGAACTGGTTGACACAGGCAATAATTCATTTACAGTGCATATTTACATCAATACATCCTTGTTTATTTTTCTTATCATGTACAATGTATCTTCCATCCCTCACTTCTATCCAGGGAGGCTTATAACATTCTTCTTCAACATCATATTTTCCCCAAGCTCTTGCTAATAAAAATCTCGTAGTTGGGTACTTCGTTAGAAGGTTTCCTTACTGTGTTTATTTCCTCCTCTATCCACTTCATTTATTTTTTAAGTGTCCTTCTTTAACCTCTTCATTTATTTCTATGTCTCATTACGAACAACCGTGCTGAAATAAAAACAATATTTTTGCGATTGTTCTTTACTTACGTGGGTGTACCACTAAACAACATCTGCATGTGTATAATTTACACAACCAAGGATATCTCTTCCTGCGACTGCAGCATAGTCGAAGATTATGAACTTATAATCTATTTTGTTGAATATCTCAACGTGGGAGCGAGACGGTCACAAACGTATCTTCATGCACTGCTTGACTTCTTCCAACTCTTCTCTGAATATTATTTTTCAGCCGGCTTCGTAGTGCGTGCTTGCTGGCTACTTTTCATTGGTTAAAGTTTTTCTCTATTCATTTATTTACTGGTCATTCTTTCATGTTATCTTACAGGGAGCAAGGCTGTTCCCATCTACGTCACTAATCTCCATGGTAACTCCCGCCAATTCGTAGCGTGGTTTATGTCAAGGCTGACATAGTTAAATTTCACCCCACTTCACCCTGCACTCAGGTGTGTTGGGTTTTTAAAAAAATATATTTGTTTCTTTTTCTTTTAAAAAAAATCTTGCTTACTGGTTTTCTATAACAGTGAATGATAGTTTCTATTATTTGGACTCTAGCACAAATAAATGCTATGGTGGTAGGTCATACGGCCACAAAAGTTACCAACGTGGAACTGAGGACAAGAACTAGACAAGTGCCAGTGAAACAAGAGATGAGAAGAAGACGATGGCGATGGATAGGACACACACTGAGGAAACCTGTTGATAGCATTACAAGGCAGTCCTTGTTCTGGAACCCCCAGGGCAAGAGAGGCAGAGGTAGACCAAGAAGCACATGGAGAAGAGAGCTGGAAACAGAAGTGAAAATGATGAGGAGACCATGGAAAGAACTTGAGATGATGGCACGTGACAGGAGGACTTGGCATGTGTTTTTGAAGGCCTATGCTCCTTTGGGGGTGGAGGGTTATGAATGAATCAGCATCTGCATCTCCCACATGAAGCATTGTGTGATATATAGCCTCAAATCTCTGTCTTTCAAACATTTTGATGTAGAAAGGTGTATACAAGCTTGGCTCTCTTGAAAAGTAGTCACAGATGCTTGGTCTCTTATCCAACCCCACTGAATTAGTGAATGCAATGAATTTTAAAAATTCATGCCTATTTACAGGTTTCCAGTTGCTATACACTGAATTTGTTTTTTTAGCTGGGGTGTTCATACGTACACATCTTGTGGCATATTCATTGATGCTTGTGATTATATATTTCATCACATCATTTCTGACAAAAGTCAAAAAGCAATCCAGTGGTGTTGTTTCATCAACATATTCTGGGTTTACACCTGTTGCTGCTTTCGTACCTCGTGGCTTGGGGATAAATCTAAAGTTGTTTGAAGTTTAAACTGTACTTCTAGCATCATCAGCAACCTCTGACCAGTCATCTAGTGTTGTAAGCCTAGCTTTCTTACCTTTTGATGGGCCAGGCTGGGGCAACACCCTCTCGTCACCTGAATCCGAAGTGTCTGACATTGCTGCAACACTTCCATCATATGATAACAAACTATCAGAGTCCATCAAACCATCTTCACTCTCCATTATATTTTCAAGTAAACTTAATGCTTTAGATGCAGACATTCGTCTAGAAGGCATAGAACTAATAGGAATATGACTTGCCATAACGCTATAGCCACACACAAATTTTTCACAAAATCGGATCACTCCTGACAAGCAAATAAATTCGATAACAAAGAAATAACACGTGTGTACCGCTCAAAAATCTTCGACTAAATGGACAGACTGCAATAACGGAAGTTCTGTTAAGGTTTAGAAACATGGATTTGATTACATGGTTAAGTTTCTACATTTTTTAGCGAGAATTCTTTAGTCACGCCCTGAGCGTTTGGCGGGCACGGCGCATTGCATTTTGCAACGTTGTGAGCGTTGGTCAGGAGTTTAAGATAATATTTCTATATGATCAACAACGTCATCTCTTGTTTCACTCCTTATGGAGTGTGGGGGGGGGGGGGTGTGAATCACTGTACATGGCCCCCATGAGGAAGCCTACACTTACTTACTTAGTCGTTCCCCTTCTACCGTGAGGTGTAGAGGTTTGGAAGAGAGAGCGCCAGACTATCCTATCGGCTGTGGAAGCCTACACTACAGCACAAATGTTTGCGTGTGTGGTTTCTGTAGCAATTAGTTTGACATGATGAGGCTGCTAGATATGCACAACTTCATACTAATCACCTTTTACAACATTGCCTGAAGGAGCAGGTCTTATTCTTTCTTTGCCTCCTGGGAGGACCCCGGGGACCTATATGGGGCATTTTATTTAAATATAAAGGTGGGTGGGTGTGTGTGTGTGTATCTGCAGTATTACTGTGACTTCTCTAAAGTTCTTACTTTTAAAGTTGCAAGAGATTGCTCTAGATCAGTTTCTTGTATCCTCATTTTCAAATTGCTTCAAACATCTACTATCACATAGCTCCCACTTCACACAAGCAATGAAATTTACTCTGTCATAGTTTCAGTTTAATCTTATTTCAATAACATAACCACAAGACATAATATTTTAGTATTTTAAAAAAAAACTAACCTTATGTACATACACATTATCTGCAGTTCTATAAATAATGAAAGGAATAATGTGACACCAAATAAGTTTTAAAAAGGTAGATTTAAAAAAACAAAAAGAGCACAAAGTCCAGTTATTTCTCCTGCTTCTCTCCAATGTCTGTGTCCAGGATCTTGTTGTAGCCATCTGTGCCTTGACCAGCACCTGTGACAACTTCAGATGACCCTGGCCCTGCAATAATGAGGCTAATTTTGAGTCTTGTTCCTCAGTACAAATCTAAAAGCATTCACAGATTAAAAAAAAAACAACTGCAGAGACTACAAAAAGCAACTGCAATGCAGACAAGACATCTTAACATTCATTATTCTTTACCTCCAGAAAGAGCATAGACCTTCAACAAACACATGATTAGATTTCCTGTCTGGTACCATCTGTTCAGTCTTTCCATGTCTTCAAATGTGCTGGGTCAGGATGTGGATGTTGCACCAGTTATCACTATCAATAACTATGAATTGGCAGTGGTGCACCACTTCACATACCTGGGGTCTACCATCAACTCTCTCTGGACATAGAAATTAACAGCCACATTGGCAAAGCCGCAGCCGTCTTTGCCCGCCACACAACGCATGTTTGGGGGAACTAAAACTCACAACGAAGACCAAAGCTGCATCACCACCACACTTCTATATGGCAGCGAGACATGGACAACCTAGGCTAAGCAAGAAAGAAGGCTCAATATCTTCCATCTACAGTGTCTATACCATATCCTTGGTATTTCGTGGAAGGACAAAGTGACAAATATCGAGGTGTTGTCACGTGCTGGCCTCCAAAGCATGTATACATTGCTTATACAGCACATAATATGCTGGCTTGGCCATGTCCGCCGCATGGAAGATGATCGCATCCCAAAAGATATCTTCTATGGACCACTGGCAGATAGCAAAAGAACAGTTGGGCGACCGCAGCTGAGGTACAAAGATGTGTGCAAGAGAGACATGAGGGCACTGGACACAGATCCAGCAACCTGGGAGGATGAAGCTGCGGATCGCACCAAATGGCGATGCTCTTTACGACACCATCTCAGATTGGGTGAAAAAAAGCTCTCACAGAAAGCAGAAGGGAGGAGAAAACGTGGAAAGGAACACCAGGAATAAAAACAGCTTCCCAGTCAGTTATGACTGAAGAGGCTATTATTATTTTATGTCTAATTTACCACAAATTTCACGTCTGCCTCTTTTCTCCGTACCTTTTTCTGTCTCCTTCAACCGCTCTTAGTCCAGGAATTCCAGGACTACCATATAACACTATCAACAGGTTTCTCACAGTGTGTCCTATCCAATGCCAACATCATCTTCTCATCTCTTGATCCACTGGCCCTTTCTGGTTCTTCTCATCAGTTTCATGTTAGTGACCCTGGCTTGCCATTTCAATCCTTCCACTGTGCACAAACGTTGGAACTGGGTTAGCCATGTCCTAAGAAGGGACCCCGACACCACCCCCAGAACTGCTATGCCATGGACTCCAGAAGGACAGAGAAAGAGACTCAGACCAAAGGCAACCTGGCGGAGAACAGTGGAGGCTGAAATGCAAAACATGAACCAGGGTTGGGGCACGGCACAAAGAATGGCCACCGGCCGAGCAAAATTGGGACAATTTGTTGCTGCCCTACAAGACGCCATTATGCGTGATGGCCACTGACTGCTTTGTCAGTCAGGGCTAAGGATCCAAGAAGAAGACGACTGTGCACAAGCACCCTCTTTTGAATATCTATAACTTCTTGTTTATCTTAAAACACAAGCTCGTTTACTCAAAAAGAGTCAATAGAATACACCACTATCACAACACCATAAAGAGATATGAGACGGACAAGAAGAAAACACAGCGCTACCACTATATCAGATCTACTTACATTTTTGTTAAACATAATTAAATCTTGACGACCTTAAACTCGGCTCTATTATTAACTCTTGTAGCAGTTGATCTCTCAGCAATCAATATCAACCATTCAATCGTCTTTTTTAACCCTCAATCACCACTATCAATTTCTCAGTCATCATTGCCTGTTACCACACTCAGTCTATACTGTGTCTACTAGTATTTCAGTTATCATCCTTTGTATTAATGGCCCAGTCAATGTGCAAATTCATCCATCATTTTCTTTTGCACTCGTTACAGAGCACGGAGCCACCACTGCAGCTTGTCCTCTTCTTCACATGCTCCTGCAGCAGTGGTTTTCCCGTTGGCAATTTGTTGTACATGATGACATTGCCAGCACCTCACAATAGTCGCATTGTAGGCAAATATGCAAATTACCTATCTCTAAATCATTATTTTAAATCATCTAATCCACAAATTATAATGACATAATTAGCCACCGGTCGGCAAAGTGGTTACAGTGCTGGTCTCTTGTGTCAAAGCTGCCAGGTTCTATTCAAAGTATCGACATACTCCAGTCTACCCAGCTATTAATGGGTACCCGACTTTGCTCTTTAGTTAAGGAGGGAAAAGGCAGTGAGGAAGGGAACTTGTCACTCCACCTCTTGATGCTGGACCAAGTGTAGTGAAGTCTCTAACACTTCACTCTCCTACGGCAGTATCTGCTTTGGGACTACAAAGAAAGAAGAATTAACCACCAATCATGACAGGACATTGTGCTAATTGTAATGTTACAGAGTATCCTCTTCCAATTAACAAAAGAAGCCATTGTGTCCGACTCTCAGTCCATGCTTCAAAAGGTTCAAAATGGTTGGCTAAAGCATGAATGGAAAACATTCATATAAGCTTCAAATCTGCAGGAGCTGGTGTGGATCTACTGTCCTGGTTATTCAGGAGTATGCGGTAATGAGAGAGAGCTGGCAGACTAGCATTACTCACGGTGAGGATACTGGATATGGAAAAGTGAGATACTGAGAACAATTAATGATCGCCTGTTAGAAAATGACACTGCAATAGATGAATCATCAAGGTTAAGACTGTTGGAATTTGGCAACAAACGTATGAGAGGATGCATCCATCGTGTATACAACCAGCGAGCTACAGGAACAGTTAGCATTCACACTCTTCGACATATACTGAAGGAGACAGAGCACCTATGTGTTTGCTCGGAGTGCAATGATGTCAATTCTCTTCAAGAATAACAACAACAATGAAAGTATTCCCATATTTAATATCTGTATTAATTCAGATACTCACAATTCAGCAAATACTTCAGTTTTATGAAGCCAAACACCTAGAAAACTTCTGCTGGTAATCTTGCATGAAACTGTTCCACATCTTCAAATTTAATAACCCAAAAACTCAGCAAACTTCAGTTTTTGGTTGCAATGAGACAAAACAAGTGCAATGAAGACTAAATTCAACAAGAAGGCTTGCATTTGTCAGATGGAGAAGATAAAAACGAGAAAATGAAAAATAAAGATAAGTGACCAGGTACATAACCAAAGCATTCTTTCAGAAAAGAGCAAACAATATTGGACAGAAAAGAAAAACATAAGACATTCTTCTTCTTCCTCGTTCGTCCTGAAAAGGACGTTGTTTGCGTTATGCCCATTTACAGCGAAGCTGCGATTTTGCGCCTTTCGGCCGACACATCCGACTTCCGCACAGCATTTTTTGGGACCGGGTTAGCCATCCCTCTTCGATCCCTACTCTCTCAGCCAGACTACAGTGATGCAGCCTGTTTCCAGGACCAGCACTTGGAGGTGGAGTAGGGTCTTGGTCAGCTCTGGTTCGCTGACCCTGACGCAAGCAGTCAAGATATGGGTCGCTTACTGCATTCTCTATTGTTGCGTCTTTGGGTCCTCTACAAGACATTCAAAAACAGTTAAAGAACAATTCTGATTTTTCTTTCTTTCTTTTTTTTTTTTAAAACGCTGCAAAGGTTGTGCGCATAAACCAGGTTTTGTTAAAATGTTTGTAAATTCTAACTTTGCTAACTGTCTTACCTGATTCCTTATCTGAAACAAGATTACATTCTGCTTCGGTATAAACCCAGGCCTGTGCCATCAACATCTTCAAGAACTCCTGTGTCTTCGTCATCTGAAAGAACACCCTAAGATCCAAACAAATAAAAAGAATAGCACATCTTGTTAATAACGAAACAGTGGCAAATAAAACTTCTTGCAGCAAACAAATGTGTCAGTGAATGTATACTTTAGTCCAGGGTTTTTTAACCTTAGGGGCCCGTGAATCGATTCTAGGAGGTCCATGTACATAACCTAAAATTTAAAGTGTTTTATGGGACCTCAAGACGCAGCAATAGAGACTGCAGTCAGCGACTCATAGCTTGACTGCCTGCGTCAGGACCAGCGAACCAGAGCTGGTCAAGACCGTGCTCCACCTCCACGTGGTGGTCCTGGAAACAGTCTGCAGCAATGCAGGCTGGCTGAGCGAGCACGGATCGCAATGGGAAGGCAAACCCGGTCCTAAAAAATGCCGTGCAGAAGTCGGATGTGTCGACCGAAAGGTGCAGATATCACAGCTTAGGCGTAAACAGACACAACGCAACCACCGTCCTTTTCAGGGCGAACGAAGAAGAAGAAGAAGAAGAAGAAAGTGTTTTATTATGCTTTTATGTACTTGTTTTTCTACGAAGGGGTCCATAGCCTTCATCAGACAATCAAAGGGGTCCATGGTACACAATAGGTTAAGAAACCCTACTTTAGTAATAATTAAATTACACTTCTTAATCACCTTACATTAATTTACCATTACTTATTAATGAAGTAAAATCAAGAAATAAGTAATATAATTAAAGCCTAGGTGTTATCGGGGCCTGAACGGTGAGCTCAGAAGAGTAACACCGTAACCTGCCAGGCATGTTGTAATAAGCAACTTAGGAAGATTTGGTACGGGGCCGACTATCATATCCTGTAACAACTTTAAGAAACAAAGACCTCAAAAACAATAAGGACAAGTCTATTCAAGAAAATAAGTCAACTCAGCCATCCAAGATAGAAGTGCTCTGATAAGGAGGTGCGTGACACAACTCAGAGATAGAAATATATAGAAATCAAACCCAACACATAAATAAAAATCTTAAACTCAAACATCACTTCAGTCGTATTGTATGGCCATGAAACATGGAGAATACAAATGACAATCAGAAAGATACAGCCTGTCATAAATGGATGCTTATGCAGAATAGGACTGGTTTAGTATTAAGAACCTTCTTCAATGCATTAGGATAACTTCATCAGTGATCCAATCTGCTCCCTTATATCACTTCACTTACATTAATTTAGCACAGTGCACGAATCTGTAGCACTGGCAAGGATCCCAAAAGAGGAATCACACATTCTATAAATATTTTCGGGGTTGTCAGGTTTTCTCAAATTTTTTTGTTTAACCGTAACCTTGCAGCAGCATGTTGTAATACTACTGAGGAAGATTTAATGTGCGCAAACTTGCACACAGACTATCATATCCTGTAACGCCTTTATCCGAGAAGGCAAAGCATCCGGTCTAAACTGGAATTGAAATGGTATGACATGATCTCAAGTGGAAATGGAAAGTCAACTCAGACAAATAGAAGTGCTCTGTATAACAGGAGGTGCAGGAAAATCAGAATCGATAGAAAATATAGAAATCAAACCAAGGTAGCATTACAAGGTAAAAATCTTAAACTGGTATCCTCAGGGTATGAGAAACAGTGGGAGACCAAAAAACATGGAGAATACAAATGACAATCAGGGAAAGAATACAGCCTGATCTTGAACAGCTGGCATGGGATAGCAATAGGACTGGTAGGTTATTGTTGAGAACCTTCTTCAACATTAGGATAACTTCTAGTCAGTGATCCAATCTGCTTACCTTATATCACACAAGGAGGATCTTAGCACAGTGCACGAACTCTGTAGCACTGGCAAGGATCCCAAAATAGGAATCATTAATTCTAAAATATTTTTCAACCAGGTTTTCTAAATCAATTGGTTTAATTTTACCAGGGCAGCTGCATATGGTCAATCAAAACTTAATGAACATCATTTTCCTGTGCGCAACTTACGGAGCATGGAGCCACCTGCAGCTTTTCCCCTTATCCGAGAAGGCTAGGCATCCGGGAGTCTAACTGGATTGAAATGGCATGACATGATTTCTGTGACAATTGATTTACTAGCACCAGCACAAACACATACTAGTATAACAGGAGGTGCAGGAAAGATCCTGGAATCGGATAGGACAAATATTAAGAAAACCAGTTGGTAGCATTACAAGATAGTCCCTGTTCTGGTATCCTCAGGGTATGAGAAACAGTGGGAGACCAAAAAACATAAGAGGGGAATTAGAGATAGACAAGACAGGGATAAAGAATACACAGGAAGATCTTGAACAGCAGGCAAGGGATAGCAGGGCTCGGTAGGTTATTGTTGAGGACTAGAACAACAAAGAGAGCTAACAAAAAGTACTGCTGATGAATCAGTCATTACCTATTTAACAATGCTGTGTGCAAGTAACCAGTTTATGTCAACTACTCAAAGTTAATTAATTGCTAAACCATTTATGGCCGAAAAATAAATCAATCAATTGTGTTAATTTTATTTGAACAGCTGCATAAACTGTCAATCAACCAAACTTTTTAATAACATTTTTCCTTTGCGATTACCTGCACAAAGAGAGCCACACATGCAGCTGTGTCCCCTTTATGTTAAGCCTGCACCAAGGAGTTCACATTTCAAGTTATCTTTTTTTCCGTGTACATGTTATCTGTTATAACATAAACATAACATAAAATTAGCTAGAAAGGCATATGGATTTATATTGTTCATCCAATGTACTTTAATTTGATATATAATATGTTATACTTAACTCATGATTAGACACACATTGTCAGTAAATGTAAATTATGTATGTGTAAATTTTTGGGGCTTAAAAATAATTCCATCCAGAGCTGAAAATAATTACGTACGGAAAGAGTTAATCAACAAATAAATATTAAATAAGTACTTCATGGTAATCTACAACTATAAGTTAATCAACCATAATATCAACAACATATTAAATAACCATAAACAATAAAAATAACTGGTGTGTTGTAAGTACCCATGAGAAATAAAGAAGTAAAAAGCTAGACAACAGAAATGTAACAGAGGTGATCGGCTTACCGTGAAATCGAACCCAGTACCATCCGAGCAGAGCCTTTGCGTCACTATGGGATTGAAAATTGACTAACCACACTGTCAATTCAGCACGACAAAACCACAAAGCATCTTTTTTTGTGGTGCTGAAATGGCAGTGTAGCTAGTCAGAATTCACTCCTGTAGCATGGAAATGATGCTGTATGATTGGTCCAGGGCTCCCAGTAAGCCTTTCACTTCTGTTTTCTGGTGTCTAGTTTTATACTTCTTTATTTCTCACAAGTGCCTACAACATTCCCATTTGCATTTATTGTTTACTACTCACAGAACTCAAGTTTCCCTCTTTGCTTACTAAGTAACCATTATGCATTAATTAACTACTGGCTACAAATAAATCATCACCAGGGCTAGGATTTTGTATCTTTATTTGGGCATAACCGAAACGTTGCTCAGTTGAATATAAAGTGTTTCATTAAAAAAACTAAGCTGGTTTAAGAGTCTTTGTTAAGGCATTACTTATGTAATTTTTTTTAGACCACGGCTGTTTGTCAACGCACTTTTAGTTACTCGCGTTCTTTTCTGCTACCGTTCAGTCACGGGGTCAAATTCTCACTGGCGTTCGGGAATTCCAGTCCTAGCGCACTAAACATTCTATATGGGGTAATTAAAGCTTTGCTCAAAGTTATCATTGGAAACTCCAGTTTTAAAGTGGCTTTTGGTGATAGTATGTATGTAACTCTAAGTTTCTGTTTAAAAACAAACATTGTACTATAAATACAACAGAAGATATGAGAGTCTGAAAAAGTGCAAAAAGTAATTGTTACATCATCATTGTTATGCAATAACATTAACAGAATACAGATTCTGTACTCAATTTATACATTAATATAAAATAGACATGTTATAGAAAAAGGACATTGCTGAAAATTTTTAGCAGCATGCTTCAAATAGGAATTATCAAAAGATGAACTGACAAGTAATTAATCTTGGTTAAATCACATTCTATATGGGGTAATTAAACCTTGGCTGCAAATTTATCGTTGGAAACTCGAGTTTTAAAGTGGCTTTTGGTGATAGTTAGTATGTTACTCTTAAGTTTATGTTTAAAAACAAACATTGTACTATAATTACAACAGAAGATATGAGTCTGAAAAAGTGCAAAAAGTAATTTTTTTCAAGTTTTAATATGTCATCATTGTTACGCAATAACATTAACAGAATACAGATCCTGTACTCAATGTATACATTAATATAAAATAGATATGTTATACAAAATGGACATCGTTGAAAATTGATAGCAGCATGCTTCAAATAGGAATTATCAAAAGATGAACAGACAAGTAATTAACCTTGGTTAAATCTCTATTACTTGTACTATACAGAGTGCGTAGGCATAAACTAATACTGATAAATTTTTTTTTAAATAAAGTAACATTGTTGATGCTGTACATTGTAAAAAAAAGTGAAAATATTCTGTTAAAACAAAATAATGATATAATTTATTATATGTATACGCACAAAATATCAGAGATATGACTATTACCATTCACAATATTATATACACAAACACGCTGAATGTACATAAATCTGCCCTGGCCCCAAAATTTCTCTCATATTTCATTCATGCTTTCGTTTTTTCCTGGGGGGAATTTGTACATTGACAGCTGGAGAAATTTGTAGAACAAGCGTTTCCATTATAAATTTCAACTGTGAACTTACGTTTCTAATACCGCATGCTCGTCTTTCAATCTTAGATACTGTTGAATGTACAAATTCTCTACCTTGTTCTCCATGCTTGTCCATTCCAAAACCATGATTGCTGATCCAGTTTGTGCAGTGTTTTTCTAATATATGCTGTTTAGGGATTGTCGTATTGGGGAAGAGCTTTCTGAACAAATTCATGTATGTCTGTATTGATGATTGTATTGATGAGATAGATTCTTGACATATAGACACTAACAGACTGATAAGACACGGAGAGGTCAGAAGGAACACTACAGGATCTAGGGCAGAATTTTTTCCTGAACCACCAAAACATGTCTGAGCAAAATGATATTTCCCGTCAAAGTAAACGATACCTGTGCTCGCCTGTTAACAAGATTTATTGCCTTCGGGTCAGAAGAAATGGCGCGAAACTAAAGTAGCGACTTTTTAGAAGGCGCAAACAGCCGTGAGACGTGACGGTCATTTAAAAGCATTTTTTGTTTGTTTTTTTAGTCATTATTTTGCATATTTTGGCATTTTCAATAAAAATAGGCATTTTTAGTGTTAACGTGTTCTTACTTATTAATTTTTAAAAATATCTTTACTTCACTGTTTTTCTCATGCTGTTTAATAATTTTCCCTCAACCCCTGAAAACAAATGTTGCTAAATTTTCCAAACTTTAGGATTTCTGCCTTGTGCCATTACTTCCTTGGAGAAGTCAACAGTTCTATTAGTGGATCAGATAGATTTGATGAAGAAAATGGTAAATTATTTTTTGTGAATGGAGATGTTGGAAAATCTCTGCGAAAGAAACTGAGCAAGATTTTTTTTTTTTAAGTGAGATATGAAAAGCTGTGCTTAATTTCAGATGTGCTATAGGGGAAAAACTTTTCCCTTGGTGAATTTTCAGGGAACTTAGAAACAATAGACATAGTTTATTTCATGCATGCTCCTGTTGTGTCACTTGTAGAGGAACGGAACTTTTCAACGTTTAAAGCTTTGTTGGTAGACAATAGAAGGTCATTTTCTTTTGAACATCTGCACATGGTTTTCATAGTGCATTGAAATTCTGAACTCATCAAATAAAAACTTTCAGTTTGCCATAGAAACTGTAAAAATATTCAGTTGTAATTTTATGTCTTTTGTATGTGTGATTTTTTAAATAAGGAATTATTTAGTTAATAAACATAAAATTTTCAGTTCGGCACAGTAACTGTAAAATTTTCAGTTTTTTCCTTGTTTTGTTTTATAGGTTGTTTTTTTTTTTGTTAGTAGCTTGAAGAATTTCAGTTTGCCACAGTAATAGCAAAAAAAAATTAAATTATATTATTAGGTTCTCTTTGCTTTGTTTTATGCCATTCATTTTATTCGTTTAATAATACAAAATAATTTTAGTTTGGCTCGGAAGCTAAAAAAGCAGTTGTTTTTTTTTTTAAATTATTTTATTGTTAGGGTCATGTTTAATAGGTCATTTTCTAGCACTTTTTAGATCATTAAAATCCTAGCCTTAATCATTACACATAAATCATTTTATGCATCAATAAAATTGCATGATTACTGTTGATTAATGAATAGTAATGGATTACTGCATAAAGGTTAGAATTTTTATTGATTGATCTGCGCAAGTTCATATTAATGGTTGATTAATAAATAATGATTAATTAATATATGAAGGTTAGTGGCTGATTAATGAAAGAAATTGCCATGACATGGGCAGATGAATTATGATTCTCTTATCAGAACACTGCAGTGCTTCTTCATCTGGTTAGTTGCACACAAAGCCTTCAGCAATATTTACAGTGCAGACTTTAATTTAGTTTGCATCACATTTTTCTTTCTTTGACTGAAAATTGTTCTCTTATTTCCTGATTTCTTAGATATCCCACATTATACTGTTGTCTATAGCTATATACTGTTGTAATGATAGCATTACAAGGCAGTCCTTGTTCTGGAATCCACAGGGAAAGAGAGGCAGAGGTAGACCAAAAAACACATGGAGAAGAGAACTGGAAACAGAGGTGAAAATGATGAGGAAAACATGGAAAGAACTTGAGCGGATGACACAGGACAGGAAGACTTGGCATGTGTTTGTTGAAGGCCTATGCTCCTCTGGAAGCTAAAGGGTATTGATTGATTGAATTCATGATTGCATCATCAAATGCAAAAAAAATTAATAAATAAAAATTCAAAAGGAAAACAAAATGCAATGTCTGCAGCAAGGTATAAAAACTGATTACCTCCAGGAGCTTTTTAAGAGCTTCAGCTTTCGCTGCAATCTTCATCAGATGTACATTCTCTCCTTTCAGTTTCTTATTCTCCTCTTCAAGATGCTCCAGCTTAGAGTACAGCTAGAAATAACAAAACACAAATTTATAACATTACCAATAACACTTTTCACAACCATCAACACAGTGTTAACCCCTTCACAGCTGTAAACTAAAATTTTGCGGTAACAGACAAACTAACCAAGTGTTCATGGATTTTTGCAGTTGTCTAGACGTTATTAAAAGCACATAACTTTGAGAAGCTGGTGATGGATAGGACAAACATTAAGGGAACATCTCTATAGCATTACAAGGCAGTCCTTGTTCTGATATGCCCAGGGAAATCAAGGCAGAGGGAGACTGAAAAACACACGGAGACAAAAAGTGGAGACAGAAATGAAAGTGATAAAAGAAGATATGGAAGGACATTGAATGGACGGCACAGGACAGGAGGACCTGGCATAAATTTGTTGAAGGCCTATGGTCCTAGGGAAATTGATGGGTAAAAATAAAGTTAGTGAACAAGTTACGCTCATCTGAGAAAAAAATGGGAGTGGTCAGAAAGTTTTGTAAAAATACACAAATTTGCAGGCTATCCATATAGTTTATTTCAGAATTGTGTGTTGTACAGTTAATACATAATGGCTCAGGCAGAGGCAACTATTAGACAGGTGACTACAGTTGAAAATATATTCAAGGGTGAAGAGTGGAGTAAGCCAGGTGAGAACTGGACGAACTACCAGCAAGTTATCATCAGGCTTGGCAGACGGTGCAGAGCTTGCGACAACTGCAGAGCTGGAAATAATCAACTGATGAATGATCATGCTGGAGATGATGATGCCACTGTGCACACTGATGGGTCTGTATTCAGTGGTGAGAAATCAGGATAGGGCTTCTCAGCTACAGTAAAGGGCAGGGCCGTCGCTGAACATAGTAGGGCTTACATGATAAAAACCTCCAGCATGAGGATGGAGGTAGAGGCAGCCACTGTACCCTAAGGTGGCTGTCTGAAACTTCAATAACAAGGGCAGTTATTGTTGTCAGACTGTCAGTCCATGCTTTGGAAGGTTCAAAACAGATGGCTACAGCATGAATGGAATACCTCTGCAGAAGCCTCAAATCTTCAGGAACAGTTGTGGATCTACTGTCCTGGTCATGCAGGGGTGTGCAGCAATGAAAGAGCTAACAGAATAGTTTCATGAGCACCCACAGTGGGTGCACTAAATATGAATAAGGGACAGATACTGAGGACAATTGATGATCACCTATTAGAGAATGACACTGCAATCGGTGAATCGTCAAGGCTCAGACTGCTAGAATTTGGCATCAAATGTAAGACTAGCAGAGAGAAACGTATGAGAGGATGCATCTAGCGTTTATACAACCAGCGTGCAACAGAAACAATTAGCATTCATACCATTCGACATGTGCTGAGGGAGACTGAGCACCTATAGGTTTGCCCGGTGTGCAGTGATGTCAATTCTGATCAACAATGAAGTAAATACAATATGGATATTGTTTGTTACCAAAATTGTATACACTATAATATACAGTCTATCATTAAGAATCTTGTTATGCAACTCTTGTATTAATTATGCATAATGGTCCAAAGAAGACGGTATTTGGCATTAACTTGAGACATCTTTTGTCGATGACAGCAACAATAGGATATATAATGCTGGGTAAATAAAACAGGCAGAGCTCAAAGAAAAATGACACATAACAGCAAAGATGTTGATGCTAATACTGAATATAATGACTGAACACTAACAATGTATATAAACACAAAACTATAACAATGAATATTAATAATCAATGCAATCACAGGATACTAACAATAAATGTAAATAATGAATACTAATAATGAAATCAAACATTCTATATTAAAAATGAATCTAAACATTGAATATTAACAACAAATGTAAACACTGCATATTAATAGTAACAGCACATTCTCCAGAACTGTCCAACCCACGATGAACCGCGACGTGCGACCTGGCCAAGGGGTGCTGAGCTCCAGCAGAAGCTATGGGGCTGCCGCGCCGACCTGGTAAAGACTGTGGACTTCGTCCTGGCGACAGGCCTGCAGATTTAGCATGACTACAAACTGAACGCAGAAGAAGAAGAAGAATAGTAACAGCAAATGGAAATGCTGTATACTAACAATGGGTGCAAGCACTGATTGCTACCACTTGATACAAACTTTAAATATAAACAACGGGTACCAGGGTTTTACAGAAGAATGTTAAACATTCCATGGACAGCCAAATAGAATAATGAGGATGTCCTGAAAAAGGACAATGTGCAAAGGAAAATTATGTCACAAGTTAGAAAGAAGAAATTCACTTTTTTGGGGCATGTTATGAGAAGAAAGCTGGAATATATCGTAACAACAGGCAAGATTGAAGGAAAAGTAGAAAGGGGAAGACAAAGAGAGCAAATACTGGACAGTTTGACATCGTGGCATGGAAAGAAATCAACAGCAGAATTGATAAATTGTACTGGAGGCAGGAAGTTGTGGAGAGACATGATTTCCTATGCCACTAGGCATGGTACTTGAAGAAGAAGAATGGTTACTAACACTGAAATCAAACAGTCAATACTAAAACTAAGTACAAAAACTCAATACTAAAACTAAGTACAAAAACTCAATACTAAAACTAAGTACAAAAACTCAATATTAAAACTAAGTACAAAAACTCAATATTAAAACTAAGTACACAAACTCAATACTAAAACTAAGTGCAAAAACTCAATACTAAAACTCAATACTAAAACTAAGTACAAAAACTCAATACTAAAACTAAGTACAAAAACTCAATATTAAAACTAAGTACAAAAACTCAATACTAAAACTAAGTACAAAAACTCAATACTAAAACTAAGTACAAAAACTCAATACTAAAACTAAGTACAAAAACTCAATACTAAAACTAAGTACAAAAACTCAATACTAAAACTAAGTACAAAAACTCAATACTAAAACTAAGTACAAAAACTCAATACTAAAACTAAGTACAAAAACTCAAATACTAAAACTCAATACTAAAACTAAGTACAAAAAACTCAATACTAAAACTAAGTACAAAAACTCAATACTAAAACTAAGTACAAAAACTCAATACTAAAACTAAGTACAAAAACTCAATACTAAAACTAAGTACAAAAACTCAATACTAAAACTAAGTACAAAAACTCAAATACTAAAACTCAATACTAAAACTCAGTACAAAAACTCAATACTAAAACTAAGTACAAAAACTCAATACTAAAACTAAGTACAAAAACTCAATACTAAAACTCAGTACAAAAACTCAATATTAAAACTAAGTACAAAAACTCAATACTAAAACTAAGTACAAAAACTCAATACTAAAACTAAGTACAAAAACTCAATACTAAAACTAAGTACAAAAACTCAAATACTAAAACTCAGTACAAAAACTCAATACTAAAACTCAGTACAAAAACTCAATACTAAAACTAAGTACAAAAACTCAATATTAAAACTAAGTACAAAAACTCAATACTAACTTTTTCATTTTCTGCCAGAGATTCCTTCAGAGCTCTTCTCCTCTCCTCCGCAATGTCCTTCCAGTATGTTTCAGAAACCTCCTCTAGAAAACAAAGTTAAAACTTGGAACAACTATCAACGCCCCATCAATGTATAACATAATAGACCACTAAACTACTGCAAGTAACTACTTCCAAGACAGAAATGATTATATAAACAAGATGAAATAACAACACTTAATACAGCAAAGAAGTGATCCATTACTTTTTTACTGTAGTTAAAAACTTATTCAGTGCTCCCCGAACGTTACAGAACCGCCTGCTTGCCAAGCCAGTAGATGTACTGTAGCAGGCTTTTCCAGAAAGATATAGACTTTGCAGGATTGACATAAATAAACCACCAACCATTAATAAATATATGCCATGATAGGTACAGTCAAGCTTCTGAACACCACAAGAATCTGAACAATATGTAAATTACAAAAATACCATAGAGAGGAGTAATACAGCACAGTACATACAGCACAAACAACAAAGAAAATTATCACAAAAAATAAAAAGCGTCCTGATATATCGAACAGTCCCCATAAATGTGTTGGTTTTAAGGACTATTTTCATTGCACACGAAAACTCCATCAGTGCTCTGATCTCCTCCCTTAGATTACGCAAGGAGGATCTCAGCACAGTGCACGAACTCTGTAGCACCTACGAGGATCCCAATGTGTGTATACAGGAATCACACATTCTATAAATAGTGCTGTGGTGGGTAGGTTTCATAATTTTTAAATTTTTGCCACAGCAGCGGCCACATGGACTACTCTTTACAGCTTCCAACTGATTTTTAATGTGCGCAATTTGCCCACGGGACCTCCTATTTTTTTCCACCGTTATCCGAGAAGGCTAGGCATCTGATCTCATTACCCAGGAGATTGGGAGGGGGGGGGGGAAGAGTATGTCATCATTAGAACCACTAATTCTGAGAAAAAAATTGTCCATCAACTATATTCCATGTACTAGGAGTGAACCAGGTACCTTTAGAATTAGAGGAGGACACCATACCTCTTAGCCACTCTGACCCTCATGTATATGGTAGATGAAGGAAAGGGGAACATACGAAAAAAAAAAAATTTTTAGAGATAGAAATTACTAACCTTTTACCATAAGATCATAGGCTTCCTTGTCAATGTACCCTGATTCACGACCACTGTCATCGGCCCCATTCACATCCTGAATCCTCTCTTGTAACAGATCCTCCAGCAGGCCGTCATCAGTCTGAGTGAGCCGTGAGCAATGTGCAATAGGAACATTTTCTAACAGCCGCGGGTCTTCGTATATCTTGACCAGCAGTGATGAGGAATGTGTGGGCTTGATTATAGGAGACTCTTCAAGATGAGTTGCCTTCTGTTTACCCTGTAAACACGAAAAAAAATTATTACTGATTATAGGAGACTCTTCAAGATGAGTTGCCTTCTGTTTACCCTGCAATAAACATGAAAAAAAAATTATTTTTACATTATGAAAGTTACAAGTTTTTACATTATGAAAGTTACAAGCTCCATGTAGTTCCCAGGGATATCCGAGGAGACAAAGAAAGAACATGACTACTGCTCCCTGGGGTGTATATAAGAGGCAACTAGTTAGAGGTTGTGCATGGCACTGGCAACCTCATCATCTAAAAGAAACTGCTACAGGAATAACAGCTGTAAGAGCACATGCATACTCTGGTGCAGGCTTCTTTCAAGGGGACCAGTTGCAGTGGTGGATCTATGCTCCATAAGGAGCAATAATGGGGACAATCAATCAATTTTATTTAGCTCCCCAACAAACACATGCCAAGAGTCCTGCTGTGCCATCAGCTCTAGTTCTTTCCAAGTTTTCCTCAACATTTTCCCTTCTGTCTCCAGTTCTCTTCTCCATGTGTTCCTTGGTCTTCTTCTACCTCTCTTTTCCTGGGGATTCCAGAACAAGGACTGCCTTGTAATGCTATCAACAGGTTTCCTCAATGTGTGTCTTAACCATCGCCAGCGTCTTCTTCTCAGCTCTCGTTCCACTGGCACTTGTCTGGTTCTTGTCATCAGTTCCACATTGATGACCTTGTCCTGCTATTTCAATCCTTCTATTTTACACAAGCACCCATTTATGAATGGGAATAAGAATACAATGGAGACTAAGAAGTGTTAAAACCAGTCAATGCTCCTAAGGGAGCCAAAGACAAGAAAACTACCTGAATGAAGAAGCATAAGGACAAGCGAATAAATATATTATCTATACAGGTCTAAAAATAACAAACTATAATAATTAAACAATTCCCTAAGTGAAGAAACTATGAAACTTACTTACTTACTTAGTCGTTCCCCTTCTACCGTGAGGTGTAGAGGTTTGGAAGAGAGAGCGCCAGACCATTCTATCAGCTGTCTTCTTCCTGGCCTGGTTCCATTCTAGTCCTCGGTCCTTCAAAGATTGTCTAATGTTGTCCTCCCAGCGGACTCTGGGTCGTCCTGGAGGTCTGGATCCCTGGCTCTTTGTTTCCCATGCTTGTCGTGGTAGCCGATCTTCTCCCATTCTGCAGACATGGCCAAACCATCTTAGTTGGGACTGTTCTATTTGGGTCTGCAGCGGATGGGATTTTAGGCCTTGACGGATCGTCTGGTTGCGGACCATGTCTCTTCTTGTTACTTCAACCACTTTCCTCAGATACCTCATTTCTGAGGTTTGGATCTGGCTTTTGTGGGTTGTAGTCATTGCCCACGACTCGCATCCATATGTCAAGACTGGGACATAGGTGGAGCGGTATACAGCCATCTTCGTTTTCTTACCAACTTCTTTCTTACTGAGGAATCCACGATTTATGGCCTGAAAAAGTCTCCCAGCCGCTGCTTTCCGAGTGGCCAACTCTTCTTTGATGCCTCCCTTTCGGTCTATAATAGCTCCGAGATATTTAAAGTGGTCGACCTGCTCCAGGACCTGTTCTCCCAACTTAATCTGATGTTTTCTTTCTTCTCGTGATATCACCATGGATTTTGTTTTAGAGCTGCTTATGACCATCCCTCTCTTCTCCTGCTCTTCCTTCCAGACTTGCAGGTTGGATTGGAGATGTGCCTCTGATTTAGCAATCAGGGCAACATCATCAGCAAATGCCAGCTCCGAAATATAGACCTGTCTCATCTTCCAGTACCCCACTGAATACTTTCTTGTTCTCTCCTTACATGCCTTGATGACATCGTCCATAAGGAGTATGAAGAGGTAAGGTGATAGGATATCACCTTGCCTTACACCAGTGGTGGTCCTGAACTCTTCTGACTTATGGTTTGCTGTCCTCACATAATTTCTGCAAGACTTGTAGAAGCTCTGTATAGCATGAATCAGAGGTGCTGGAATATTCTTCCTTGCCAAACAGTCCCAAAGTTTGCTCCAGGGGACCCTGTCAAACGCCTTTTCCAGATCTATGAAACAAAGATGGATCTCACTCTTATACTCAAGGACCTTTTCACTCAGCTGTCTGAGTGTGAAGATTAGGTCTTGAGTACTTCGGTTTGCTCGGAATCCGCACTGGACCTCATCCAATTGTGGCTCAGCTAGGCGTCGGAGTCTCTGCTCTAGGATTCTAGAGTAGATTTTACCAGGGACACTGAGAAGGGATATGCCTCTATGGTTTCCACATTGTCGATTGTCACCCTTTTTGAAAATTGGTGTTATGATGGCAATCTCCCAATCCTTGGTATGGTCTTGTTGCACCATGCTGCCTGTAGGACCTTTAAGAGTAATAGGTCGCCTGATGCTCCCATGTACTTAACCATTTCTGGTGTTATACCATCATGCCCTGCTGCTTTGCCCATCTTGATTTTCTCTAGTGCTGCCCTCAGTTCTTCCATCTTTATGTCATCTTCACCATCATTGGTTTCCTCTTCTGTGTTAGTGGTTATCATTTCTGATGCTTCATCATGCTCACCATCCAGGAGTTCTGAGAAATATTCTTTCCATCTTTCCATTACTTCCTTCGGGGCAGTAAGCAATTTGCCTTGCTTGTCCTTTATAAATTTGAGAGGGCATTGTTTTTCTTTCCTCATGTTCTTTAGGGTCTTATAGAACAATTTCTGGTTTTCTTGTGCATCTTTTTCTAGCTTTTCTCCAAATTCTTCCCAGGACTTCTGTTTTGCTGCTAGCACTTTGTTCTTTGCTTCTGTTCTGAGTGTCACATATTCTCTATATTTTTCCATTTGTCCTGTTGTGTTTTTAGCTCCTAAGTATTGTTTCCATGCCATTTTCTTCTCTCTTATTTTCTCTTTGACTTCCTCTGTCCACCAAGGTGTCCTCTTCTCTGGTTCCCAAGTCGGACTTCACCGCATGCTTCTGCAGCAGCTGTCTTTATGATATCCTTGAATTTATTCCAGAGGGTTTCCAAGTCATCAGGTCGCTCTTCTGTGTTGCTCACTGCTGTAGCAATAAGCCCCTGATATCTGGTCTTAATTTCTGGCTCTCTCAGCTTGTAGGTCCTAATGCTCATTTCTCCTGCTCGTTTACTTGGTTTCTTGCGTGATGTTGGGCAGTTCCTAGGCTGAGCAACTCTTTCAGTTGTTCGTTTGATTGTTAGCAGGTAGTGATCACTTCCAATCTCTGGCCCCCTCCAGACTCTTGCATCTCGGACATATCTGAATGAGCTTCTCCGAACAATGGCGTAGTCGATCACTGACTTCTCATTCTTGACAATCAATGCACCCATTTATGGGGGAATGTGTTTTGTAATGAAGAATACACTGGAACTAAGGAGTCGCTTTCCATTGTCAATGAGAGTATCTTCTCCATATCTTCCGAAAGAAAGAAAACTACCTGACCCCAAGCAGCATGGTCAAGCCAATAAATAATCTCCTATACTTCATCTAAAAATAAGCAAACTCGAAAATAATACTCTCTCAAACCCATACACTTGACCTAAGTGAAACCATAATGCGCTCCGAGACTATACCATCCCTTGATACTAAACAATGCAACCCACGCCCCCTTTATATGTAGAGCAACCCATCGAGATCAACTCCTTGTCCTTTTTTCTTCGTTTCCGTTATAGCCAATTTCTAGACTTCCACACAGAAAAAACAAAAGTCCTGTTAATAAAACATAAAAAATCAATACATTAATAACTGAACGATATAAATTAAAACATAAAAATGACTTTTCCCTCACCCAGTATACAAGATTCCAAGCAATATATTGACCATACTAGAACTTAGGTAAAGGACTTTACTTTGGAGAAAAAAAATTAATTAATAAAAAATATTAACTATTTACATCTTTTTCAAATAAAATTCTAAAGAAAATTTATGAAGATAAAAAATGAAAGTCATAAAATAGGACACCCATAAGAATGAAAGAAAATTGTGGGAATTAATAAAAATGAAATGAATAAAGACGATCAAAGACAAAGAAATGACGGAGAAGTTCACCTCAAAGAAACATAAGAGTTCAAAACAATTACAAAGAAGTAAAATAAAAAGCTCATTATCTTATTTATACAAAAACTGACAAACAACTTATATTTACAAGGTGATAGCATACTTCATGAAAGTCTTTCTGCTGCACTGCCCGCTCCTTTCCTCCATTTAGCTTGTTCCCAGTTGCCGAAAGCTGAAGGGTCTGCAACGTTTTTCTTTCATGTCGTTCCTGTACAAAATATGTTACATGATACACTTTTAGACAACAAACACATAACACTGTCAAATATGCAGCAAGTTTGGCTCTTTGAAGTTGAAAAACAATAATACTGTTAAAATGGATATCATTATAATCGTCAAGAGCTGTGCCAGGGTTTGGTGATTATGTATTACCATTTCTTAGGGTCTTCAGTTACATGTGCCTTTTATTTCCTTCCAACCCACATGGTCATTTTATCGAGTACCTATGCCTTCCCCTCCTTCTGCGTAAGATAACTTACTGGATTCTCTCATTTTTTTTCCTCATAATATGCACAACAAATTTTTTGTGTGTTCAGTTACACTGATAAAGTGACGGCTTCGTTCTGTTTCTATGAGGATTGCCTTCCTGGTTTTCTGGTTAGCAAAAGTAACAGTTCCATCTTCCTTAGGAACCACATTTATGCTACCTCCAATGTTTTCTACCACAAAGTTGTCCAGTAATATTTCATAAAGTAGCATAACATCTACGAAGGTGTTTCAATAAATAAGGTAACAAGATCCCTCATTCAAGTAAATTTGCTGAAAAAGAGGAACAAATATAACCCATAACAAGGCCACTGGATTTATTTCCAAGGTTGTGACATTTTTCTTAGGCTGCATATCACCGCCTGTGTCACCAGCACGCTTCTATATGGCAGCGAGACATGGACAACCTAAGCTTAGCAAGAGAGAAGGCCAAATACCTTCCGTATACAGTATCTATGTCACATCCTTGGTATTTTGTGGCAGAGCAAAGTGACAAATGTCGAGGTGCTGTCACGTGCTGGCCTTCAAAGCTTGTATACACTGCTTAGACAGCACAGACTTCGCTGGCTTGGACATGTCCACGGCATGGAAGATGGTCGCATATCTAAAGATATCTTATATGGCAAACTGGCAGATGGCAAAAGAACAGTTGGGTGACCACAGCTAAGGTTCAAAGATGGGTGCAGGAGAGACATGAAGGCACGACATAAAACCTGGGAGGATGAAGCAGCAGAAACTGCACCAAGTGCGACGCTTCCTACAGGGCCACCTCAGATTGGGCGAAGAGCTCTCACAACAAGCAGAGAAGAAAAGAACATGCTGAAAGGAACACTATGTAAAAAAAAAACAGCTGAGGGCTATCACCTCAGGGGCGCATTCCTATAGTCAGCCATGACTGAAGGGCTACTTCTACATCAATGCACAAGAGTTTCTCTCTCTGTGTTTTTTTTTTTAATGTATTTCTCTCTCGCTCGACTTTTTTTATTTACTATAACTTATTTCTCTTTTTTTTTTTAAAACATTTATTTATGTTTTCTCTTTCCATTCCTCTTTCCTCATCTTATACTTTTGCCTCACTTAGTCTTTTTACATTTTTCCCCGTACTCAGTATTTTCTCTCTGCTTCTGGTAGCGGTGGCAGCCATTTTGGTCCAGCCAAGTGATTCAAATCAGGTGTTTTGGGACCAAGACGCAGCAAACGAGATGAATGCAGTCAGTGACTCATAGCTTGACTGCTTGCGTCAGGGTCAGCAAACCAGAGCTGACCAAGACCCTACTCCACCTCCAAGTGGTGGTCCTGGAAACAGGCTGCATCACTGCAGTCTGGCTGAGAGAGTAGGGATCGAAGAGGGAAGGCAAACCCGGTCCCAAAAAATGCTGTGCTGAATTCGGATGTGTGGGCCGAAAGGTGCAAATATCGCAGCTCCGCCGTAAACGGACACAGCGCAACCAACGTCCTTTTCAGGACGAACGAGGAAGAAGAAGAAAAATCAGGTGTTTTCACTTTAATTTTTCATTTTTTTAACTTAGCTCTCTCTTTCCTTCCTGTTCATGTCTGTCTGTCCCTGGACAGTTTGTTGCTGCCCTACAAGACGTCACTAGGCGTGATGGCCACTGATTGCTTTGTCAGCCAGGAGCTAAAGATCCAAGAAGACGTCATTGCTGATGTGGTCCATGGCTTTGCAAAACTAGATGGTAAACTTACTTACTTACTTACTTACTTAGTCGTTCCCCTTCTACCGTGAGGTGTAGAGGTTTGGAAGAGAGAGCGCCAGACTATCCTATCGGCTGTCTTCCTCCTGGCCTGGTTCTATTCTAGTCCTCGGTCCTTCAAAGATTGTCTAATGTTGTCCTCCCATCGGACTCTGGGTCGTCCTCGGGGTCTGGATCCTTGGCTCTTTGTTTCCCATGCTTGTCGTGGTATCCGATCTTCTCCCATTCTGCAGACATGGCCAAACCATCTTAATTGGGACTGTTCTACTTGGGTCTGCAGGGGGTAGGATTTAAGGCCTTGACGTATCGTCTGGTTGCGTACCATGTCTCTTCTTGTTACTTCAACCACCTTCCTCAGATACCTCATTTCTGAGGTTTGGATCTGGCTTTTATGGGTTGTAGTCATTGCCCATGACTCGCATCCATATGTCAAGACTGGGACATAGGTGGAGCGGTATACAGCCATCTTTGTTTTCTTACCAACCTCTCTCTTGCTGAGGAATCCTCGATTTATGGCCTGAAAAAGTCTCCCAGCTGCTTCTTTTCGAGTGGCCAACTCTTCTTTGATGCCTCCCTTTCGGTCTATGATAGCTCCGAGGTATTTAAAGTGGTCGACCTGCTCCAGGACCTGTTCTCCCAGCTTAATCTGATGTCTTCTTTCTTCTCGTGATATCACCATGGATTTTGTTTTAGAGCTGCTTATGACCATCCCTCTCTTCTTCAGCTCTTCCTTCCAGACTTGCAGGTTGGATTGGAGATGTGCCTCTGATTTAGCAATCAGGGCAACATCATCAGCAAATGCCAACTCCGAAATATAGACCTGTCTCATCTTCCAGTACCCCACTGAATACTTTCTTGTTCTCTCCTTACATGCCTTGATGACATCGTCCATAAGGAGTATGAAGAGGTAAGGTGATAGGATATCACCTTGTCTTAAACCAGTGGTGGTCCTGAACTCTTCTGACTTATGGTTTGCTGTCCTCACATAATTTCTGCAAGACTTGTAGAAGCTCTGTATAGCATGAATCAGAGGTGCTGGAATATTCTTCCTTGCCAAACAGTCCCAAAGTTTGCTCCAGGGGACCCTGTCAAACGCCTTTTCCAGATCTATGAAACAAAGATGCATCTCACTCTTATACTCAAGGGCCTTTTCACTCAGCTGTCTGAGTGTGAAGATTAGGTCTTGAGTACTTCGGTTTGCTCGGAATCCGCACTGGACCTCATCCAATTGTGGCTCAGCTAGGCGTCGGAGTCTCTGCTCTAGGATTCTAGAGTAGATTTTACCAGGGACACTGAGAAGGGATATGCCTCTATGGTTTCCACATTGTCGATTGTCACCCTTTTTTGAAAATTGGTGTTATGATGGCAATCTCCCAATCCTTTGGTATGGTCTTGTTGTACCACGCTGCCTGTAAAACCCTTAAGAGTAATAGGTCACCTGATGCTCCCATGAACTTAACCATTTCTGGTGTTATACCATCATGTCCTGCTGCTTTGCCCATCTTGATTTTCTCCAGTGCTGCCTTCAGTTCTTCCATCTTTATGTCATCTTCACCATCATTGGTTTTCTCTTCTGTGCTAGTGTTTATCATTTCTGATGCTTCACCATGCTCACCATCCAGGAGTTCTGAGAAATATTCTTTCCATCTTTCCATTACTTCCTTTGGGGCAGTAAGCAATTTGCCTTGCTTGTCCTTTATAAATTTGAGAGGGCATTGTTTTTCCTTCCTCATGTTCTTTAGGGTCTTATAGAACAATTTCTGGTTTTCTTGTGCATCTTTTTCTAGCTTTTCTCCAAATTCTTCCCGGGACTTCTGTTTTGCTGCTAGCACTTTGTTCTTTGCTTCTGTTCTGAGTGTCACATATTCTCTATATTTTTCCATTTGTCCTGTTGTGTTTTTAGCTCCTAAGTATTGTTTCCATGCCATTTTCTTCTCTCTTATTTTCTCTTTGACTTCCTCTGTCCACCAAGGTGTCCTCTTTCTCTTGTTCCCAAGTCGGACTTCACTGCATGCTTCTGCAGCAGCTGTCTTTATGATATCCTTGAATTTAATCCAGAGGGTTTCCAAGTCATCAGGTCGTTCTTCTGTGTTGCTCACCGCTGCAGCAATAAGCCCCTGATATCTGGTCTTAATTTCTGGCTCTCTCAGCTTGTAGGTCCTAATGCTCATTTCTCATCATCATCAGTTGCCATCTCCACAACGAAGGTTGGCTGTAATGGATCTCCAACGTCTTCTGTCTCTTGTCTAGGTGGTGCACTCTGATAGACTCTTTCCTGTCCATCTCTTGATGTTATCTTCCCACTTATAGCGTTGTCTTCCCCTTGCACGTTTGCCTTCAACTCTCCCTTCTGTTATGGTCTTCTGCAAGGTGTTATGCCTTTTTATGTGGCCAAAGTATTTTAACTGCCGAACTTTGACCTCCCTCATTAGTTCTCTTTTCAGACCTAGATTTTCTAGGACCTCCTTATTTGTTTTCATCTCTTTCCATGAGATACGCCCCATTCTTCTATATATCCACATTTCAAGAGCCTCAATTTTTTCTTCCAAATGCTTATTCATCGTCCATGTTTCTGCACCATACAGAAATGCAGAATATATATAACACTTTATGATTCTCAGTTTTAATTTGTGAGATAACTGTTTGGATGTCAGTATATGTTTCATGTTGTTGAATGTAGCTTTGGCCATTCCTATTGGCTCATTTCTCCTGCTCGTTTACTTGGTTTCTTGCGTGATGTTGGGCAGTTCCTAGGCTGAGCAACTCTTTCAGTTGTTCTTTTGATTGTTAGCAGGTAGTGATCACTTCCAATCTCTGGCCCCCTCCAGACTCTAGCATCTCGGACATATTTGAATGAGCTTCTCCGAACAATGGCATAGTCGATCACTGACTTCTCATTCTTTGTTGGTTCACATCTAGTGTATGCATGTATGCGCTTATGGGGGAACTTTGTGTTTGTAATGATCAGATTCTGCTCACTGCAGAATCTAAGGAGTCGCTTTCCATTGTCATTGAGAGTATCTTCTCCATATCTTCCGATAACTCCACCCCATCTAGCATGGTCATTTCCAACTCTGGCATTAAAATCTCCAAGCATGATAACTTCATCTAGGCAGTCATCCACTGTCCTTTGAAGCAGCTCGAAGAATTCCTCCTTGACCTCTGCTCTCTCATCCTCATTTGGCCCATACACTATGACCAGGTTGACTATGGTTTCTCCTTCTTTTAGTTTAACAACCATAATGCGCTCCGAGACAAAGTTCCATCCCTTGATACTATCTTTTTGATTTTGGGCCACATTGCAACCCACGCCCCCTTTAGCTCTTTCAGATATGGGTACACCACTGTAGAGCAGCGTGTTGCCATCGAGATCCATGACTCCTTGTCCTTTTTTCTTTGTTTCCGTTATAGCCAGGATTTCTAGTTTTGCTTTCCTCATCTCTTCCACCAGCTCCTCTTCCTTCCCATTTATACTTCTTGTGTTCCAAGTTCCATAAGTCGTAGTCCGTAGTCCGTTCCAGTTCGTCGCCTTTAGAATCAGTCCAGTTTTCTCTCTTGTATTGCTCGTAATCGTGATTTAAAGCAAACAGGTGATTGGCCTGTTGTGCCTTTGCATGGTGGAGGGGCTGCCTCCTTACGACCTCCATGCAGGCCGCCCTCCTCCTTTTTCATCCGGGCTTGGGACCGGCATAGGCGGAGTTGATGGTAAACTGTTACCTGAAATTTGTTACCGACAACTACGGCTAGAGCTTGTTTTACTGATAATAATTTTCTATTCGGTTAAAATGAACAATAAAGGGACATATTCTTTCAAGCGATCCTAATAAGTTGTCCACATCGTTACGGTTAAGATTCCTAAACCCAACTCTTACCCCTTATTACTGCATCTCTGAATTCTTTTTTGAGGCTATATTGAACACGCGGCTCACTGTTGTTCATTTAAACGCTTCCATTGTAGCAAATAATGAGAAAAAAAAGAAAGAAAAACTAAACCAAGATCTTTAAAAACAAAACTTTTATCCCATTCTAACTGGTATTGCTTGGTGAGCTAGATCAACTAGATTACTACGGTAACTGCGGCGAAATCGATTCTGTGAAGAAAAGTGCATCTTGGCGAAAAATGCTGAAAGTGTGTTTACAGCTTCCTTCGGGGGTTTAAGAAAAGTGTACACACCATTAACTAAGGATGCAGGGGGCAATGAGTAATAAGCATTTTATATGGTCGTTATATGTACTGTTAGCTGTGATTGTTTATGCCACATTATTTGTGATGAAATAATGTGATGTATTCGTATTGCACGAAAGCTGGTAATCACTGATGTTTAACATTGAATAGTAATTGTACTAGTATAATCAGGAGTCATGATTACAGAAGTAGATGACAGCGCATGCGCAGAACATTTGCGCATGCGCTAAACATCAGAGCTTAGGGTCGTCTGGTTATGGTAAACGGCGAGTAATGGTTGCAGACCAAAAATAGATTACGTGCAAAATACCTAGCTCAGATAGTTATTGATGCAATGGCTAAGTAAAACAGCCACACCGTTAGGGAGTTAGGATTAGAGTAGGGTTTAGATTTAGGAATGCTAAACCTAACATAAACTATAATGCTAGCTGTAAAGACGCAGTCGGCATAATTGGCCGCCAGATCTAGGCCTATCGAAATTTTGGCAAAATGGAAAACATGTCTCATGGTATTCAATTTCAACCCCAAGCTGGCAACCAGTTAAGCTGCCCTTATTGTTCAGGTTAGGATTAGAATCGCTAACCATATCCCATTATTTTCATATGAATTCTTATTTAAGGCTGTATCAATGTTGGTGACTGACCGCTGGATTGATAGACTTTTGGGCGAAATGAGGGTTAGGAATCCTAAACCTAACCCTAACGACATTGGCGACTTTTTGGATAACATAGAAGAACATGTCCAACTGTTCTTCATTTCAACTTTTTTTTTTTTTTTAAATAATCATGTCAAGATAGGTTACTGTTTGCTCTGTTCTATTTTGGGTGGACAGTATACAACAAATTTACAGGCATGCAATTCATCCATAACTGTGGAACAGGTATTGAAAATAGATAGACCTAGAGAATTGCACAATAGGCCTATAGTGAAACAGTATATAGGCTAACAAGAACTAAAATTAATGAATAAGAATCACTGATGGTGTGAGGAAAAGGGGTAGTCTGATGGGGTGCTTGTATAGCTGATGGCAGATAATTGGTAGATTTGATGTGATCTCAGACACCATTGGACTTTATCACCCCTTTTCACCTTGTTAACAGGGCAGTTATGAGAAACTTCATTTTTGTTTGTTTGTTTGTATTTAGGCCTATTTGTTTGTTTTTTTATTTTTATTGTTTGTTTGTTTCCTGGAAAGTGGAGGTCTCACACAAAAACATTCACACAAATTTAGTTTTGATTTACCATATTTGGACTGAGTGGAGGGGGGAAGGAGGTAGGCTACTATATTTGGATATTGGAAATCTGACTTCATTTTTTTAAATTAGTACACCATATGTCCTAATTATAACCCATCAAGGGTTGAACGGGATACTTTATAATTTTAAAAAATATATAGCCTACAACAAATGGATGTTGCGAGCAGTCTCCTTTCTGTAACAACCGGAGGAGACAGTTGAATCACAGTTTACTTTGTGGTCGGCCATCTTGCCTCTAACAGTTAGTTAATGGCTAAGTTTATGTCTACCCTGCGTCTCTACATTCTTTTTTAAAGCCGCATGGAACATATGTCCCACTGTTCATCATTTCAATCTAAAAAATTTACAGCACTCTTAATTCGCTACACATCACAAGCCTTAACCCAAACCCTGTTTGCTACAAGATTACGACAACAAAGCCGACCGAACTAGAAAGCTCGCAGCCAAATAATCCACACAAACAGAAAAACTTAAGTTCTAAAGAATGTCATTTTCAAAAAATATGAGCCAATAGAATCGATAAAAGTAGGAAAATATTCTACTGCATACCAAAGTCACCCCAGGGCATGTGTGATCTTTCGGTGTGCTAGTCAAAATTCTTTCACGGTCAGCCTTGGTGTCCATCTTAAATTTTCGCGGAACGGAAGAACCAGGATTCAGGATACTGCTAAATTATTAACCGAGCCAAGCACAATCTTTATTCGTCGGATTCGCATTTTTAATACTAAAATCCATATCATCATCATCATCATCATCATCAGCTGCCATCTCCACGACGAAGGTTGGCTGTAATGGATCTCCAACGTCTTCTGTCTCTTGTCTTGGTGGTGCACTCTGATAGACTCTTTCCTGTCCATCTCTTGATGTTATCTTCCCACTTATAGCGCTGTCTTCCCCTTGCACGTTTGCCTTCACCTCTCCCTTCTATTATGGTCTTCTGCAGGGTGTTATGCCTTTTTATGTGGCCAAAGTATTTTAGATGCCGAACTTTGATCTCCCTCATTAGTTCTCTTTTCATACCTAGATTTTCTAGGACCTCCTTATTTGTTTTCTTCTCTTTCCACGAGATACGCCCCATTCTTCTATATATCCACATTTCAAGAGCCTCAATTCTTTCTTCCAAATGCTTATTCATCGTCCGTGTTTCTGCACCATACAGAAATGCAGAATATATATAACACTTTATGATTCTCAGTTTTAATTTGTGAGATAACTGTTTAGATGTCAGTATATGTTTCATGTTGTTGAATGTAGCTTTGGCCATTCCTATTCTCTTTTTGATTTCTGTTTCACAGCTGCCATCTTCTGTAATTATATGACCAAGATATACGTAGCTCTTGACTTGTTCCAGGATTTTCCCATTTACGCTTATCTTTAATATCCATATATATGTATATAAATGTGCTGAGTCAGGATGTGGGTGCTGCACCAGTTATCACTGTCGATAACTATGAATTGGCAGTGGTGCACCACTTCACATACCTGGGGTCCTGCTATCAATGACAAACTCTCCCTGGGCGCAGAAATTGACAGCCGTATTGGCAAAGCTGCAGCTACCTTTGCCCGCCTCACATCGCGTGTTTAGGAAACTTCAAACTCACAATGAAGACCAACGCCTGCGTCACCAGCATACTTCTATATGGTAGCGAGATATGGAAAACCTTCGCTGAGCAAGAAAGAAGGCTCAATACCTTCCATCTACGGTGTCTACGCCACATCCTCGGCATTTCGTGGAAAGATAAAGTGAGAAATATCATGGTGTTGTCACGTGCTGGCCTTCAAATCATGTATACACTGCTTAGACAGCGCAGGCTACGCTGGCTTGGCCATGTCCGCCGCATGGAAGATGGTCGCATCCCGAAAAGTATCTTATCCGGACAACTGGCAGGTGGCAAAAGAACAGCTGGGCGACCTCAGCTGAGATTCAAAGATGTGTGCAAGAGAGATATGAGGGCATTGGACATAAATCCAGCAACCTGGGAGGATGAAGCTGCCGATCGCACCGAGTGACGATGCTTTCTGCGGCGTCACCTCAGTTTGATCGAAAAGAAGCTCACATAACAAGCAGAAGAGAGGAGAAAACGTCGAAAGGAACACGAGGAAAATAAGGAGCTGAGGGCTGCCACCTCAGGGGCGTATTCCCGTAGTCAGTTATGACTGAAAGGGCTATTATTATTATTATTATTATTATACATACATATATTTATTTATTTATAAAACGAAGTGCTATAGAAAATAGGAGCGTTATGGCATTCATTAATCCTTATTATGATATTTTGAAAGAAAGGAAGAGGATCGGATATCACGATAGTCAACACTGCATGGTTACCAGGGACAACTCTTCTATTGGATTCAACACCAGTCTCCTTCTGTGATAAAAATATTTTGTTGTATCCTGAGATTTTTTTTGTATACTGGTCAAAACTGAAACCAAAATAAAGCTGTATTTCATCATTATTTTCCTCCTTTGGCTTCTTTTTGAGCATAGACTCACCACTGTAGCTGGTCCCCTTTGCATGAAGCCTGGATCAAAGCGTTAATGTACTCAAGCAGCGGTGGGTTATGTAGCTGTTTGTTTTACGTGTGGTTGCCAACTCTATGCGCAGCCACATTATAATCTCTTCTTACGACATGCCTGGGGGCACAGTAGGCCTATTCTTTCTTTGTCGCCCCAGAGACTACCGGGAACTACAGGGGCGTATAGCCGGATTGCTACTTTATTTTGCTCAAACTATATAATGTACTGAAACACAGAGAATTCCCATGAGATTTGTCACAGTCACCATGGTGTGGATGCTATGCGTACTGCCGTAGAACAATAAAGGACATTTGTTCTTGTTACATTAACATATTCGATTTTAATTTCTTGTTATTTCGTCGAGCAAGAAGAAAGTGACCATACATTTTACACGTAACCACTCTTCGGATTATCTTGACTCCCAGTCTTTAGCAAGAGCAACAATGGAGAAAAATAAAATAGACGCAAGGATGATAGTGACAACTTAGTCAACTTTTTGTTGGGCTAAGCACAGCGTTTTCATAACAAGGAACCGGACAACATTCCATACAGCCATGATAACTCTTTCAGACTGATTAAAGTTATGGTAAAGGCAGGTCAACTACTTCAATACTCTTCAGCTCCACGAGAAGCATGGGCTGTGATAAATTTAACCGTGATACAACGTTAAAATATCTCCAAAGATAAAATGTAGGGATAAAAATAATGCGTAAGCTACTAGAAGACATGATCGCCCATGCCGCGGTTCACTACCCGCCATGGAAACTAATTTGTTAGACGTACAGACAAAACGTTTACCCTTGGAGACGGGAGGGAACGGAGATCAAAAAGAAAAAATATGACTGAACACGTGCTTGAAACTAGCAAGGCTAAAAAGACGCAATTGGTGGGGAAAGGAAAAAAATTCACGTCCACAAGTTGACACAATGTAAAGAAATGAACAAAAGGGACCTTAGCTACTATACGCAACAGTCATTTCTTGGACGCTTTTACGATACTTAGTCCTTTGAATTCAGCGGCAAACGCATTACAGAAGATGCTCGAACATATTTCAAAAAAAAAAAAAAAAAAAAAACTAACCTTGAAAAAGTAACTTTTTCTTAATAATAATGTTAGGAATATAAAACCTAGCTAGTCTGATAGCCCATTTTGAGTAGAGAAATAATATGCTTTCATTTATACAGACGGATAGATAATAATGAAGATATTGACAAAAGACTGTGTTGTTCATAACAGACGAGCGACTGCACTGTTAAAAAAATGTCACTAATTTTCAAAAATTGCGGCCTTGAGACTCAAGTGCTAAAATCTAGTTGGAATGAAAGAGAGGGGGGAATAGTGGAAAATTGTGGCTAAAAATAACTTTAGAGACCGATTCGTGTAAAAAGGCATGTAGAACCAAGCGTGTTTTTTTATGAAAAAGCAAGTAGAGACAGACGGACCAACAGACAATAATACATACTTGACTGAGGTATGACTGAATTGACTTTTGGTAGGAGGTTTGAAATTTGAAAGGGGGGAAGTCGGTGATTGGCCACAGATAATCATATTATCAGCGCACAGACGCGCATTTTTGCCATTCCACATAAATTGTCCAGTAGTAGACACAGTAATTCTTCAGTGGTGTATTTCCCAGAAGCTAATTGCCATATTTAGAGGGACGCCATACTAGAGCCAGCAGCTCAGCTGAGTTTTGCTAGAATATAACTGTGTTCTCTATTCATAATTCTGGTAAGACTGAAAGCATTTCTTTGTATATTTTAATATTGTTTAATGTTTCGAGTGATTTGATACTGCCATATCAAAATCTATCCCTTACAACAAGTAAGGATTCGCTCTAGATCCCCAGCTCCAGTTCAGGGTCTAGAGACAAACAAAATACATAAACGCCAGCAAGGATTATGAAGGGCGGATCAAGTGTTGAGATCAGTGGAACATATCACCTATCTTATTCAATAGCAGGAAGCTAATGAACATATTTCAGAATATGTAGTCTTGGGGAACTAGTTCTATGTGAAACCAACTTGGTAAGATGTGCTTTTAAGTCAGAGAGATCTGACCCCGTCTATGTGGTGTTGTTGTGTAGTGTTGTGTGCAGAAGTGGCTCAGGAGGTAGAGTTCTGACACATGACCCAATACTTTTGTTGCAGAAGTGTGAGTTTCTGTTTGGCACCAAAGTGGTGTCAAATGCTGTGTTGATAAATACAAGTGTGAACCAGTGAAGTCTAGTGTTTTGTCAGAGCAGCCTTATATTGCCCCCAAACACGGAGAGGTGGGGCCACCAGATTCCAGCACCAGAACTACTCAGTGAAGATACGTGAGCGTCTGGCCTGCTGGACCTTCACCAACTTATTTACTAACTAACACACCAACTATATTACCATCACTAGAACCCACAAAAATTTTGGGAAATAAAATTTGTATTACTCCCATCAGTGAAGGGACAATGTTTGATAGTCATAGACAGGGAGTGATGATATCACCCCAACAGCTCATCTAGAAATAAGTTCTCCTGGGACTATCTTAAGATAATTACTAGTAACCAGTCATTTGAAATACATATGTACACATTTTCTATTTATTATGACATATATTCATGCATTTCATTCATAATTTCAAAACCTTTCATATGTTCTGACCATAATAAAACCTTGGTTCAGAACAAATAAACTTAAAGAAAATTTAATATCAAAAATTTAAACAGCTTGAGTTAGTTCAGTGTGTTATAAATTTTATTAATATTATTAGACTTATTAACTATCTGTGTGTGTGTGTATGTAATCTGCCACAACACATTATATATCAGTACCCTAGATTTTAACGTAGCCACATTCATTAGTAAAAAAGATATGTGTGAGGTCGTAAGTGGTAGCAAGAAGGGCCTTCTGTAAATTCACAGCTACATTTATCTCAGGAGCCTTCACAGCTGACCTCATGCATCACACTAGGTAACATCAACCATACAATACCATCAAACCCACTACATGGGCCTTCAACAAATTTATGTCAAGTCCTCCCGTACAATGCCACCAGCCCAGGGTGTTTCCATGTCTTCTTCATCTCTCTCTCTCTCTCTCTCTCTCTCTCTCTCTCTCTCTACATCCCTTATCACAGAACAAGGACTGTCTTGTAACGATGTCAACAGGCTTTCTAATTGTGTTTCTTATCCATTGTCAGATTCGTCTTCTTATCTACTGTTCCACTGGCACCTGTCTGATGTCAACTACATGGGCGCCGGAAAAGTTATTACAAATATCGATTCAAGATCAGCCAAGAAAAGAAGAACGATTTTATGAATTTGTGCAAGGAGTTGATTATCTTTGCTGAACTGCATCGATGGTTCAAAGCTCTGCTAACTTAAAAAAACTGTTTTGCACTCACAGTACAAAGTTCTACTAACTTTAAAAAGCTGATATGCACTCACAGTACAAAGTTCTGCTAATTTTAAAAAGCTGATATGCACTCCCAGTACAAAGTTCTGCTAACTTTAAACAGCTGATATGCACTCACAGTACAAAGTTCTGCTAACTTCGACAAGCTCAGTTACACCCCATGGTACAAAGCTCTGCCAACTTCGAAACACTGAACTGCATCCAGGTTTACAAAGCTCTGCCAACTTCAAAATAAACTGAACTGCATCCATGGTACAAAGCTCTGCCATCTTCAAAACAAACTGAACTGCATCCATGATACAAAGCTCTGCCAATTTCGAAGAAAGCTGAACTGCATCCATGGTACAAAGTTGCCAACTTCGAAACAAAGTGAACTGCATCCATGTTTACACAGCTCTGCCAATTTCAAAACAACGTGAACTGCATCCATGGTACAAAGCTCTGCCAATACTTGAAGACACTGCTGGGCTCTCAACAGGAAGAATGAAGATTTAACTGATGCCGATAATAGTAATATTATTGACACTTGTTTAAAAGACTGCTATTTTAATGTTTTCCTTGTTACGCCTTACTTGAACATTTTCGTTCATCACTGTTCAGCTTTCCAAGGAGCATAGGCCTTCAACAAATTTTTACCAAGTCTTCCTGTCCCGTACCACCAGCTCAAGTTTTTTTCTATGTTTTATTCACTCCATGTGTGTCTCCAGTTCTCATTGGTCTTCTTCTACTTTTCTTACCCTGGAGATTCCAGAACAAGGACTGCCTGGTAATGCTATCAACAGGTTTCCTTAATGTGTGTCCTATCCATCTTCAACATCTTTTTCTCATCTCGTTCCAGTGGCACTTGTCCGGAACTTTTCATCAGTTCCACATAAGTGATCTTGTCATACCACTTCAATCCTTCTATTCTGTCCATTTATGAAAGTTTGAAGCTTTTTTTATTATTGAAAATTTTGTTTAGTTTTCATAATTAAGAACGTCACTTATTTCAACATATGTCTGATGGAATGGGAAGATACAAAACGTGTTTCTGTCTTCTATTTTGTACTAATGTTATTATTCCCTAACATTACCTTTCAGTGTTTGCAAATTAATGTTTGTGGTTAAAAGATGCATGCCCATTTTAAAAGTAACTTTTAAATCAATATGATTTCTGTGCCAAAATGTTTTTATGTCCATGTGTGGTGTAAAATTTATATAGTGTATAATTATACGAAATTCTAAGAGAACCACGTGAAAGAAGTATGATAAATTTCTATAATTGATCATTATACCAGCTAGCTTTACGATGGGTGTATTTTCTTCCGTTTGTATTTTTATTATTATTTGTTATTTTCGTCGCTGTTGTTCTTTAACTAGGGCTGCTGAGCTTCTCGCTCTTTAGCGGCCAACACCAAGTTGAAGACTCCTTGGTATTATCTGCACTGTAGATCTAGGCTTTTCCTGTGGCTTTTCTGCCATTCCGAAACGTGTTGAGTTGAAGTCATGAGCTCCAGTTTATCCAGCTTGGATTGCATTTAAAGGATCGTCACATCTGGTCCCAAGCTAGGAGTAAGAAGTGCGTGGCATACTGTGTATTCCTCGTCATCCAAGGAGGCTCTCCAACTATGCAGAGCTAAAATACTGTAATCTGGTTCTGGGCTCTCCCAAGGAATTGTCACGTCCTGCGCAGAGCCACTTCTCAGCTTCCCCTGCCTACCACTGGGTCCACAGTGAGAACCTTCTGCATGCAGTCAACCAGGTCAAAGCCAAAGAATTACGCCTGGGGCTGAAGTGACTTTCCAAGCTTAGTGTGCAATGCTGGGTTCTCATCATGTTTCACCACAGGGGGAATCCTTGGAAGTGTGTGGAAGATTTCACAAGAGTCAATGAGGATGTAATTAGCCTCACAGACATAGGTTCACTTCTACGTACATATATTGTAGCATTGTGTATAGCTAGTGGTCATATAAGGATGACTCCAGATATGCCTCCATGCATATTTATTATTTTAAAAATCTATTTATCTTCTCCTATTTTTTTTAATTGGAGTTTGAAAGTTTAAAGGTTCTTTCTTTAAATTTCCCGATTTTGGCCATATGGCGTAATACAGATGAAAAACCCATGGCAAGGCACAAGCAAAGAAACAAAGTTACAACTGATCAGAGCATGTATATTCCCAGTAGCAACATACGGCTGCGAGACTTGGACACTCAATAAAGCAGTTGCAAAAAAGATTACATCATTCGAAATGAAATGCTACAGAAGGTTTTGAGAATACCCTGGACAGAAAAAAAGACCAACAGAGAAGTACTGCACTCACTAAACGTACAGGAACATTGGCTCCTAAATACCATCGCAATAAGGAAGCTGAAATTTTTCGGTCATATAAAAAGACATAATAGTCTGGAAAAAACAGTGATGGAAGGCATGGTCCCTGGAAAAAGGGGAAGGGGTCGACCTAGACGACGGTGGACCCAGGACATCACAGAGAGTCTGAACTTGTCTTTGGCTGATGCAGGTCGACTTGCCCAGAATCGTGATGCGTTCAGAGCAGCTGTAATGGAGACAACGTTCTGGAAAGAATACGTCACATGATGATGATGATGGCCATATGGCATTACTTAAACACATACTCTCTCTCTCTCCCTCTCTCTCTCTCTCTCTCTCTCTCTCTCTCAATTTCTCATATTTATTTATTAATACGCGTACACGCATACAAACGAAAACACATTACCGAACCTACATTCAACTGAGAAATAAAGTGGACCAACACGAATGAACATTTTTCTGTCCATGGAAATTACACGTGATGGCACAAAATCGTGTAGCACAAGAAAAGACATTAACACCAATAATAAACAAAAGCAAAAATACAATCCCAGTAATAACAACGCCAACAATAAACCAACCATAACTTTTTAAATTTTTTTTTTAATTTTTGAAGTTACACAGCAGTTGCCCCTCTACAGCGCATGCAGGTTTTGATTGGATGCACGAGAGTAACAAAAATAGTTGCACGTGCTGTCTTTATGTACACGAAAAATATGTGGCCAAGGGCACAACAACTACAAAGGAAAAATGTACAGAAAAACAAACTCTTTAATATCACTTATACTTACAAGTTTGTACATTATTATTTTAAAGGACCTGCGAGAACAGAGTATTTTTGAAACAAAAGTCTATCTTTTGCTTTAGTAAACACGTGCACAGCTTGACAAATGAATTAAACCGTGCCAGGGAACTATATAACTTAATACAATTTTATATTACAAAAACAAGAATTAACATATTAACTACCAGAAAATATGAAAACGATAAAGGAAGCTCAAAACACTTAACTAAAACCTACCTCCCCCACAATATCAGTAGTGGAAGTTAAATAAACTCCAATACTTAATAAAATCAACAAATGTCTAGTTGACCCAAGTAAGATAACGTTGATTGCAATTTAAAAAAAAAAAAAAAACAAAGATGGGAATAGATACAGAAAAACAAAACCTACAAACCCGTCAAGATGCAACAGAGTAAGGGAGATTAGTCTAAGAATACAGAAGGGGATACTTCTGTAAACACTACAGACATTAGGCAATGCCACACCAAACAACAGAGAAATTGCAGCTTTGAAGAACAAGCGCAAGAAAAACATCCAATGTAATAAGCTATATAGAATAAAGAACACCACATACCCAAATTATAACCCACGTGGGGTTGAACTGGATATCATATGCTTAATACAAACCCAAGTTGTCCTGTGCATGGATTAAAATAAAAAGAGAGAAAAAATGAAAGATGACACCGGGTTGCCTTAGTTCTGATTTATTATATCCCCACTTCAGTATGTTTTGAGAAAAAAACCGTTCAACGTTTTTGGGTTAGTAGTTTTAACAAGAAGGATATATCACATTAAAATGAAACTTTTCATGATGATCTAAATTGTTAACTGTAAGATAACTGTAAGATATTGTACACAGTGGCTTGAGACAAACCAGTCCTTCTCACTTTGGTACTAAACCGTGCCACCGCCGCATATGTAAGACCTATCCTTTTGTACTCCAAGCTCAGTCAGTTTCTTTTCCGAATGGTAAATTTGTCATTAGAGAGTCTTTCACGTGCGAATCCAGAAACCTGATTTATGCTATCATCTGCAAGAGATGTAATCATAAAAAGCCTCTATGCCAACTTTACGTGTAGCGTTGGGCAGAGCAACCTAACCTTTGAGGTGAAGACAGGAGTACGACAGGGATGCCCCTTATCAACCACTCTATTTTTAACAGACATAGACTGGGTGATGCGCCAAAAGACACAGGGCAATCCAAGAGGAATAAGATGGACTACATTTTCTACATTAGAAGATCTGGAATATGCAGATGACATTGCACTACTAGCACATTCACATCAACACATCCCGGAAAAAACGAATAGATTTAATAAGTATAGCCAGCAGGTGGGCTTGAACATCAATTTAAAGAAGACAGAGGTCATGACGCTCAATGTGAGCAACCCTGAGCCCATATCAGTAAAGAATCAGCAACTGGAACAGACAGACGCCTTCACATACCTAGGATGCATAGTAACTCCAGACGGCGGAGCAAGCAAAGACATCAACAACAGAATGAACAAAGCAAGAACAGCCTTTTTTAATCTAAACAACATCTGGAAGTCCTCTCAGTACAGCACAAGCACAAAATTAAGATTATATTGAGCTGTGTGCTTTCTGTGCTTCTCTATGGTGCGGAATGCTGGAGAGTTACAGAGAAGGAAGTGTCGAAATTGTCCTCTTTTCACACAACATGCCTAAGAAAAATTGTCCGAATCTTTTGGCCGAATACCATCACCAACCGAGATCTGCTTACTTGGAGCAAACAAGAGGACATGAACACCATCATAGCTGGCAGACGCTGGAGCTGGGTTGGCCATGTCCCCAGAAGAGGCCCCGATGCCATCACAAGAACAGCTATGCTATGGACCCCTGAAGTAAAACAACATGGCGGAGGACTGTGGATGCTGAGATGCAAAGAATGAACCAGAGTTGTGGCACTGTACGAAGGATGGCCACCGACCGAGCAAAGTGGAATCAATTTGTTGTTGCCCAACAAGACGCCACCAGGCGTTATGGCAATTGACTGCTTTGACGGTTGGTGGCTAAGGATCAAAGAAGAAGAAGACTGCAAGAGGTGTGGCATTACCTATATTGGTGAAACTGGGAGACGTTTGGCAGAGAGGTTTCGTGAGCACTTAAATGTCATCTATCATGGCAAACCTTTACCGGTGGCCCTTCAATTCAATAGGCCTGACCATTCAGGTAATAACGATATTCATGTCACTGCCCTCCTTTCATGTGTCGGTGATGACCGAACACGCTTTTCGTTGGAGAATCGTCTCCTTTTTCAAATGAGCGTTTTATCTCGTATCTGTTTTAGGCGGGAGAAGTGTATTCCCGTGGGCAGTGAGTTTTTGGGCACCGTCTGGAGAGGTCGGCCCCACAGTGTGTTTTTCCGATGGTAAGCCTGCGCAGTGCTGAAGATAAGAGGCCATTATTTGTGTAGGCCCTTATTTCCTTAGAGAGGATAATTTTTGATATGTGAAGACATGTTGATTGTGAGATTATTGCAAACTGCCGAGTGTGCAGGATTGTGTGGGTTTTTTGAGGTAAGGATCCATAAGTATCTTGAGGATGCTATTTATGCAGTAGCACGGCGATGATGTCCGTTTGCTATCTGTGAGGAGGCCATATTTATATTGTAGCACGGCGAGGATGTCCGGTTGCTAAAGGATCCATTATTATTATGATAGCGCTTATGTGAGGAGTATCTTGAGGATGCCATTTATGTTGTTAGCACGGCGAGGATGATGTCCGTTTGCTAACCGGATCCATTATATTTGAGGAGGCCATTATTATGTTGTTAGCACGGCGAGGATGATGTCCGTTTGCTAACCGGATCCATTATATTTGAGAGGCCATTGATGTTGTATATTATGTTGTTAGCACGGCGAGGATGATGTCCGTTTGCTAACCGGATCCATTATATTTGAGGAGGCCATTATTATGTTGTTAGCACGGCGAGGATGATGTCCGTTTGCTAACCGGATCCATTATATTTGAGGAGGCCATTATTATGTTAGCACGGCGAGGATGTCCGTTGCTGAGAATTTATGTTATTAGCACGGCGATGATGTCCGTTGCTGAGAGGATCCATTATTAGAATATTATAGCGCTAATGTGAGGACATGTGGATAGCGCTGAGTTGAGGAGTATCTTTAAGGAGGCCATGGATATTGTAGTATCTGCATGATACTGAGATGTGAGGAGTACTTTATTATTATATTGCTGTAAACTGTAATTTGACTATGACTGTGTATTTTATATTAACGTAACGTGTTGTGGTGTAATAAACCGTCATTAACTTTCACCTGCCGTTACACCCTTCCATGCCTCTGATGTGTGTACCTGTAGTGTGTGAATGTACCTATACACACCTCACTTATGACACCAACACACAACCATATTATTACCAGTGGGAAACAGCTATTTCAGTGCCTGTGTGGCGTGTGCGATTCAAAACTGTTACCTTAACGCTGGTGTGCACTTGAAGCAAGAGTGTTGATAAGAAAACATATACAGCTACATTTCCTGGCCAATATAATAATAGGAGGGAAAGATAGCGTTACATATCTGGAGATCAGCGTTACATATCTGATGGACCAGTCATCAAATTAGAACGAATTCATATAACATTCCACGATACCAATGAATTCACCCCAATACAAGACGGACATTTATCATCTGGTGGCCAGTATGAAAGATAAGCAAGTTGAGGTGGAAAATATTACACAAGTGGCCCAGCAGAATAAACAGATGTATGACAAATTGAAAATGGAGAACAGTGAACATGAGCAAACTTATATAAAAATGCTTCATGAGGTGATGAATGATAATGAGATTCTCAGTGATCAAATTAAGGAGATGAATATTGTACCCCTTAAGAAGAATAATGAGATTATGAATAACAATGATGATATTAAGATTGAGTCACTACAATTAGAGTTGACTCAGTTGAGTGCAAATAAAGAACAGTACGAGAAAAAGATATTAGTAGAGTTAACGGCTGAGAAAGAGAAGGTCACTAAGTTTGAAAATTTGCTAGCAGATGAAAGCTGCAAAGTTTTAAGAGCTGAGAGTTTAAATAAAAAATTAAGTGCAGAGATTGCACTTAAAGATATTCAAATTTCAGAAGCCAGAATGAGAATAGATGGTCTACTCGACATTCTCTTGAAGAAAAAAAGGTGGTCTTCTGTCAATGTTGACAGTGAAAGACATAAAGCAAAAAGTCAGTCCTACACACTTTTTGCGGATTCTAAAGTCAAAAATAGTGGAAGCAAATCTTTCCGTGGGAAATATAACTTTCAACGCAATACCGATGATTCTAACGATATTGGTTCCTGGCGGCAAGCTAGCAAAGGAAAATCTACAGTATTAGATAGTCCTGTAGATAACGAAAGAAACAATAATAAATTTCAAGTCAGGGGGTTAAAAACAAACCAGGTATTAAGTGAGAACTCTGATGGCTTGATAACAGGGAAGAAAAATAGCACTCCTTGTGCCAGGAAGGAAACATATTTGGTGAAAAACAATAAAGAGATTGTCAAACCTTCTAGTCATACCCAGTCAAGGCAGTGTGACTCATTTCTTAAACACATTGCCATAAGCAAAGAAAAAAAAACAGTTTTGATAGGAGACATAACCCTGATATGGGATGTAGGATAAAGAGAGAGGGATAGTACCTCACGGTGAGAGACAGCCATGTCCTTTTTAGGATAGTCAGGATCCTATTTGGTTCTCCTCTCTTTGTCTAGCTCATGTATGGCTCCTAGAATACCGCTTGTGTACGGCGGTGGCCACATCCCGGGCAACAGTCTTGGCTGACTGGCTAAACTACATGGGTGGAGTAGGAGCAATCTTACTCAAGGGAATGTCCATCCCTAGTACACAAAGACTGAGACGGTGAGTGAGGCGGAGGAATCTGAGAAGATCAACGGCTCGCAAAGCGAAACAGCAAAGTGTGTGGCGCACTAGAGGCATGTCGGACATAGAAAAAGACAATGGCTAGCCACCGTGGAAGAGATTGGGGCCTTACCACGTACTTCCTACAGAAAGTAATGGAATCACAACAACAAGATAAGAACCGATATGTAGAGAACTCTCTGTCCCCTGGGGAAGAATCTACTGTACAAATTAACAGGGAAGAGGCAACTCCTCTAATGAGTAAGGAAGTACATAATGACGAGTGTTCCTTAAATTCTGTTGAAAGGGAGCATTCTGAGAAAGACCACCTAAAAACTAGTAGGAGAAGCCTAAAAATAGGAACATGGAATGTTAGAACTTTAAACGGAGAAGGAAAGCTGGACAATCTTATATTAGAGGCAACCGACATGAAACTCGATATACTGGGAGTTGCAGAGGCAAGACTTTTGGATACAGGCTACATAACAAGAGACCAGTACACGCTTATACACTCAGGAGGAGAAAAACACGAAAGAGGGGTAGGAATGTTGATAAAGAAGGAGTTAGAAAAATACGTATGTGGATACTGGACACACAATGACAGAATGATGTTACTAAAGATGAGAGCAAAGCCATTCGACATATCAATCTTACAAACTTATGCACCAACTAAAGATTACAGCGAGGAAGAAATAGAAGAATACTATGAAGAGCTACAACACACACTTAAACCAGTCAAATCTACAGATGTGTTGATAGTAATGGGTGATATGAATGCAAAAGTAGGAAAAGGAAAATACAAGAAAATAGTAGGACAGTATGGATTAGGGACAAGAAATGATAGAGGAGACAGACTTATCCAGTTCTGTGAAGAAAACCAGCTGGTCATATGTAACACCTTTTTTGAACATCACCCAAGGAAATTATACACATGGAAAAGCCCAGGAGATGTAACACGAAATCAAATCGACTATATCATGATAAAACATAGATTTAAGAACAGTGTCACAAGTGCAAAGACACATCCTGGCGCCGACATAAATTCAGATCACAATCCAGTTGTCATCAAAGTAAATATAAAGCTGAAAAGAGCAGGAAACAGAAGACAGGAGGAACCCCAGATAGAAATATCAGCGCTGAAACAACCAGATATAAAACAGAAATATTTAATCGAAGTCAAAAATAAATACCAACAGTTATTGACAGAAAGCATGGAGCAGTATAGAAGAGAAAACCCAGAAGAAAAAGCAACCGCAAAATGGGAATGCTTAAAAACAAGCATACAATCAGCAAATGCAAATTTACCTAAAAAGGAGTCTAAGAAAAATCAAATTTGGATGACAGATGACATCTTGAATAAAATGGCAGAAAGAAAGAAAGCAAAAAATACTCCAGAATATAAAACAATAGACAATGACATACGTACTATGTGTAGAGAAGCAAAAGAACGGTGGATAGAAACAAAATGTAAGGAAATAGAAGACTTGGAAGCGAAGCACATGACAAGAGATATGCATGAAGAAATAAAGAAATTATCAAATCGGTCGCGGTTTGCACAAGGAGGAAGCTGTATCAAGAACAAAAATGGTGTAATATTACTTGATGAGAAAGACATATCAAACAGATGGGCAGAATACGTAAAAGAACTATTCGAGGACAACAGAGGTAAAAAACCATCACCAGATTCTAATGAAGGCCCACACATTCTCAGATCAGAAGTAGAGAATGCCATTCATATGATACAAAAAGGAAGATCAGCAGGCATGGATAACATAAACATTGAAATGATAGAAGCTCTGGAGAGCTTTGGTATAGATACAATCACAGAAATATGCAATGATATATACAATACAGGATATTTACCACACGACATGAAGACATCAGTTTTTATAACATTGCCCAAAAAACCAAATGCAACAGAATGTTCAGACTTCAGAACAATCAGCCTGATGAGTCATGCAATTAAGATACTGCTCAAAATCATACAGGAAAGAATAAAAAGTAAAGTAGACAGCGAAATCCAAGAAGAACAGTTTGGTTTTAGACGGAACAGTGGAACAAGAGAGGCAATATTTTGCCTAAGAAGATTAGCAGAAAAATATACAGAGGTCCAAAAAAGTATGTATATGTGCTTCATTGACTATAAGAAGGCTTTTGACAGAATCCATCATGAGAAAATAATTGAATGCCTCAAAGACATAGGTATTGATGGAAAAGATATAAGAATACTCAGTAACCTTTATTGGGAGCAAACTGCCACAGTAAGATCGGGAAGGAATTATTCACCATACATAGACATAAAAAGAGGTGTCAGACAAGGTTGTGTGCTGTCCCCCTGCCTATTTAATTTATACACCGAAAAAATTTTCAAACAGATACAGGAAATACCAGGACTGAACATCAGTGGAAGATCAATAAACAACCTTAGATATGCAGATGATACCGTGTTGTTAGCTGAAAGCGAACAGGAGTTACAAGAACTAGTGAAGCAAGTGAACAGTATAAGTCATGAATATGGACTCGACATTAATATTGAGAAAACTAAAACTATGATAATTAGCAAAACAGACGATAAACCCACATTAAAGATAAGCGTAAATGGGAAAATCCTGGAACAAGTCAAGAGCTACGTATATCTTGGTCATATAATAACAGAAGATGGCAGATGTGAAACAGAAATCAAGAAGAGAATAGGAATGGCCAAAGCTACATTCAACAACATGAAACATATACTGACATCCAAACAGTTATCTCATAAATTAAAACTGAGAATCATAAAGTGTTATATATATTCTGCATTTCTGTATGGTGCAGAAACATGGACGATGAATAAGCATTTGGAAGAAAGAATTGAGGCTCTTGAAATGTGGATATATAGAAGAATGGGGCGTATCTCATGGAAAGAGATGAAAACAAATAAGGAGGTCCTAGAAAATCTAGGTATGAAAAGAGAACTAATGAGAGAGGTCAAAGTTCGGCAGCTAAAATACTTTGGCCACATAAAAAGGCATAACACCTTGCAGAAGACCATAACAGAAGGGAGAGTTGAAGGTAAACGTGCAAGGGGAAGACAGCGCTATAAGTGGGAAGATAACATCAAGAGATGGACGGGAAAGAGTCTATCAGAGTGTACCACCAAGACAAGAGACAGAAGACGTTGGAGATCCATTACAGCCAATCTCCGTTGTGGAGATGGCAACTGATGATGATGATAACCCTGAGGTTAAGAAATACCAAGGGAGTTCATCCTACGGTAACGTTTCTTCTACTAAAAACAAGAAACAATGTGACAGATCTCAACATTGTGATCCTAAAAGTGTTGAAAACTATTGTACAAATAATTATATGAAAGTTCATCAATCTGGTAATAATTTTTCTGCTGAAAAGCCAGTTCTATCTGGTAGACATTGTTATCTAGGAAAAAGTTTTAAGCACAACTATTGTAACTGGGATTTAAATGAGTACAACGGTTGTAATAGAGCAAATAACAATGCTCTCAAAAGCAATTATAGTAATAGCAACCAGGTTAACTGTGCTCCATATGAGAGCAAAATTATTAAAAAGCAATGTAATAAGAAGAGTAATAAGGTCTTAAATACTATTGATTGTCATGCTGGTAGTTTCAAGAAAGTGTCTCGTTCTTGGGAACGTAGTAATTTTTTTTCAGCCTACAGCAGAGACAACCGTTCGTTACGGGCCAGTTGTATCTAAGCCTTCTGTGATGTCTACACATTGTAAAGGGAGGCTTGCGGAAGGTGCAAAAAGTTGCCACGACTTCGCACTATCACTCGGGAGGTAATTGTTAGTTGACTTTCCGTGTTTCATTAAATCTAACAGAGGATTATAATAGAAATTCTCATTTGTATTGTCTCGCAGCATTCGACTTTGCGATGACTCAGCGCGCCTGTTGACATTATCGGCGGAGAATGTGGGTCACTGTGGCGCTCGTATGCAATCAAGCGAAACCTGATAGCATCTGACTCAGCATTTGATGTGTCACTTTCTGGAGGGTCAGGTCATGTTCATAAAACGACGGGAGATTTTGCGACTGTTTTTTTTTTTTTTAAGAATAGTACATGTTATTGTTTGCTATATACTATATTAAATGCTGTTGTATTAAAACAGTAGTAATTTCTTTAAAACATTATGATGTTCATCATTATGCACTATTTGATTGCTATATATATATACATGTATATTTTATGTGACATATATGACTGTTTCGATATTGTATCAGTCTAATTTTTTGCCATTTGTATGCTGTTATGCTTTGATTATTTGTAACATGTTTGTTGATAATGATTTGTATGTAGTTTTTGATGAATGCAGTGAGCGGTTTCAAACCTGTGCTCATTTAGATCATAATCATTTATCTTTATTTTTTTTTGCAGCTGTAATTGTTAAGATTTTTTTTTATAGTTACTTTCATAGATAGTCCTGATTGTAATTTTATTTTCTAAATTGAATTTGTCCCATATTTTGATACCATAATTGTTTTACATATTAACATACATATATTATATGAACTTATTGTTATGTTATGGAACGTGATTTTGTAAAATTATCTTGTATGTATCAAAAATGATCTGGTATTTGAATCATTAACATATGGTGAAACACTGATATTGGTAGAGTATGGTACCTAAGAATTTAAATAATACAATTTTCAATTTTTTTTTTGCAGCAGATTAATTTGATAAATATTTTTATAAAAACTTTGCAAAGATTTTATAGGATATATCATCAGGCTGAATAACATATAAATTTACAGTTAAATAACTCTGTAACTAACACTAACAGTGTTACTTTGAACCTAGAAAGGAGTGTCATTACTGTGGACAGAAACATCTATTGATCAAGAAAAAGTGTCCTGCATGGGGGAAGTTTTGCTCAAACTGTGGGGGAAGAAACCATTTCAAAGTTAAATGCAAGAAAGTTCACACTGTTCACACAGAGTCAGTGGAAGATTCTGAAGTTTTTCTTAATTGTGTGAAGTCTAGCAAAGCTTGTACATCTGCACAACTCATTATCAATGGGAAAATGGTAAAATTTCAGCTAGACACAGCAGCTGATGTGAATACAATATGTCAACGCTTTGTGATGCAAGAACAACTGTTACCCACTAAACAGAGGCTTGTTATGTGGAATGGTACTAAGATGACTCCACTGGGAGAAGTTATATTAACTGCTGAGAATCCTAAGACTGGGACAAAACACAATATAAGGTTTACTATTGTGAAAAATAAATTCACATGTTTGCTGGGCAACAACACACTGCAGGATCTACAGTTTGTGACAGTCAACACAAACAAATTTATTGCTAAGGTGGCTACTGACAGTTTAGATAATGATCATAACTCTGATAACCATCTAGGTGTCCTGGGTGAAGCTGTGTTGCATATTGATCCTAATATTCGTCCAAAGGCACTGCCATGCAGGAAAATACCATTTTCACTTAAGAGCAAGGTAAAATCAGAGCTTCAAAATCTAATGAACAGAGATACAGTAGAACTCCATTTATCCGAACCCCATGGGACCGAGCATCGTTCGGATAATCAAATGTTCGGATAATTGGATTACATAATGTATCGAGTACATGTACACATATTTCTAAAAATAATTAACCATCACAAGGAAAATACACTATAAAACATATTTACTTGTACTGTAATAATAATAGCCACACTGTATTAGATCACTGTATCACCAAAATCTTTTATTACACTGCAGTGCATGTACTTCTTGTATTAATTATTTTTGTTAAGAAAGAGAAATGTTTTCAAAATAACATTACAAACGATTCAAAACCAGGCGCAACTTACATATATATGTACTTGCACAGATGTAGCCCACTATTTAAAATAATGAGGAATCCTCTTTTGCACCAAACTGGATAGTCTCCTTTTGGCTGCTAAGTCCCGAATTCTCTTCAACAGCAGAAGCTGTGTAGGACAGCTGTCATCTTCTTGCTCGTACCAAGCCATCGCAGTTTCTAGTGCTATAAAGGCCTCTTCAGGACTTGGTCGACGTTTTGGTTTTTCTTCATAATCTACAAGTACATCATGTACTTCTGAGGTGTCTTCATCATCGGTCACTACATGTATTTGGTTTTCTTCTTGCACAAAAGACAAAATTTCTTCGTCATTCAAAAACTGAAAACCAGAATCATTATCATCTTCTAGCCACATGTGTGCATCATCTTTGTCACAGTCCGAAAATCCGGGCATTGCTTGAAACAGTTCCACAACTTCATTTATACAATCATCATTTGTGTCCACTGCAGTAGTTTCATTTCCTCCTTTTTTCCCAAGCAATCTACTCCAAGCCTTGTTGAGATTATCTTGTGACAGGGTGGTCCAAGCATCAGCTAACATATAGCAGCAGTCTTTGAGATTAAGCTTTTTGGAAAACGCCACCACACTTTCTTCATCTTCAGCCAACAATAAACGACGCAGGACTTCCTTCTTGTACATCTTTTTAAGCTTTGCTATAACACCCTGATCCATTGGTTGAATCAGTGCTGTTACATTGGGAGGCAGAAAAATTACTTTAAAATTTGCATCAACTGCATTCAATGTATCCGTCTCTGGATGAGATGGTGCATTGTCCAGTAGAAGAATTACTTTTCCAGTTTTCTTTTCTTGTTCTCCCAACCTCTTCACATTTGGGATGAACTGATTTGTATACCAATCAAGAAATATTTCACTATTCATCCAAGCACTCTTCTGTGCTTTGTAACACAATGGGAGACATGTCACATTCTTTAAACAACGTGGTTTTTTGGCTTTGCCGATCATTAGCACCGGTAAACGATGACTTCCACTGGCATTCGCGGCTACCAAAATTGTTACTCTCTCTTTGCACTTTTTAAACCCAGGGGCAGCTGCTTCGCGCTGAGATGCAAGTGATTTTTGAGGCAATGATTTCCAGTATAAGCCAGTCTCATCGGCATTATACACATCCTCGAGTGAATAACCTTCTTCTTCCAAAAAAGCCAAGAATGTTTCTATAAAATTTTTTTAGCGGCAGTTGCATCGCTAGATAAAGATTCCCCTTGAATCTCCAATTCTCGTATGCCATGACGAGATTTAAAGTTTCTTAACCATTCCTGGCTAGCCTTAAAGTCAGGAGGACCGTCAAGTTGATTGTTGAACTGAAGTGCCTTTTCACACAACAGAGAACCAGAGATAGGTTCCCCTTTGCTTCTTCTTTGCACAAACCATATATACAAAGCCTCTTCCAATTTCACATCTTTCGCATTTCTCATGGTTTTACGTTTCTTCGACCCATTTTCACTATCAAATTTCGATGCAAAACTCATAATTTTATCCTTGTTACTTTTAATGTCAGAGACGGTAGCTTTCCCAACATTGAAAATCCTCGCAAGTGAAGACACAGTTTCACCTTGTCCTAGTCTCTTGATAAATTCTGTTTTCGTTTCAATTGACAAAACATTGCGGTTCCTTTTATATGCTTTAGGCCTACTGGAAGATGCCATATCGCACAGAGAAATACTTGTACGCCAAAATTATTCTGCTGTAGTAGCAGACACAATTATTTTAAGTTGAACTGTCTGTTTAGCCAGTGTTCTACCTAGAATGCACACGTACACTGTATTTTTAAACCAGATATTAACTGACTTTATGATCTAACTGACTTCCTGTACGTAAGCGACCGACCATTAGCCATCCCATTCTCTACAAATTGTTCGCACACATTTGAAGTTTGCCGCATCAAAAGATTCAGAATTTTAGTCTAACGTGACTGTGGCATCTGATTTTTTTTTTCTGGAAAAAGTGTTCGGATAATTGGATGTTCGGATAATTGAGGTTCGGATAAATGGAGTTCTACTGTATATTAATACCAGTAGAGGAACCGACTGAATGGGTTAACCAAATGGCTGTTGTTGAAAAGTCTGATGGTTCTTTAAGAATATGCATTGATCCTAGACCCCTGAATGAGGCTTTGCAGAGGGAGCATTACAGATTACCAACTTTGGATGATGTATTGCCTGAACTCAATAATGCCAAGATTTTCACAAAGCTGGATATCAAGGAAGCATTCTGGCATATCAAACTTGATGAGAAGTCTAGTAAACTTACAACAATGATTACACCTTATGGTAGGTTCAGATGGTCTAGATTACCATTTGGGTTGAATGTAAGCAGTGAAATTTTCCAGAGGCATCTAGCACAAGCTCTGGAAGGTCTTCATGGTTGCATCAATGTTGCTGATGACATAGTTATTGCAGGTTGTGGATCAAACAGACAACAAGCAATTGAGGACCATGATCTGAAGCTTAAAGGACTGAAACATAGGTGTAAAGAGAAAGGCATTAAACTGAATGACGCTAAAGCTCAAGAGAAGAAAGAAGAAATTACCTTCATGGGTCACCTTATTACTGCTCGAGGTGTTGAACCAGACAAGAAAAAGGTTGAGACAATACTAAACATGCCCGTTCCTAAGGACTGTCATGAGGTTCGCAGATTTTGCGGCATGATACAGTATCTAGCAAAGTTTCTCAACAATCTTTCAGAAATTCTTCATCCAATAAGAGAACTTACACGTAAGGATATTCCCTTTATCTGGTCTGCTGAATGTGAACAAGCTTTCAAAAGTGTCAAGAAACTGATTACTTCTACTCCAGTACTCGCATACTATGATCCTGATGAATCTTTGTGTATTCAAGTTGATAGAAGCAGCTATGGACTTGGGGCTGTCCTCCTACAAAATGGTCAGCCAATAGAGTTTGCTTCTAGAGCTCTAACTGAAACAGAACAACGCTGGGCTCACATTGAGAAGGAGCTCTTAGCTGTTGTATATGGTTTGGAACGCTTTGACCAGTACACTTATGGAAGGAAAGTTACAGTCATCAATGACCATAAACCTTTGGCAGCCATCGTTAAGAAACCTCTGAGTCAAATTCCTCGAAGACTGCAGAATTTACTGATGCGCAGCCATCGATATGACTTTGAATTCCAATGGGTACAAGGTTCCGATCTTCTTATAGCCGACACACTGTCCAGAGTTTGTATTCATAATGTCACATTGGATTCCTTAGCTGATAGAGAGAGCAATGCAGAAGCTGATGCACCTGTAAGATTACCTGAAATACCAGATGTGATGATGGAAAAGATTAAAGCTGAAACTCTCAAAGACAGCGTGCTCCAGAGGTTGAAGTCAACCATGTTGGATGGGTGGCCTAAAAGAAAGTCTGATGTACCAGCTGAGCTTATGCCTTATTTTGACATTCGTGATACTCTGACAACAGAACAAGGCATAATACTTAAAGGAGAGCGTATTCTTATCCCAAAAGCACTGAGGCCTGAAATCAAGCAGAAGCTATACGCTGCTCATCTTGCATTTGACAGCATGATGCGCCGGGCCAGAAGTTGTCTGTTTTGGATCGGCATGACGGCTGAGATTCGACAGATAGCTGACAGTTGTCCAAAATGTTTAAGAAACGAAGGCAAGGAATACTAAAGAACCTTTAAACCAACACTCAAGAGGTTTATCACCCTGGGAGAAAGTTGGCACTGACATCTTTATTATAGAAGGCCGATATTATTTAGTCCTGATCGACTACTTCTCCAACTTCATTGAAGTAGACTTTCTACCTACAATGACAGCACAGTTAGTCATCAGGAAATTGAAGTCTCATTTTGCTCGTTATGGTGTCCCTAAAGTTATTGTATCTGACCAAGGTACTCAGTTTACGTCTGCACAGTTCAGATCATTTACTGCTAGATGGGGAATACTTCATGTTAAATCAGCACCAGGTCACCATAAAGCCAATGGATTAGCTGAATCTGCTGTGAAACTCATTAAGGGTATGATGAGAAAGACTGTTCAGGACAATACAGATGCATATGAGGCACTACTTGAACTTCGTAATACGCCAAGACAAGGGTTTGATCAAAGTCCTGCAGAAATACTGTTCAACAGGAAACTGCATACACTGATACCTTCTGCAGTGAAACCCGTTTCATCTCACAGTAGAGTTACTGAAAGTAGAGGCAAGAGAGACAGATCAGTGAAGAAGTATTATGATAAAACTGCTCATGATCTGCCCAAGTTGTCTCACCAGCCAGTCTACTATCAAGACCCTCCAGAAGTTGATCCTTCAACTCCAGCTACTTCTAGTCCTGGGAAAGCTGTCAAAGAACATTCTCTCCTACCATCTTGCCCTAAGAGACCTCAAAGAGATCGCAAGAAACCCTCTTGGATGAATGACTTTGTTCACTCATAAAGAAGGGGGAATGTTGATGTCTTGATGTTTATCTTGTTTCCTACTAGAGTTACTTGCCCTTAGGCTAGCTCTACTTTTCTCTTTTTCCGTCTTCCTGTTTTCTAAGATGGCGAATTAAACATGTCGATCCTTGTATCTTGTGTTCAAGCTTCGTGATTATGCTTCGTAACATGAGTATGTATGACAGCCAGCCACGTCTCATTATAATTAACAATATTTACTACACACGAAGGTAAATATCAACACTATAATAAAGCTAATTGGGTAGCTTTTCAGGTAGAAATGGAAGAGATAAAAATGAATAATATAGAAAATGAAAATATAGATGTATTTGCAGATAATTGTCACAAAAGAATTATTACTAATAGTTGTTAAACATATACCAAATGCATATATGCCAGAACACATAATTCCACACCGCATTAAGGAAATATAAAACGAAGATGGCTGTATACCGCTCCACCTATGTCCCAGTCTTGACATATGGATGCGAGTCGTGGGCAATGACTACAACCCACAAAAGCCAGATCCAAACCTCAGAAATGAGGTATCTGAGGAAAGTGTGGTTGAAGTAACAAGAAGAGATACGGTCCGCAACCAGACGATCCGTCAAGGCCTAAAATCCCAATCCGCTGCAGACCCAAATAGAACAGTCCCAACTAAGATGGTTTGGCCATGTCTGCAGAATGGGAGAAGATCGGCTACCACGACAAGCATGGGAAACAAAGAGCCAGGGATCCAGACCCCAGGACGACCCAGAGTCCGCTGGGAGGACAACATTAGACAATCTTTGAAGGACCGAGGACTAGAATGGAACCAGGCCAGGAAGAAGACAGCTGATAGAATAGTCTGGCGCTCTCTCTTCCAAACCTCTACACCTCACGGTAGAAGGGGAACGACTAAGTAAGTAAGTAAGTATTAAGGAAATAAAAACAGAATGAACATTGGAACAAAAACACAGTACCATGGTGGACAGTTAGATGTACAGAAATTAAAAAACAAAGAAAACAAGCTCTACAAGAATATAGAAAGCATAGATCTGAAAATAAATTAGATATTTATAAGAACATAAGAAATAAATCAAACAGAATAATACTTAAGGCAAAAGAAAATCATTGGAGAAATTTCTGCCAAACACTGAACCCTACAACTAACTCTACAACAGATGTGTGGAATAAGTTAAAAGCCATTAAAGGCAGAACTAAACATATGATAATACCTGATATAAAAAGACCTGAAAGGGCAGAGACTGACTGGCAGAAAGCAGAGGTGCTGGCCAGGTACTACCATAGAGTTAGTTCTAAGGAAAATCTAGGACAGGCTGAAGTCAACAGAAGAGCAACAATTCTTATAAAACTCAGTAAAGAAGTACCTTATAATACTTAAAATTTTCTCGCATCATATTTAAATGCAGATATTACAATGGAAGAAGTTGGAAAATACAATAAAGGACAAAACAAATACATCAGCAGGGCATGACATCTTGAGCTACGAAATCTTGAAACACATACCAAAAAGTAGGCTACCATAGAAATTATATAACATCCCTTTTTAACAAAATTTGGAATACAGGAAAAATTCCCCAATACATGGAAAAACAGCAGTAATTATTCCAAAAACTAAAACCAGAAAAAGATGCCCATGTTGCCAGTTCATACAGACCAATTTCTTTAACTTCCCATCTAGGTAAAATATTAGAAACCATAGTAAATAAAAGATTAAAGTTTTATTTGGAAAAGAATAATTTATATAATCAAACTCAGCCAGGATTTAGGAAGAACAGATGCACTATGGATCAGATAATTAAATTAGAACATGAAGTAAAATCAGAGATTTCAAAAGAAAGAAAAAACTGTGGTAGTATTTTTAGATATAGCTAGGGCTTATGATGAATGCTGGAGAGAGGGTGCTCTCTTTAAAATGAAAGAAGATAGGGAGTAATTGATAAAATATATAATTATTTAGAGAATTTTCTGCATAGATAGATATTTCACTGTTCAGGTAAACATTGATAGATCAGAACTGTATGAACAACAAAATGGAATACCGCGAAAGATCAGTAACATCTCCTTCAATTTTTACAAAAATGGTAAATGATTTAGGTGAAGAATTTAATATAAAAAATAAATTGTCACAGTTTGCAGATGATGTTGCTATATGGAGGACTGGGAAACATCTGCCAAAATTATATAAGGATCTACAGAAGCAAATACATAAAGTATGTAAATGGATGACAAAATGGGGTTTTCCTCGAGCTGAATACAAATAAAAACATTGGGAATGATCTTTAGTAAAGGTAGGGTTGTAAAAAATAAAATTGTAGACATAAATATCCAAGGGCAAAAACATTAATACAGTGCAAACCACTCGATATCTAGGGAATGATATTGGACGAACAGCTGAACTGGAATAAACACATAGATAAACTAGTGGAGTCTTGCAGAGGATTGACTAACTTATTAAGATATTTGAAAGGTAATGGGATGGGGTGCAAGCACTAAGACAATCTCACTTTTTATAAATCTTTATTAGAGGAAAAATGGACTATGGAAGAATAATATATGACTCTCTGCACATCCACAGTAACAAGATTAAATTAGACAGAATTCAGCATCAGGCTTTATGTACAATAAGCGGGTGCAATCAGATCAACATCAATGGGAGGAGTGACTTTAGGAATAATCTACCCTTAGAATTACGGAGAAAGGAGTTAAGACTAAATTAAGATGAACAGAGTTATGTTTAGATAAGTCTCACCAAGCACATACAGCTTTTACCCGATCCCAACTAACAACGCAGGCCAATCCAATGAATACCACTAGATACCCTACAGGATGGAAGTGTATGGAGGAAATTGTCCATCTGGGTACATTAATTACATCAATTAATAACAGGTGTGAATACAAGCCAGTGATTCCACCCTGAGAGATCAAGAAACCAGACACGGACTACGACCTAGCAGAAATACTTAAGAAAACAAGTAATATAAAAAATATTAAAAACACAGCCAATAAATATATACAACAAATATAAAAAGACAGTATTACTGTGTACACATATGGATCCAAGGGAGAGGATGGCAAATTGGGGATAGGAATATATATTCCAATATGGAAAATGGCAAAAGAAATATTAGCATCACGGAAAATACATCCAATTTTCACTTGCAGAGATGGTGGCAATACTAAAAGCACTAGAAATATTCTCTAATAACCCTCCAAAAAAACTAACAGTTTTTAACTGACTCTCTTTCAACAATTAAAGCACTTAAAAACTTACGAGAAAGTAGTAGACCTGATAAAGCAGAGGAGATATATTTCTGGCTACTACATACATATATTCCAGAGAATGTTCAGTCTTAATTGCTTGGATACCTTCACATATTGGCATAGAGGGAAATGAAAAGGGAGATAAAGAAGCCAAGAAAGGTAGATCTGATAAAATCTAATAAATGTAATCGAGTAAATCAGAGATTACGAGCTTAATTAGGGATTTAAAAACAGAAGAATGGAAAGCAGAATGGGATAAAAATCTGGAAGGAAGACATGCATATAAGAAGTTCAAGGCTTCAACAAGAAAATGTCAGATATCTAGGGAATTGGAAATTCCCAGTAATAAGAAACTTCTCAGACTACAGCTGGGAAAAGGCTATTTCAGAATAGAAGAACCTTACTGTGCAGGATGTCTCCAAAACAATAATATAGGCTATAGCATTTCTCGTTAAAATGAATGAACAAATCAAAATACCAATATTAGAGCATTTGCAGGCATTAAATTTACCTATAAATAAGAAGAGGTGTTAAGAATAGACAGACCTAGAGAACTGCATAATATAATCAAACAGTATTTAACAAGAACAAATGTTATAATATATAGTGGCTGGGAAATGTGAAGGTCTGATGCTGTTCCTTACAATGCATATGACTATTTAACAGATAAAAGTCAATTAAATATCTGTTAAAGTCCGTTATATAACTGGAACCACCAGGCCTTTACACCCCTCCACTTTAATATTAATTCTTGTTCAAGAGTTTCTTCTTCATGATTTTGTTCGTTTTTTTTTTTTTTTTTTTTATATTTATTTTTTATTTAACGTATAAGCATAATTGTGATTGTCCCTATTTACAATGATTTGACAAATGTGATGCCACTTTCTCATATCGGCAGTTGTTCATAGCCTATTATTTGGAATTGAAAAAAAAAATATGTATCCTAATTATAACCCATCAGAGGTTGAACGGGATATTTTTCTTCATTAATTATTTTTAAAAAAAAAAGAAAAAAAAAAAGACAAGCTGCAGTCACTCTATGCGATGCAAAGAGTGCAAAAGCATTAGTGCAGTCTTCCTCGGAACAACTAGAGCAGCAACAAAGGGAAAGAAGAAAAAAATAGGATAACATAACATAAGATATAGTTGACGGTAAATGTTCTTGTTAGACTTTTTTAAATTATAAAGTTGGTGACATCCCCTTGTAATGGAGGTCTTGTATCATATTCATAGGTGAGTAGCCTATCGACATTACAAGGGGGTGTCATTTCTATAATATAAAAAGTCCAAAGTGAACCTTTCCCGAATTTCCTTCCATCCTGGAAGAAACAAAACACAAAAAAGCGGGGGGGGGGGGGGGGGGGGGGGGGGGACAATTACAAATATATATGTTTGTAATATAGGCTATGTTTATAGGCTATAGAATGAACAACACTATAGGGCCTAATATATAGTATATATACTTTTAAATTATAACCCACAATGGTAATTGAATCAGGTGATCCCATGTTACGAGGAAATGAAATATGCTATATTTCATTCATGTGCTTTGAGTCAAAAAAAAAAAAAACCACACACACACATATTAAGTATACGAGCTAATTTCATGACTACCCTTTACAGATTTTGCAATAAACAATTTATTTATAAAGATAACATAAGTGTTTTTATATAATCAAAATGGAGAAGAAAAATGAAACCCCCTATATCATGCACATAACTAAATTGTTCACGTGGTTTTTAAACATGCATTCACACTATAAATTTTCGCTATTGACGGGGAATGCGATCATCGGCCGTCTCTAAGAGGCCGCTCGTAATACTAAGAGTTAACTGTTTTGATCACCAGTCAACTTCCCTGTTCCTGTTTGCACAAATATGATTAAATTATTCTCCCTTATAACTGATTAACACAACGAAATATACCTGAGATAAAAAGTGGAAAGTTTTAAGGTTTAGGGGGGGGGGGGGGGTTAAATGTGTTAGAAAATAGAATTAGCATAAAGTCCTGTTGAAAAAACAACTTTATTAATTTATTGTTCTACAAAAAAAAAAAAAAAAAAAAATTCCATAAAAAAAAACTAACCTGAACTAAAAATTGTATCTTGATTTTTAAATACACAGAACTGAATCAAGTACTAACTGCAGTATTCTTAATAACACCTATATTATTAGTATTATGCAATTACAGTTTTATAATTAACTGTGCCGAAAAAAAATAAATTTATTTTTTTTAAAATTTTGTGAACGTTTGTTGTGCTAAAATCCTTACCACATAAATGGATAAAAACGTTAACGTTACTTTTGTTTTAAACCAAAAACCAAAACCATAACTACTCCTGCCATGACGTTTAGGATCAGAACATACCAGTTCACATAACAGTAAAGGAGGGCCGCGCTAGCGTCGTGGTTACAACAAACACCGCTCTGTCTGGCGACCCGGGTGAAAACAGGATCCAAAACCCGGGCGACGGCAATTGAGGAATTATTCGTTCGTCGACGGGATTTTGGACTGGATTAAACTCGATGGACCCCCCCCTGGCGAGGGACATTTGAAGGAAGGAGTGTTCGTCCGAACCAGGGGACTGGCTGGCGGCTCCTGAGCCGACCCAGCTGCAATGGGTAACCCCAATCCGAAATCGGGGCGAGTATTTGCCTGAATGGCGAGGGAACAACCTGTCCCCCTTCTCGGTACAAGAAATAAAGGGGATAACTTCACGTACACATCAATGTCAGGTAGGTTAGACATAAATAATAACCTAGAATTCCGCCTCGAAGTATTAGAGCGGGGCGTACGAACAATAAAAAAAAAAAAAAATTACAGTGAATACCCCTATTCTGCATTTAGAGGAAAGGGT
>JAMPIV010015998.1:0-93884 GCA_024509875.1 Oreohelix idahoensis | reverse complement strand
AGGTTAAGGGTTCACTTTGGTGATTGTGTGTCTTAGTTTAAATCCTTGCACCTAGTAGTCGCACGTGTTAAAGTTAAAAAATAAAAAAGTTGAAACCTTTAAAAAAAAAAATTCGGGGAGGTGGGTTTCGGGTACAACGTGCGAGGGAACGTTTTTTTTTTTAAATAATTCTACTATTGAGCTCTTGTGTTTTGAGGTTGTCTGCAATGGGGGACGTGAACAGAAAATAAGTAAACAGTGTTTAGTCTTACACATATAAATCTCGTTGTAGATAAGTTTTTTCGTCTACCAATACTAAAGAAAACTCTGCCTGTTAGCTATTTCATTACGTTTTTCTAGCTAGCTATATTTAGTCCTAACGGCACCCTCTATGTTACGAGGATTTTTAAAAACGAGTCAAGTTTTACGCGCGCTGTTTTCACACTGGCCATCACGCATGTTTCTTTCTAGTGAGGTTACAAACATGTGGTTGTTGCGTTTTCTTAAAAATGTTTGAAAATGGTCTCGAAAATGAAATCAGTTATAGAGTGTAAACACTAAAAAGCCGTAATCTAGATGGTTGTCATACTCTCGTGCTACCCGGTGAAATCCCTTTTGGGTAGTGTATCTAAACTTTGAGCATATCACAAAAACCTCCTGTTATTGCTTACGAATACACACACTATTATAGAAATAATGACTTAACACTGAATATTTGGATACGAATGAGAAACAGATCTAATGTAAAAATCAACTCATATTTTCGACAAGGGCTCGATTTAGCAAAACATCTAGCTGTTTGAAACATCCTCCGTAATGAAAATTGTCTATCGACATCGTACGCGCAGATCTCTGAAACACACATGCGTGGCGTTCTCTCACTCGATCTTTCTGAATGCAGTCGGGCTTTGTTTAATTTTTTTTTTCCAAAACACACCTGTAGTGTAATTAAACATGTGGCGTAACACGGATAGTCGGTTTCACCGTCGAACCGTTAGCTTTCGGTTTTTCGCAGAAAACACACATTTGTACTAAAAATTTTTTATAAAAGAAATAGATTTATCCAATGTCATACACATTCCATTCTTCAGAGAGTATGTAAGACCGTGGTAGGTATTTTTCTACATCATACTATTATTCTTCTTCTTCTTCCATCCTTACCCGTCGACCAGACCCAAGCAGTCTGTGGCCATTACGCCTTGCGGCGTCTTAGGGCAACAAGAAATTATCCGATGTTCCGTTACAACAGACTATATATGCTATTACAACTGGGTAGATAACGTTTGTCGTTAGCTTTTATCGGGTAGGTAATAGATGTTTATAGTCCTGTCTGAGCGAGATGATAGTGATGACAATGTGAAAAGTAAGGGGTAAGAAATATTTTTTATCACAAAGGTTGAACGTGTTGAGAGAAAGGAAAGTGTTTGGATAGAATAATTTATAACATGATAAGAAGTGAATGAAGTGCTTAAACCCGTTGGGGCGCGTGGTTTTGAAGACCGCAATAGCTGTAAGTAATTTACCAAGGGGTAAGTAAAAGGGGAGAAAATTTAATTGTCACGGGGTGACATTTTTTTGACAATAGGAAGAACTTTAGATTACGAAGAGGGGCGACATTTTTTTTGACAAGGGGGCAGTATTTTATTATGAGAATGGGGTATTATTTTTTTACATATGGGAAAGTGTTTTTTAATCCCGAAGTATTGACCGTTGATCGATTTGCCTATAGGTTTAATAAAAAAAATTGATGCAAGCTGGCGGTGATTCGATCACACGAACGTAGGAATAGTTCTTTTATAAGTTTTCTACTATTGATGGTTTGTATTGGTTACCGTTGTGACGTGAACAGAAAATTCACGATCGCTGATTTGCACGGGTCATCGATCCGATTTCTTTCTTTCTAGTGAGGGTACAAACACGTGGTTGTTGGGTTTTTCTTAAAATGTAATGAAACTGGTCTCGACCATGAATCAGTTACAAGATTGTAACGCTAAGTACGTGTTTAGTTGCCGCCATACTTTAGTCTACCTGCAAAGATATTATCTCTACGGGTTGTGTTCAATAAAAATTGTCTATTTGTTTTTGTTCAGTGTGGTCTTTCCATATATTTGTTTTATGTTGGAGACTGCGAGTGGTTTTACGGTTCATTTACATATACATTAACTGAACATTGGGGGTAAGTAGATTTTTTTAACTCATGCATATATATAAATAATTAAAGAAAACTACCCCAGTGACCCACTACACACACACAACACAACACAAAAACCAAAACCGACCGCCTCATAACCGAACCTATACCGAACCCGCCCTTACCCATCTGCCTCTATAACAGGTAATACATTTAAATATATATTTTTTCGCTCTGTATTCTATAGTGCGGATAGGGAAAAAATGGGAATTCACTCAAGAGTGTTTTATAAAATAAGACCTTCTTCTCAAGTCAAGGTAGTATCCTAATGTTGTGGAAATAGTTTTGGAGCAATCAAAAATTTGTTACAATAACATGTAAAACGATAAAAAACACACAATTTTCTTAGCAATAAAAATGATAAAGTTTACTTCTAAAACCACATTGCTGGTTTGTAACTAGACTAAACGACACATCTACATAGATTAACAAAGTTCTGGTGAGATTCACTTTTTGCGTAGTGTATCTATACCTAATAAAATCACACACAAAATCTCCTGTTATTGCTTACGCATACCGCAATTATTATAGAGTATAATACCTTAACAAGGGACTATTTAAAACATTACAGATAATTTATAGTTAAAAGCCTCTATCAAACCAAGAAAGCTAACCACTGAATATTTGGTTTCAAAAGCAGTTGGCACGTTGTCCGTAATCGCTTAGGTTTCTGAGTATGTAACATCTGTCACACGAAAATCGTGTCTCAAAACCGTTTCACAAACCTAGCTTAAAGCCGCTATAACACAATCGAATTAAGCTTTTCATTAAGCAAGTTGCTGTTAGTGAGCAAATAAGGCTGGGCAGGTGTCAAGCGACCTACATGCGTTTGAGGACTAGTGTTTTTAGCTTGACTATTTAGCGTATTTAACTGCTGTAACATCTTGTATATGTAATACCTGTCTATAATGTAAAATAAACAAAACACTACACTACCCAGGACGCAAGTTCGATGGTAGAAACTTAGTAACTGGTTTCTAAAACTTCACTCTGATCTATACTATTGTTAGATTACAAAACAATTAAAAATACCGACACACAAAAAAACCCATACCCCAGCACACCCCCACGATTCGACAAGCCCCACAAAACTACACCACACAATTAAGATACCTACAACCAAAACACCACTACCGGTTTACAATACATCACACAAAAAAACCTCCCGACCTCACCAACACCACTACAAAAGAAAACACAAAACCTCAACTCGCTTCAAAACTCCCTTCTAAGCTGTGATATCTCCACCTCTCGATTCGACACAACCGACTACAACCCGACATTGTTTAGGGACCGCTTCTGCCTTCCCTTTTCGAGCCGGTCTCGCTCAGCCAGACGGCACTGCTCCGGACTGTTTCCATGACCCCCCCTTGCAGGTGGGGTCATACCTCTTTGTAGGTGACGGCTCCCACTAACTAGGTGAACATTGCCAAGAAGTGATGCAATACTTAAAACCTTTGGAGAGCTGAGTGAAGGTCGAGAGAGTAAATTTTTTATCGAGACCCCCATTTGTTACACGTGGGAAAATCCTTTGGTGGGTGATATCTTAAGTTTTCTGCGAAAACAAGTGGTCACATTTCTATCATCTCGGGGGTATATTTCTGTCGTCTCGAGGGCATTTTTTCTATCATTACACATGCATATTTTCTGTCGTGTCGAGGGCATAATTTTCTGTCGTACCGAGGGACATATTTTCTATCATTACCACATACATATTTCTGTCGTGTCGAGGGCTGCATATTTCTGTCGTGTCCGAGGGCATATTTTCTTATCATTACACATACATATCTCTGTCGTGTCGAGGGCATATTTCTGTCGTGTCGAGGGCATATTTCCGTCAGCACGAGGTCATCTTTTCTATCATTACACATACATATTTCTGTCGTGTCGAGGGCTTATTTCTGTCGTGTCGAGGGTATATTGATATCATCTCGAGGGCATATTTCCCTCGTGTCGAGGTCGTATTTCTACCACCTCACGGGCATTTCCTAGTGAGTCGTTGTCTACGACCAAACTTCACCACTCAGCGTCTTATATTCTCACCACTAGCAACACACAGCGTTAGAACAACACGTTAGTTTTTACGCGGACCTAGGGGTAGATATGTTCAAAGATGTGATTTCCGTACCTGGTGTCACGTTAAAACACCTCTGCAAAAAAAACCCCCCCTTATCCAACGTCTCTTTTTCGTTTATGCTGCGAGCGGGAGGCAGATTTGCACCATACGTTGCGCCAAAAAAAGTTTTGACAAAAGTCAACCCAGCAGTGACAAAACTTAGAAGACAAAAAGGGAAAACCTCCCATTTGAACCCCGCGTAGAACGAACAAGACAAAACGTGCATTGACAGACTCGCCAAGTAAACCGAACCACCTGTGTTCTGAGAGCTCCAAGGGGTATACGAAAAGAAGTGCGGTTATATGTCACCCATAGATCAACTAACTTTGTCAATAAATATATAAAATGTATCTAGTGTTTTCTCTTTTATAATTCTATATATGTATAACTAAATAGCATCTAACTGTTGTAATATCGGCTACCTATCTGTAATATGTACGTATAACTGTTTGTAAAATAATCATCACACAACGCCCCCGCCATTAATGAACTTATATATTACTATTGATCCCAAGACCTCTCCCTCCTCCACGTTCCTCCAACACATTTTCGTTATATAAAAGGTCACGCGGATGTAGACATATAAACACACAACTACACCAACACACATAACAAAACAATTCCACAACACACACCCTACTACTAGGTCGCCCTAAACCTAACCCCACTACCTGCTACAATTACAGATTAAAATATCTCTCTTTCCACCTCCAAAAACTATACCACATCACACAAAAATATCCCCCCCCCTAACCTAACCCCACCTGCTACATTACCCCCGTACCTCGTCACCGACGCCTCTTCACTCCCACCTCTCAATGCTGGTCCACTCGCCTGCTACTACCCCAAAAATTGTACACAGCTGCATCCTGACAACGTCACCACATCTCCCCTCAACATCTAAAATATCTCTCTTCCACCTCCAAACCATACCACATCACACAAAAATATCCCCCCTAACCTAACCCCACCTGCTACATTACACCCGTACCTCGTCACCAATGTTCTCTTCACTCCCACCTCTCAATGCTGGTCCACTCGCCTGCTACACCTCAAAAATGTACACAGATGCATCCTGACAACGTCACCACATCTCCCCTCAACATCTAAAATATCTCTCTTCCACCTCCAAACCATACCACATCACACAAAAAAACTATCATCCCTGCCCCTGCATCACTCCTGCAGAATTAATATATGTCTATAAATAACGTCTTCTCGTTATCTAAAACATATTCTCTATATAAAAAATTCATGGGTCTCCTCCTCGCCTCCTCCTCAATTCCTTATATAAAAAAAGCACCCCGCCATCTTGCGCCATATACCACCTTCTTGTTATCTCAAGTCCGCCCTTTGCCTTGTACATTTTCCCTATATAAAAAGTCATCCCGCCATCTTGCGCCTGCAGCGCGCCGCCATTTTTCTCCTTATATAAAAAGTCACCCCCGCCATCTTACCCTGTATCACGCCTGCAGAATTAATATATGTCTATAAATAACGTCTTCTTGTTATCTAAAAAATCTCAAAGTCTAACTATTATCCTCTTCCTATTATCGTCTTCTTGTTATCTCAATAAACACATATTACTATATTAAAAAGTTATCCACTTCTCCTGCTGCTCCACCTCCACACTGCGTATTTCCTTATATAAAAAGTCATCCCGCCTGGTGCTACCTGCACACTGAGTATTTTCTTATATAAAAAGTCATCCCGCCTGATGCTCCATCTACGCAATGAGTATTTTCTTATATAAAAAGTCATCCCGCCATCTTGCCCCTGCACATTTTCCTTATATAAAAAGTCACCCCACCTGATGCTCCACCTGCACACTGAGTATTTTCTTATATAAAAAGTCATCACCCTCCGCCTGATGCTCCACCTGCACACTGAGTATTTCCTTATATAAAAAGTCACCCCGCCATCTTGCCCCTCCGCCTGCTGCTCCACCTGCTCACTGAGTATTTTCTTATATAAAAAGTCATCCCACCTGCTGCTCCTCCTCAATTCCTTATATAAAAGTCATGTACCAACCCCTGCTGCTCCTCCTCAATTCCTTATATAAAAGTCATCACCCTCCGCCTGATGCTCCACCTGCACAATGAGTATTTCCTTATATAAAAAGTCATCACCCTCCGCCTGATGCTCCACCTGCACAATGAGTATTTCCTTATATAAAAAGTCATCCCGCCTGCTGCTCCACCTGCGTAATGAGTATTTCCTTATATAAAAAGTCACCCCGCCTGATGCTCCACCTGCGCAATGAGTATTTCCTTATATAAAAAGTCATCCCACCTGCTGCTCCACCTGCGTAATGAGTATTTCCTTATATAAAAAGTCATCCCGCCCTCTTGTTATCTCCCCCTTGTTATCTCAAATCCGCCATCTTGCCCCAAATAACCTCCCCTTGTTAGCTCAAATCCGCCATCTTGCCCCAAATTATCTCCCCCTTGTTAGCTCAAGTCCGCCATCTTGACCCAAATAACCTCCCCTTGTTAGCTCAAGTCCGCCATCTTGACCCAAATAACCTCCCCTTGTTAGCTCAAGTCCGCCATCTTGACCCATATAACCTCCCCTTGTTAGCTCAAGTCCGCCATCTTGCGCCGCCTGAATGCGCTTATATAAAAGTCATGCGCCTCCTGGCGTTTTTGCTATATAAAAGTCACGCGCCTCCTGGCGCGCCTCCTGCGCGCCTCCTGAATGATACCTAAGTCCAACATACCCTACTACTATTACATCTGACGAATTACAGTTGATTGCATTTCGGCATGGATAATATGATATACATGATATAAGTCCTCCCAGTCTCGTCTCATCTATTCATGTCTATCCGCTATACTAGGGGTGCCTATGAAAGGTTATCACCCAAGTAATGTGGACTAGATAAATGCGCGACTGATTTCGAAATTTTTGCCTCCCTCTATTGAAATTATTATTTCTGTTGAAATTCCCATTCCTATTATAGTTGTTATCATTATACCGTCTTGGCATAAAATATCCTATCTAGGCTATGAGATCTGGGTCTACCATTATTGTTCCAAGTTGCAGCTGAGGCAACTGTCAGTGAATCCTTAATGATGCTATTGCTGATACAAACAGCCGGATGTGCTGTACAATATTGTTTTGCAATCTCTTCCAGAGAAGATAAAGTCAAAGGCTTGCGTTCATGCAAGAACGACCAAAATGGTTTGCTTACAGAGCTCATCCATTGTGCTTAAAGCATTCAAAGGCTCTCCAGTTAAAAATTCCATAAGTTTAACACACCATTGTGACTTGTCTAACTTATGTGCTACACACACACACTTTCATAGCGTGAAAGGAAGCATGCATGTCATCACAACCTGGGTTAAATATAGGCAATTTAAATTTATCATTACCGTTATTTTTACCTGAGGAATTAGTAGTGTTTGAATTACTATTATTTCCATTTTGACCCATTAATTTCAATTCCTCCAAATGTAAAAGCATCATTTCCTTTTCATGTGCCAATGTCACAGCTTTCCTCTCCTCCATCTCTCTATCATATTGCATTTTTCTCTCCTCCGCTTCTCTATCATGTTGCATTCCAATATTTCTTTTCTACGTTTTGCTGATGATATTGATCTGATAGCTGGATCAGAGTCAGAACTTCAAGACCTTACCTCTAGACTGGAGAAAGTAACAAGAACATATGGGATGGAAATTAATATAGAAAAAAGCAAGATATTGGTGAATAGCCATAAGAAACATGTTCCGACCAACATTACGTTAAATGGGCAATCGTTAGAAGAAGTTAGCACCTTTAAATATCTCGGGTCCACTATATGTAGTGATGGAAGATCAAGTAAAGAAATCAAGACAAGACTTGAGATGGCCTCAGCTGCCATGACAAGGTTGAATATGATCTAGAAAAGTAACATCAGTTTTCCTGTGAAGATCAAATTATACAAATCACTTGTATTATCTATTCTCTTGTATGGGTGTGAGGGCTGGACACTCACTGCAGATACGGAGCGAAGGATTCAGGCTTTCGAGCATAAATGTTATAGAAGAATTCTGCGCATTTGCTATAAAGAGCACAAAACAAATGTCTATGTTAGAGAGAAGATAAACACCTATGCAGGCCACCAAGAACCACTTTTGTCAATAGTGAAACGTCGAAAGCTTGCCTGGTTTGGGCATGTAACTCGTCATGACTCTCTTTCGAAAACGATCCTTCAGGGAACAGTCGAAGGTAAACGGAGAAGAGGAAGGCAGAGAAAATCCTGGGCTGATAACATCAAAGAATGGGCAGGACACGGTTTTTCCACACTTGTACGCATTGCTGAGGATAGAGAGCAGTGGAGGACCCTGTCTGCTGATGCTTCCACCATGGCACCCCTACGACCCATGACGGGTTACGGGATGAGATGATGATGATTTCTTTCCTCTATTTCCTGGAGACGTCTCTTCTCCTCTGCAACAAGTCTCTTTTCCTCCAACTCATCATTCTCTTTTTCTCCTCTAATTCTTCCAGACGCCTCTTTTCTTCTGCAACAAGTCTCTTCTCCTCTTTAGTTTCCTGTTCCTGTAATTCACGCCTCTTTTCAACTTCCGTCTCCTTCTCTCCTTGTTTTGCCTTTGCCAACTCAGCCATGGCAAACTCCCTCAACACTTCACCTTTATAACCAAAAGCTTTGCCGTGCTCGACAAAGTAATCCAGTGTAGCCATTTTAATTAATACTGTGACTCTCTTAGTCGAAATATAATGGCTAGTTGCTTTACAATTCTTTGTAAGCAATGAATGTTGCTATAATATTATTATTGCAATAATCACAATGCAAATTATATTAATATTGTGTAACGAAGAAAAAGAAATAGCGCAAGTGGAAAAATAAATTAATATATACTGAAGCACATTAAAAACGCACCACTATTATATATACTGATGCCGAGAAGCTGGCAAAAAAAGTGTGGGAATGGATTTTCCCCGTGTTTGCCATGAGGTAGAGAGCGAATGGCTGCTGGAATGGAAAGTGCAAGATTCAACCCACGGGTGTGTGTACAGACTACATGAAAACGATGAAAGTTACACGTGCAACACGATTCCCAACAGCTATGACTCTGAAAATGTGTACGCGTTGTGGCAGTATACTCGGTATAAAAAGGCCGTTGAGACAAAACACCCAGTACATGTGCTTGAAATGCCACGACTATCTGAAAACGAACGCCAACGAGCCATTGGTATGTTGGAGACCGGAATGAGCTCGCGGGCCATTGCCAGAAGGATGAATTGACACTACAGCACTATTGTACGTCTCAATGAACGTTACGGAACCACTGGCAGTGCCCGGGATAGACTTCGGAGTGGCCAACCACGAGTTACTACCCCTGCGCAAGATCTTCATATTGTGCTGAGTCACCTAAGGAATCGTACTCTCCCGGCAAGTCAAACAGCAAGAGCAATAGTGGGTAGACATGGGCAAGTCTCTCGAATGACAGTCATACGACGACTCAGAGATACAGGCCTTACTGCAAGACGACCTTATGTTGGGCCAAACTTGACTCACAGACATCGTTAGCAGCGACTGCAACGGGCAGAGCAACATATCAGATGGACTAGACTGCAGTGGAATGCTGTCCTATTCACAGACGAGAACAGATTCAACATATCCTTTGCAGATGGACGTATGCGGATTTAGCGACGGTGTGAAGAGCGCTTGGCAGATTGCTGTGTCAACCGATTTCGAGGTGGCAGTATTCACATTTGGGGAGGATTCAGTTTTCACCATCGCTTGCCTCTTCACGTCTTCCGTGGAAATGTTAATGCTGTGACATATCGAGATGCGGTTCTGGATGCACTGGTTGCTCCTGCGTTCACAATTTATCCAGACTTGCAGCTTCTCCAGCAGGATAACGCACGTGCATTTTTTTGTATTTTTGGTTTTCTCCCTTGCCTGCACAGAATGCAATGAATTTCATAACAATCAAATGTACAAATTAATGACCAGCATGGATTCATAGGAAAATGAATAAAGATTCCAAATATGTAAACTTGTACAAACTTATTACATTTCACACTCTGTTCCTGGATTATACAGGTGGTGCGTTTTTAATGTGCTTCAGTATATAAAGCAATATCACACGACAGGACTAATGACACACAAAGAAACATTCGCAGTAAACAAATAAGAATCTAATAGTGAACTAAAACATGAAACAGCAAATAGGTCAATCTACCGCTAAAAATAGACACAGACAGGACCCTGCCGGAAGTATAAACAGTTGATTTGTATAAACTAAGCGACACGCAGATAAGGCTAACACTACGAACACATTATTACAAAACTAAAGAAAATAGAACTAGACAACAGTGCATGACAATATGGATAGACGAAACGTCACAACTAGACATCAATCTAGGCTTTTTTATTGAAAAATACGTGTGTGAACTGTCTGGTGCAAGTGCAGTAGTTCCCAGTGACTGGTTTGAAAAACGTGCATTTGTGTTGCCTTGTTAAACTCTTGGTGCAACGTATAATGAGTGTTTACAAAACACATTTGGTTTGAATCGTATTTCATAGATAGATGAAAGCGGGGGGCCCACGACTCTTCTCTGTTGAACATGTGAATGTGTGATGCTTGATATCAAGTATGTTCTGGGTCTGTTGTGTAACATAAGGGTGTGATGAATGTATATTTGGTGAAAGTGTAAATGTGTGAATATAGTTGAATATTGTGCAAAGGGTGTGGGTGCGGACTTTTTAAGTGCACATATTGCTGTGTGAAAATGTTGGCTAATGTGTCCCCTGTGTGACTGCTTAAGGCAAAGATATTATCGTTGACCTGGGCTGGTTATGTGTGTGTGTGTCTATCCGTGTTTGGCTGCAAAGGTGTGTATGACTAGTTTAGTGCTGGCATGTGTGATGGGATCCCAGATTGGGGCAAGTTATGTGGTGTTTTGTGTGACTTTGGTGCAAGGTGTGATATAATAAATGTTTAGTGCATTACGTAAAATGTGTGACGTGGAGTAGGTAGCGGCTGCAAGATGTATTCGGGGTGGTCGCTACTTGTAGGTCGCAAGTGTGTGCCTGGTCACTGTTTTATGGCTGCAAGAAATGCATAGTGTATTGGGACTGGTGGAAGTGTATGTGAATGTGAAATCGGCCTGGTGTATATATTTCGTGTGCATGAGCTTAAGTTTGTTGCAAAATGCGGGTTCCTTTAACTATACTGTGTTGCTGTTTGGGTGATGGTGTTGTGGGTGTGACTGTTGTTACGGGGGTTGCAAGGTGTGGTTGTGTGGTGCGTGAGGCAAAGCTGTCGACTGTCTGTGTGTGCCCCTGAGTGTCCATGGGTGGCAGAATGTGGTGTATTGCTTGTGACTTGCTAGTTGAAGAACCTGTGTCGGGACTCAGTGAAAGTGTGCTAAGTGGACTGTTGTGGTGCAAGTTTATGTGAACGGTTGGTTTAGGTGCAAGGCCTGCCAAGTCCACTGTTTGGTAGGTGTGTGGCTCGGACCTAGTTCTGGTGCAGCTTTTGTGTGTAGGCATTGCTTGGCGTAGTCAGATGTGTGTGTGATGTTTGGGTGCCTATGTATTCTTCGGGTGTGACTGTTTGGTGGCATTTCATTGTATCTGACTGTTTGCGTGCAAGGGTAAGTAGACGTGTGTTACCTTGCAGTTGGAAAGTTTACGCTTCATTGCGTCGGTTGTTGATTGATGGTTGTCTGTGTTTGTGTTTGGTTGTTAAGTGGTGTGGATTTTGTTTTGCATGTGTTCTGTTTGGTGGTATGGTTGTGCGAGGATATTTTGGTGTAATACGTTTGGGGAAAAAATCATTTTGGATGCAATAAGTGGTTTGTGGTAGTACTTGTTGTTTGGGGTGTGCAGGGGTAGGAATTGCTTGGTATGCAATTTGGTTGGTGTGTTATTGTATTTGGTTGGGGGCAATTTGAGCCTGTTAGGATGAGGGCTTATTCAGTGGGCTAATGTGTTTAAAATATGTGTCTTCTTGGTGGGTTTAAATGTCGGGTTTTGTACCATCTGAGACGCGAGGGTTAGAGAGTGCTAAGTGGGTGGAGAAAAGACCAGTTTTGGTTTTGGTGCATCTTGAAATCTGAAAGAAGTCATAGATGATACTAACTAAGGCAGCTCAAGTTGTGTGTTGGGATTTGGTGGGGGTTGTTTGGGGGTAGTTTATGTTGTGGTTGTAGTTTGTGGATGATGGAGTGGGATTTTATGTAATTTGGGTTTTGATTAAATATAGGTTGATAAAGGTTCCCATTCCTCGAGATGTTCTATGGTGGGGTTTTTTGGGTGTTGGTTTTGGGACTGTGGGGTCGTGGGGGGTGGTTGTACTGTTCCCACTTGGAACTCTGTGGGGGTCGGTTTCGTTCTTATACTTGGGGTTTGTTTAATTTTTTCTCGTTTTTTTTCTATGCGGTGGTTTTTGGGGTCTGTCTCTTCAAGTGTGGATGCTGGGGGTAGGATGTGGGTGAGGTGCGCTAGGTAGCTTGGTATGTGGGTCACGGGGGAAAGGGACGGTAGACAAGGGGTGCGTTTCTTTGCAGTTGGCTGGGTGGTGAGGTTATTGGGTTGTTGGCTATACCTGGGAGGCAGTTGTTTTGCGTAGTTAGAGCTGGTGGGAGTAAGGAGGTTAGTAGGTTGCTTAGCGTTTTGCCATTGAAAGGGGGTTTTCGTAGGGGCTATGATTGCGTAGCGATTTTTAGGGTAAGCCTGGGGTGTGGATGTGTACATTTGAAGGTCTATATTTGAGGGTGTTATCACTTTGGACTCTTAGTTTTTGCACTTAAATGATTTTATTTGTTGACTGCTGTTAGCAGGTATTGTGTTCGACTGGGAATGATGGGAGTTAGCTGAGGATGCTTTATCCTGGTTGGTGCGAATTGAATGAGAGGGAATTGTATGGGCGGAGTTTTGGTTTATATGTGGGGGCTGTTTATTTGTTTGGGCATTGTTTGGCTGCATTCCGTTCTTTAGGGGGCTTCTTTTTTTGGACTTATCCTTTTTTGGAACTATTTCTTGTTCGTGCGATTGTGATGACAAGTCGTTGGTTTTGTTTTTGCGTTGCTTGCTTTTCGGGGGGGGTCATAGGACTTTAATGTGGGTTTTAGTGCTTTTGTTTTTGTTTGGCTTGATTTTGTTGCGAGTCACGCGGTGGCCCACCCATTTCTTCACCGTGACCCCCCCCCCCCCCCCCCTCACCCTTCGAGCAGCCCCTCCCCCATTGCGCCAACTAGGCCCCCCCCCCGCGTTGTCGTTTTGTGAAGGGGGACCATCCTATTGCAATTGTTTCAGCATTGGTTCCTCAGCTTGTATGCTGTATTTGTATTTGCTTCTCTTTGACTGGTCTGAACTGATAAGGTGTGCTTCATTTTTTCTGAGTTCCATGTCGGCTCGCGTGTGACTTCGAACCGGCCCCTGCTGTTGACTCCTCTCCTTGCTGGTGTTCGATTTGCTCTATCTTGCGTGGGATGGTATTCCCCCCCCCGGGTTGTCTTCCCCCCTGGGTTCATCAGGGTAGGTGCGCGGACCTTAGAGAGGGTATGATCCCGTGGAACAGTAGTTGAATTTATCCCGGAGTATTTGGGGGTTATTGGAGGGTTGGTGCACCGCTGCGGAGTAGAGTGGGCTTAGAATTAGGTGGCTTTTTTTCTGCCTAGCGTTTTTAGCTTGGTTATGCTGCTGTTGCGCAGTGGATGTTTTCATGAATGGGGGTGGGAGGATAGTTGAGAAGAGTCGAGGGGAGTTCTCATTTCCCCAGGAGCCGGTTCGGCCTGGTGGGGCCTTGACTTCTGACTCGTTTTCGCTAGCTGAATGCCACATTTTGCTGCTTTTTTTATTGTTACTTGTTTTGTGGTATTAAGGAACTTTTTTTTTGTTTTCTTCTTGGGTCTCTTTGGTCGTGTATCGCGTTTTTGTTGGGAATTTTGGGAGGGGTTCTAGTTACCGGGGTGCGAATGGGGGGGGGGAAGGGGTGGAGGGTGATTGCATGGTGTCGGGGGTTAATTGGATAAGGCCGGGATTTGGTGCGTAGCGTTGTTTTATACTAAGGGGGGGAGTGCCCCCCGCCCTGGATTAGGTGGGAGGGGAGGTGTGGGTGGATTGGATGAAGCGTGTTGTGTTTTTTGTGTTTAGGGGTAGTGTAGGAATGTTGGGGTAAGGTGTGTGTTAGGATGGATCCGCCATGGTGATATGGCGGAACTGGTGTGGGGGGGTATAGGAGATGTGGGGTTTAGTATAATCAAGCAAAACACACAACAAAAACAGTTACCCCCCAATCAACCCAACCAGGTCCCATCGGCTAGTTCTTGTCCCCTAAACATAACCAAGGTATGACACAAACCTGGAACACCAATGCAACACAACCCGTCGGTCCCCACCAGCACACCCCTCACCCAAACACCACCCCACCCCCCCCACCCAGCTACCCCCTTCCCCAGAACCCCGTCACCCCTAAATCCAACACCTGCGTACTCCAAGACACACCCACAACAACCTCCCCCCGCCCCTGGATCCTCAGACCCAACAAAAACAAACCCCCCCCGCCAATCCCCACTCAAACCCTACCGTTTCACAGACCACACAGGACCCGTCAAAACCCCTCATGCCACCAACCTTCCCCCCCTGTAATCCTGAATCCAGGGGAAGTCAGCAACACATCCACTGACCCACCCACAGTAAACTCCTCATGGAGGCGGGATCGGGGGGCTCCACAACCCACACCAATTGGGTGCAGGAATCGGACCAAGATGGTCCAGGATGGTATCGTGGTACTAAGTAAAAAATAGGGGGCAAGGGGGGGGTTCGGTTCCCCCCAGTTCACCAAGGTAGATAAAAGTGACCCCATCCACCAACCCCCACACCCATCACCCCAACTCCAAAGACTGAGACGCACAATGATCCGTCGCACTACATCCACGTCATGGCAGACTACGTGAGGACCACAGTAAACTAACGACTTGCTCCGAAAAAGCATCCCACTCGGAGATGCAAGGGTCATCAATCCTGGAATGCGGATGTAACCTAAGACATTTCTATGCGGTTGCAAACCACAGTAAAAAATGGACCCCATACGGGACTGCCACGCTTGGCACGCGTGCCGTAGTTTGCCGACCCCTGGCGTAGATTAACTGCTAATAGACTAAGTGTGGTCAACATGCAAAAATACATACAAATCTTCTTTAACACATAGCTGTTCTTTTTATGGCAACGGTGGTCTATTATGAGGACGTGGCCAACCCAACTCCAGCGTCTGCCAGCTATGATGGTGTGCATGTCCTCCTGGTTGCTCCGATTAAGCAGTTCTGCAGGTCTTGGTTGGTGATTTTATTAGGCCAAATGATTAGGAGAATTTTCCTTATGCGGATTGAAAACCGCTGATCTATGGGTTTGTCAGGAGTGCAATTATGTCAATTTTTTTTTAAAATGTAAAACTTTTGCCTCGTGTTGGCGAGGCACGTCCCGTTCAACCTAGTCGGTTATATTAGGGCGCATGTCCAAACATAAAAGACCCTTAGGTATGGGATAATTATGTCGATTCTGTTTAACGATAACAGTAACAGTGGATAAGGAGAACTTTGGATCACTTGCCACAGATCATCTAATGCATTTGCGCTCATCGTATTCATGGATGTTTTAATAATTTTGTATGCACAAGTTTTGAAGTCAATCATAACCCTCCACTCCCAAAGGAGCATAGGTCTTCAACAAACACATGCCAAGTCATCCTGTCACGTGCCATCATCTCAAGTTCTTTCCACGTTCTCCTCATCATTTTCACCTCTGTTTCCAGCTCTCTTCTCCGTGTGCTTCTTGGTCTACCTCTGCCTCTCTTGCCCTGGGGGTTCTAGAACAAGGACTGCCTTGTAATGCTATCAACAGGTTTCCTCAGTGTGTGTCCTATCCATCGCCATCGTCTTCTTCCCATCTCTTGTTCCACTGGCACTTGTCTAGTTCTTGTCATCAGTTCCACGTTGGTAACCTTGTCATACCATTTTAATCCCTCTATTCTACGCAAGCACCCATTTATGAAAGTCTGTAGCTTTTCGATTGTTGTCTTTGTTGTTCTCCATGTCTCAGAGCCATACAACAGGACTGACTTCACATTTGAGTTGAAGATTCTTATTTTCGTGTTGGATCCGATTTCTCTTGATCTCCATATATTTCCCAATGCAATGAATGCTCCTCTTGCCTTTTGTATTCTTATTTTGATATTGCTGTCTGTACCTCCAACTTTGTCTATATTACTGCCAAGATATGTGTACGATTCTACATCTTGTATTGGTGTTTCTTCAAGTTCAACCCTGTTATCATTACCTGCATTTATTCTCATTATTTTTGTCTTTTCCCTGTGTATTTTCAGACCCAATTGCTGTGACCTCTCATCGAGTGCTTTCAATTTGTCCTGCATCTGATTACGATTATGGGACAGAAGAGCCAAGTCATCAGCAAAATCCAGATCATCCGACTGCTTAGTCAGAGTCCACTGGATTCCATTTCTGTTGTGTGTTGTCGATGATCTCATAACCCAGTCTATTGCTAGTAAGAAAAGAAATGTAGACAAAAGGCATCCCTGTCGCACTCCTGTTCTTATCCCAAACGGTTCTGTAAGCTGTCCTTCGTGAAGAACTCTGCATGTCATGTCTTCATATGTTTTACCGCGTAGATTAACTGCTAATAGACTAAGTGTGGTCAACATGCAAAAATACATACAAATCTTCTTTAACACATAGCTGTTCTTTTTATGGCATCGGGGTCTCTTCTGAGGATGTGGCCAACCCAACTCCAGCGTCTGCCAGCTATGATGGTGTGCATGTCCTCCTGGTTGCTCCGATTAAGCAGTTCTGCAGGTCGTGGTGTGTGATTTTATTAGGCCAAATGATTAGGAAAATTTTCCTTATGCAGATTGTTTGGAAAGAGGACACTTTGGACATTTCCTTCTGTTACTCTCATGCATTCCTTTAATATGGTTAGTGTCATATTAACGGCTCAAGAACGTTTTATTTACTTAGTGTCGACTTAAGACAACACGGACTCTATGTTTTGATACTTAGTGTCATCTTTATACTCCATAAACTCTACATTTTCTATACTGTCATCTTCAAAACCCATGAACTCTACATTGTGTATACTAAGTGTCATCTTTAGACTCCATGAACTCTACATTTCGTAAGCTAAGTGTCATCTTTAGACTCCGTGAACTCTACATTTTGTATACTAAGTGTCCTCTTTAGACTTCATGAACTCTACATTTTGTATACTTAGTATCCTCTTTAGACTCCATAAACTCTACACAGTGTATACTTAGTATCATCTTTAGACTCCATGAACTCTACATGTTGTATACTAAGTGTCATCTTTAAACTCCATAAACTCTACATTTTGTATACTAAGTGTCATCTTTAGACTCCATGAACTCTACATTTTGTATACTTAGTATCATCTTTAGACTCCATGAACTCTACATTTTTTATATCTAATTTCAAATCAAGATTACAGCTACTCGACAAATTCTGTTCTGACACTTTCTCATTGCTCGTTCCCGCAGGTTATATACAGACTTTATTTTACACAACTTCAGAGAGACCGTATGGATTTCAAATCCATGATCATCTACTTGGAAATGTCCACCATCATCTTGCCAACTTCAAAGTGGATATCGATGTTGAAGGAACATCCAAATAGATATGAGACTTTGGACATCAGCCAACAGCAGGTGAACTTGACCGCGGTATGATCATTACTGTATGTTGACAAATTAAAAGAATTAACCACATGTACAGGGTAATTGATATGTCACTTCCCAATTTTAAATTGTTATATTCTCAGGAGTATCAGTCGGGTGTGAATAAGACGGTTGCTAAAACATTGAGCAAATACGTTTTATATTGTATTCCCAGACACAACTTACTTAGTCGTTCCCCTTCTACCGTGAGGTGTAGAGGCACAGTAACAACTTACTTACTTAGTCGTTCCTTTTCTAACCCAGTGGAGTAGAGGTTTGCCAGAGAGAGTGCCATACTATCCTATCGGCTGTCTTCTCCTCCAAAGACGCAGCAATAGAGAATGCAGTCAGCAACCCATAGCTAGACTGCTTGCGTCAGGGTCAGCGAACCAGAGCTGACCAAGACCCTACTCCACCTCCATGTGGTGGTCCTGGAAACAGGCTGCATCACTGAAGTCTGACTGCGAGAGTAGGGATGAAGAAGGAAGGCAAACCAAGTCCCAAGAAATGCCGTGCTGAAGTCGGATGTGCCGGCCGAAAGTCGCAGATTTCGCAGCGCCGCTGTAAACAGACACAACGCAACCAACGTCCTTTTCAGGACGAACGAGGAAGAAGAAGTGTTCCTCCTGGCTTGGTTTCAGTCTAGTTCTCGGTCCTTCAGAGATTGTCTAATGTTGTCCTCCTAGTGAACTCTGGGTCGTCCTGGAGGTCTGGGTCCCTGGCTCGTGCTTTCCCATATGTGTCCTGGAAGCCGATCTTCTCCAGCTCTGCAGACATGGCCAAACCATCGTAGCTGGGACTGTTTCACTCAGGCCTGCAAGGGCTGGGTGTTGAGACCCTGGCGTATGTGGTTGTAGATACTTGTTACTTCAACCACACGGGTTGTCGGAGTGGCTAAGAGGTATGGCGTCCGTCTCGAATACAAGAGGTACCAGGTTCGATTCCCAGTTGAGGGAACATAATTCATGGACAATTTTTTCAGAACCAGTAGTCCGATTGATGTCATACCCCCCCCCCCCCCCAACCCCCCACCCCTCTCCCCACCGGTCTCCTGGGTATTGATTTCTGATGCCTAGCCTTCTCGGATAAGGGCGAGATCCCGTGTGCAAGTTGCGCACGTTAAAAATCCAACGGCAGTTGGAAATCGTAAAAAGTAGGCTGTGAGGCCGCTACCCTGGCAAAATTTAAAAATTAGAAAATAAATATTAGACAAACATAAAGGTATGTTTTCAGGCACTCGTAAGAAATGAAGAAGTAGAACACTAGACAACAGAAAAACAACAGACGTGAGTGGCTTACCCAGGATTCGAACCTTGGACCTTCCGTGCGACAACACCGCCTAGCTATGCAAGCGAATCACACTATCCTCCCGGCCAGCTAGGCATCACCAAAAATGATGCTTCGATGACCGGTCATTAGTGCGAAACGCAAAGACACAACACCGGAAGTTTACAATGGGCATCTTAGCCTATTAATGACGCAATCACTTCTGTCGTTCCCCTATTATACAGTATATGTCAGTCTACACAAGACAAAGACCTTGATACTGTGTCTAGTAAATGATAGAAGACTTAAGAATAGTAGTATAGAACAGAGGGTAGGTTTCTGGTATTGTATAAACATTTATAACACATAAGGAAGGGAAACCCGAGGCCTGTAAACAGTAAATAAATATTAAACAAACATAAAGGAATGTTTTCAAGCACTCGTAAGAAATGAAGAAGTAGAACACTAGACAACAGAAAAACAACAGACGTGAGTGGCTTACCCAGGATTCGAACCCTGGACCTTCCGTGCGACAACACAGCCTAGCTATGCAAGCGAATCACACTATCCTCCCGGCCAGCTAGGCATCACCAAAAATGATGCTTCGATGACCGGTCATTAGTGCGAAACGCAAAGACACAACACCGGAAGTTTACAATGGGCACCTTAACCTATTAATGATGCAATCACTTCTGTCGTTCCCCTATTATACAGTATATGCCAGTCCACACAAGACAAAGACCTTGATACTGTGTCTAGTAAATGATAGAAGACTTAAGAATAGTAGTATAGAACAGAGGGTAGGTTTCTGGTATTGTATAAACCTTTATAACACATAAGAAAGGGAAACCCGAGTCTTCTATTATAGTAGTATAGAACAGAAGATAGGTTTCTGGTATTGTATAAACATTTATAACACACAAGAAAGGGAAACCCGAGTCTTCTATCATTTACTAGACACAGTATCAAGTATCTCCATGTCTCTGAGCCATACAACAGGACTGACCACATTTGAGTTGAAGATTCTTATTTTCGTGTTGGACTTGATTTCTCTTGATCTCCATATGTTTCCCAAAGCAATGAAAGCTCCTCTTGCTTTTTGTATTCTTATTTTGATATCATTGTCTGTCCCTCCAACTCTGTCTATATTACTGCCAAGATATGTGTACAATTGGACATCTTTTAGTGGTGTTTCTTCAAGTTCAATCTTGTTTTCATTTCTTTCATTTATTCTCATAATCTTTGTCTTTTCTCTGTGTATTTTCAGGCCCACTTGTGTCGTGAAATATTCTAATCCACATATATAAATTAAAAGGTAAATGCAAAGCCTAACAAATAAATTTAATAAAAGGAAGAAGAATGGTAAAGAACAGTGCTGTCACAATGACAGTACTCGAAATCCCCTTTGTTTTATGCTTCGTCTGCAAATTGTAACGTTTCCACGTTAAATATAAGCCACTGCATAAATACAAGCGTTTCCACAACACATTAAAACGGGTATTGCATTTCTAAGAAAAACATTGAGAGGCACACTGCGTAATGACCTAAATTAATCCTAACATTAATTATACTACGTTACCAAAACGAACGAACAGATGGACTCAATTAGAAAGAGAGAGGGGCGAATGAAAACAAGGACACATGCAACACTAAACTCGCGTCGCGCGATACACAATTACTACTATCACGCGTGTAAGGCCACATGCACTAACTTTTTTTTTCAGACGGACAGTGATAAAAACACTAACCTTCCCAGAGTTAGGTTTTAAAATCCTGAAAAACGCTTATTAGAAAAGATGACATTAGATGGGTTTACGTTTGAAAACATTACAGTACCCAGACAGCACATCTTCGAAACAGGAGGTAGAAGAAATTGCATATTTTGACGCAGCCACTTAGCTCTTTTAAATTTGTATATTTGGGTTCCTTAGGGCTTGCTGACAAAGAATATGTAAAACGTTACGCAAATAGTCTAGGAATTACCAAATTATAACCAAAATAAAATAGTGGGGGTGCCTGACAGCATGAAATCATTTCTGCTCATAAAATTTTTTATAACGTGTTTGAAAAAACCTTACGTTACGGAAATAGCCTACCATGTTAACTCCAAATTGATTGGAGCGCAACAAATATAAGACTAAACACGATTGGTCGGGCTATAAATACTATCTTGTGTTGTTATGGGAAACGAATAGAAGGGGTACTTTTTTGAAAAGATGGTTAGACGTGGTTTCATTGGGTAGAGCTGCGAATATACTTGATTCAGAGCGTCTGTTCATTGCCACATCTTGTAATAATCCTACTAAGAAGCAGTACGTTGAGCACCAGTGTATATTTTATATAAAATAAAAGCCTGGAACATCGGCAGATCGGAGTTGTGCTATATTCATTGCCAGTCAACGAAACTGTTTATTATTCTATGAATTGTGGTAAGCTTGAAATATTCAATATCTTTTAATGAAAATTGAATGTAAATTGTTAATTTATGCCTGTATATATGTGTAGTTCAGTAGCGAACATGATGTAAAGCCTATAATGCTCCAGCCTGAACAGAAGGTGTCGGAGGAAAGTAAAACTGCATGGAATGGCCAAACAGTACACTGACACCTAGATTATTGATTAGACAGAAATAATGCTGGAATTGCAGAGGCGTAGTAACCATTAGGGAGGGAAATACTGGTATAAAGTATTTCAGATGAAGCTGACAGTTGGCCTAACGCTCTGAACTCAATGTTTGTGATGTATTGTGCTCAGTGTAGAAAGAGAGTATAAATTAGTTATGACGTAGAAGGTACATCCTTCTTGTTTTCAGGGACCGTGGTCTTAAAGTTATTGAGCAGCACCTGGTCAGAGCTTTGCTGAATCCAGAGTCGGACAGCATACTCCTTGGTCCATTTAGCTATCAGTGAGGTGTCTCCAGAGCCCAGGGGAGAAATCGAGCAGAGGAGTCTTTTCCTGCCGCCATCACGCAAGATAAGCTGATGTGGCCAGCTGAGCTCAACATTATGTACCCCCATCTTAAAATGACAGTGTAAAATACAATTAAGAGGGGAATTTAATTGTTTTAATATCAGGAACTGAGAACATCTCCAATACTAGTTCCAATAAAGACAAACTATTGAAGTCATGATGACAAATACCAACAGAGCTTGAACAAAACAAAACCAGTATTACCTCATATTACTACTACACAACTAACACACATAGGATACTATTAAAAATAGATGTCACTACAAGATTCATATTAATAAATTCTGTACATATAACTTGTAATTAAAATTGATTGTGATTCCTGGTTCCTTTGTATTTGAATCAGGACACATATACATTCATGACAGCAATGAATACATATTGTTATTTGAAAAGTTATCAGTGACTCCTTTAAGATATCCTTGTAGAGTGTTTTATGTATGTGAGTGTCACAGTGTTGTCAAGTGTAGTGGAATAAATTAAATTGTTTATCTGTCTGTTGTTGTTTTGACTTACACTTCATCATACACATACCCTAGACATATAACGTAGTCATCACACTATTCCAGAATAATTCTGACTGAGGTATACATATGTGGCAGCAAGTAAGGTTATATATAATACACTACTCTTATTAGATATATATATACCTTCACAGCTGATCTCAGTCAGTACACTAAGTCCCCTATAAATATTTATAACATCCCACTTTACCACATATATTGGGGTCTCGCTCTTGGGATTTTGAATCTTTCCCTATTAAAAATATTGGGGGGTAATTCACTTCAGGGAATAATAAGAATTAAAAAGGTATCCTTGGGTGGAATTAAATAAGGTTGAGCTCTCGGTGCCTGTGTTGTCCATTAGATATATATTTAGAGATTGAATTGTTAGTTAGACATTGTATAAAACTTACCTGATAGACAATGGCGGACCTAGCCAAATTTCGATCTGCTGCTGTTCAGACTGCAAAAGAGTTAGGATTAGATGGGCAAGTTATGGTTGCCTATGTCACTACTGAATGTGACAAATTTATTGAACGCGAAGAAAGAAGGTTTGAAGCCGAAAGAAAGTTAGAGGCTGAAAGGGAAATTAAGAAGTTACAATTTGAGGCTGAGGCTGAGACTAAGAGGTTGCAGATTGAGGCTGAGGCTAAGAAATTGGAAGCAGAAAGAGAAGACAAAAGATTAGCTGCAGAAAGGGAAGACAAGCGATTAGCTGCAGAAAGGGAAGCAGAAGATAAAAGATTACAAAGGGAACATGAGTTACGACTAAGGGAGTTTGAGTTTCAAGGCCATGCTCCTGAAAATGGTGCCAGTCCCTTTGCCTCTGATGCCACTGCTAGCCAGGGAGCCTCAACCTCAGCTATGAATTTTCATTTAGATCATTTTGTTGAGAAAGACGATGATATAGAGAGCTATCTAAATAGGTATGAACTATTAGCTACCACATATGGGTTAGAGAGAGAAAGGTGGAGCTTAAAGTTATCTCAGGGACTTCGTGGGGCAGCTTATGAAGTTTTTGCAAAAATGAGCAGAGGTGATCAGGAAAATTATGACATGCTAAAGCAGGCTCTTTTGTTAAGATATGAAAAGAATGCAGAATTTTATAGGAAAAAATTTAGGAATGCTAAACTACTGTCAGGTGAAACCTATCACCAGTTCTCTGCACGAATAGAGACATACTTGGAGAAATGGACTTCTCTGGGGAAAACCCAAGATCTTAAGGAAATGGTCCTTATAGAGCAACTAAGAGAGTCCATGGCTCCAGACCTGAGAAAGTTTCTCATGGAACAAGGTGCAGAGAGGCTGGGTGAGTTGCTAAATGTTGCTGAAAGGTATCAAGCAGCTCAAGCAGAGGTAACAGGTAATAAAAAGAAACAAGTGGATAACTTTAGGGCACCACAGAACTTTAATAAATTTGATCCTAGGGATCAAAACAAAGGTAAGCACCAATTTGATAGGCCACGGTATGAAAATAAAAATAAATTCCCACAATTCGATGAAAGGAAATATGATGAAAGAAAATCTTTCAACCAAGGAAAAAGGTGGTGTAAAAATTGTCAGATGGACAATCATGACACTGACCGTTGCAGAAGGAAACCTGTGTATATGGCCACCCTTCAGGTCAGGTCGACCTCAAGACAGGAGGAGGATATTATGTTAGATACCACTCCAGAAGAGATGAGGAAGGCACAGGCTGGGGATAAAACACTCAAGCCTTGTTTCAGAAAATTGTCAACTTGTCATACAACTCCAGGCAAGGGAGATTTTTACATGAAAAACAAGTTGATGTATAGGAAGACTGGAGCTAGATCCAAAGGTCAGGGACAGCTGGTACTTCCTAAAAGATATAGGGCAGACTTAATAAGGAGCCTACATGTGAAACCAGATGGGGACCATGAGAAGATAGGTACCATCATTCAAAAGGTGGCTCACAATTATTATTGGCCCAAAGCAAGATGGGACATTGAGAATTTTGTAGAAAGGTGTAGCATAGCACATGAGGGAACACCCACAAGTGGGAACATGGATCAGGACCTGGACACGCCACGGGGCAAAATTAGGCCTGATAATAAAAAGAAAAAAAGATTTGATAAAGTGGACCAAATGGAATGGGAAGCCCCTTTTCACGGACAAGCTTCACTTAACTGTTTTACAATGGCCACTATGCGGAGAGTGCAAAAAGATGTCTTACCCCAGGATAAGCCGAAAATTCCTCAGTCGGACTTAAACAAACTGGAGGAAGAGGATGTAGAGAGGAAATCTCTCATCAAGAATTTTAAGTGGGGAGACAACCCCAAGAGAAAAATTGGTAGCGGTCGTTTTAAGCATGATAATTCTGGGAAGAAAAATCATCACTATAGAGCTTCGAGTGGAAGAGACCATACCGGTGCATGGACAAATAGGTCCACAAAATTAAAGGTCCATATGTAGCTTTGTTAAGAACGTGGACTGATGAAAAAGCAGAGGAAAACATTACATCTTCATACCAATATGTGAATGAGCTGACCACTCGTTTAAAAACTGGCTGGAAACTTGCCAATGAAAATTTGAAACAAGCCAGGAAGAAACATGCTGCCTATTATAACAGGAAGGCGAAAGACAGAGATTTGGCTGTGGGAGAGAAGGTACTGCTTCTTCTCCCCGGGAGTCAGAATAAGTTACAAATTGGATGGCAGGGTCCATATACAGTTCTAGAGAAGGTGTCTAGAACAAATTATAAGATAGATAAGAAAGGGAAAGAAAAAAATCTATCATGTGAATCTCCTGAAGAAATATTTGGAAAGAGAACATCAGGAAGAGACACACTTGTTGACCTTGTCCATCGCCATGGAGATGAAAAAGGAACCACTTTCATCATTTGAATATCCATTACACCCCTGTGAGACAGCAGCACAGGTGAAAATCAGTACACATTTAACGAAAACTCAGAAAGAGAGAGTGCAACAGGTTCTAAATAATCATGCAGAGGTGTTAACAGACCGACCAGGGCATACAAACCTATTGGAATATGATATGAAAACTGATAGACCCCACACCTGTCTGTATGAAACCATATTCGATTCCGTTTGCTAAGGAGAAAGCTTTGAAGGAAGAGATAGACTATCTGTTGAAGGAAGGAATTATTTCGCACAGTGAATCTTCGTATAGTTCCGGTGTTGTACTCTTAAGGAAGCCCTCTGGAGAACATAGACTCTGTATAGATTACAGGAGACTGAATGCTATTACAGAAGGACAGGTGGATCCATTGCCGGATACAAATCAGCTGTTTGCCAGACTAAATAAAGCTAAATATTTCTCAAAAGTAGATCTGAGTAAAGGATACTATCAGATTCCAGTAAAGCCTGAGGTTAGACCATACCTAGCTTTTAGTACCTCAGAAGGACACTATGAGTTTAATAGATTGCCATTTGGATTGAAGAATGCGCCTAGTGTCTTCTCTAGAATGATGAGAAAATTGTTGGATGTAAACATTTCGGAGGAACGTAATGAATCCCTGAGTTGCCTCTTTGATTGAGGATATTCCGAATGTTTCATACAGGATAATAAGAAGATTATGGGATCCACTACGAAAACTCTGCTATCACCAGGTATATGTTATCTCCTCATAACGTACATTTTGAGGGAAATATAATGTTCTCTGGACATGTCATTGCGCAGACTCAGAGAAGAGAAATGGTGAATACGGGTTGCGAAGCAGCATTAAGACAAGCACTCACACTTGCGGCTGTTCAGTAACATAACCGAAATATATTATTGGTTGTAGAAGTCTGAGGCAGATTTCATGAGTAGTGCCTACTCTGAATGGACCCAACTACATAAAACCATGATAGCACCACAGCAGAGTAAAGTCAAGTTGACTTACATTTATCTATGTGTATATAGAATAAAGGACTGACATGGGATGTCTGTTTTAAGAGGGGAGGTGTCGTGAAATATTCTAATCCACATATATAAATTAAAAGGTAAATGCAAAGCCTAACAAATAAATTTAATAAAAGGAAGAAGAATGGTAAAGAACAGTGCTGTCACAATGACAGTACTCGAAATCCCCTTTGTTTTATGCTTCGTCTGCAAATTGTAACGTTTCCACGTTAAATATAAGCCACTGCATAAATACAAGCGTTTCCACAACACATTAAAACGGGTATTGCATTTCTAAGAAAAACATTGAGAGGCACACTGCGTAATGACCTAAATTAATCCTAACATTAATTATACTGGGGGGTAGGGCTGGAGTGTGTAAGGGATAGTACCTCACGGTGAGAGGCAGTCACTTCCTCTTTTTGAGGATGGCCTGGATCCTATTTGGTTCCCCCCACTCCAGTTCAGCTCATGTATGGCTCCTCGAGTCTGCTTGTGTACGGCAGCGCCACCCCCCGGGCAACGGCTTTGACTGGCCGGCCAAACTACATGAGTAAATTGAAAAAGGGAGGTCCCCCTTAAACAGTACACACAACTGCTGGCCGAACGGGCGGATGATCAATAATATTTTGACAACGGCTTCTAGGGCAGGAGTTGGAAAGGCCTGGTATCGGGCTGAGGGCGCACCATGGACTGTAATGGTAAGCGGCCAGAACCATCCAGAAAGCAATGGCAAACTACTGGATGTACAATGCCAAGAAATCCATAATGGCTAATCTGAATACTACACAAAGATCTGGTGGTGAGGCCCCCAGGCCAGGCAGATCATATTTAACTGGGGAAGAGATCGTTGGCAGCGTCAGTACAGGTAATCGTGATGACGGCCAAAAGCCTGACTGTGTTACCACGGAAAACCATGTCATCGGTCTTAGAAAAATAATCAAAATAGGAACATGGAACGTCAGAAGCTTATACCAAGGAAAACAGTACATAGTGAAGAACGAGATGGAAAGGCTAAACATCGATATCCTGGGCATCTCAGAGCACAGATGGTCGGGCCAGGGACACTTTTCGATTCCATCAGGAGGAACATTCATATACTCAGGCAAAGAGAGAGGAGGTCAGAGCGGCGTCGGCTTCTACCTGTCTAAAAGGACAGCTGCCTCCCTATTAGGATATAATCCCATAAATGACCGCATTGTCACAATCAGACTGAAAGGAAAAAGAAAGAACATCACAATTATACAAACATATGCGCCAACAGCAGCTGCTGAAGAACAGGAAATTGAAGATTTTTACAATGAACTACAAAATGCATTAGAGAAAGCAAATAAGCAAGATATTAGGATAATAATGGGAGATTTTAATGCCAAAGTTGGAAACGAAAGATTAGAACATGAAAAAAGAGTGAAAGGAAGTTATGGATTGGGCCAGAGAAATGAGAGAGGAGAACGCTTGACAACATTCTGCCTAGAAAACAACCTAGTCATCACGAATACTCTTTTTATGCAACACCCTAGAAGACTATATACATGGACGTCACCGGACGGAAAAAGCAAGAACCAAATAGATTTTATCTTAATACAACAAAGGTGGCGATCTTGTATCTCATCCATCAAGACGTTCCCAGGAGCAGACTGTGACTCCGACCATGAACTTCTTGCTGCAAACTTCAAGATCAAATTGAAAAAAGTCGTTACAAGCTACAAAGTAATACGTTATGACACAAGCGGCATACCAGAAAGAGTACAGTGTCGATATTCAGAACAAATTTGACATTCTTATGGCAGTACAGGAGGAAATGACACCAGATGAACTTGCTAATAACATCAGAGATGTATATATTACAAATGCACAGAGGTTAATTCCTAAAAGAAGTATAAAGAGACGAGAATACATCTCAGACGAAACACTGAAGTTGGTGGTAGAGAGAAGAAAAATGAAGTCCAAAAAAGATACAGAAAATCAGGAGTTGTACAAGGAATACACAAAGCAGATTAAAAAACGAGTCAGACAAGACAAACAACAATACATAAACGACACCTGCAGGAAAATAGAGGAAATGCGCGAACAGGGATTGAGTAAGAATATGTTTTCTGAAGTAAGAACATTGAAAAACAGCAACTTTAAATCATCACCCCGAGCAATAAACGACAAGAAAGGCGACACTCTAACAGAACGTAAAGATATTCTGAACAGATGGAAGGAGTACTGTCAAGAAATGTATACGGAAATAAACAAAGCGGCAGATAACAACGTCATGAATGAAGCGGAACGTGAACCAGAACCTACCATAGAGGAAGTCCGGAATGCAATCAAACACTTAAAAAGTGGAAAATCTCCTGGTTGTGATGAAATAACAGCTGAAATGATACAGGCAGGAGGAGAAGGCAGCGCTCGTATATACCATGCATTATGCTGCAAGATCTGGCAAAGCGGAATTTGGCCCAAGGAATGGAAACGATCAATTTACATACCCTTGCCAAAAAAGGGCACCCTGAAACTGTGCACAAACTACAGAACTATAGCTCTTATAAGCCATGCCAGCAAAATACTTTTACACATCATAATGCAAAGGATGCAACAAAAGCTAGAAACAGAAATAAATGAAGTACAGGCGGGTTTTCGACCAGGTAGAGGCACTAGAGATCATATATTCAACATGAGGATCATCATAGAAAAGTGTAGAGAATTCAACGTTGACCTACATACTTGTTTCATTGATTACACCAAAGCTTTCGATTGTGTACAACATCAGCAGTTATGGGCTATTATGAAAAATATGGGATTTCCAAACCACCTTATACAACTCATCGCACTGCTGTACCAAGAACAACAGGCAGCCGTAAGAATAGAGGGGGAAACATCAGAATGGTTTGAAGTACAGAAAGGAGTAAGACAAGGCTGTACCCTTTCCCCTTACCTGTTTAACATTTATGCCGAGAATATCATGAGAAACGTAAGAGATGACCAAGAACACACAGAGTTTGACTCATTTAACATCGGCGGGTACCAGATCCCGGAAATCAGATATGCTGACGACACAGTCCTACTATCGACCAACCCAAAAGGACTTGAACAATTACTTCTGTCCACCATAAAACACAGCGAGGCCCAGAATCTATACCTAAACACCAAGAAGACCAAAGTATTGACAACAGACAAAGTAAAGACCAAACCAGAAATTGAAATTGATAACGAAGAACTGGAAAGTGTCAATGAATTCGAATACTTAGGATCAATCATTAACAGCTCTGGCGACTGTGCAGTAGAAATTAAAAGAAGACTTGCAATTGCTTCACATAAGCTAATACAGATGAAAAAACCTATGGCAAGGCACAAGCAAAGAAAAAAAAATACAAGAGATCAGAGCATGTTATTCCCAGTAACAACATACGGCTGCGAGACTTGGACACTCAATAAAACAGTTGCAAAAAAGATTACATCATTCGAAATGAAATGCTACAGCAGGATGTTGAGAATACCCTGGACAGAAAAAAAGACCAACAGAGAAGTACTGCACTCACTAAACGTACAGGAACATTGGCTCCTAAATACCATCGCAATAAGGAAGCTGAAATTTTTCGGTCATATAAAAAGACATAATAGTCTGGAAAAAAACAGTGATGGAAGGCATGGTCCCTGGAAAAAGGGGAAGGGGTCGACCTAGACGACGGTGGACCCAGGACATCACAGAGAGTCTGAACTTGTCTTTGGCTGATGCAGGTCGACTTGCCCAGAATCGTGATGCGTTCAGAGCAGCTGTAATGGAGACAACGTTCTGGAAAGAATACGTCACATGACATGTATTTCTAATCACGCGTGTTAAGGGCCACATGCACTAATCTGTTTGCTTTCAGGACGGACAGTGATAAAAAAACACTTAACCTTCCATGCGAGTTAGGTTTTGTATATAACTGATCCTGATTAAAGCTTAGTTGAGAAAAGGGAGTGACATTAGTTGGGTTTTGCGTGTGACCAATCCAATACTGGAACCAGACAGTTTCACATGCTTCGATACATGGAGGTGTGTGAGAAGCATAGACATTTGCTTATATTTTGAACGGCATGCCTACGTAGCTCTTTTAATTTTCAAGTAATACTTTCTGGGTTCCTTAGTGGGCATTCGGACAGAAGATATTATGTTAAAAACGTTACGCCCCATAACGAGTTTCTAAAGACATATGCCAAATATATTATATTGACCACGCGTCATAATACAAATTTGGGGTGTACATGCTGCCTGGACATGCATGAAAAATCAATTTCTGCATTACATTCGAAATTTTTTGGATTGTAACGTGTGTTACCTGAAAGAAACCTTGACGGTTACGGAAATTTAGGCCTACCATGTTAAATTCACAAGCTAATTGATTGGTGCAGCCTGCAAACTTTAACGTGAACCTATTAACTCGATTGGTTACGGGACTATAATACTCACTGTCTTTCGTGTTGTTATGGGAACGGAATCAGAAGGGGTACTTTTTGAAAAGAGGGTTTGGAGACGTGGGTTTCATTGGGAGAGCTGACGGATTTCTTGATTCAAGACTGCGTCCCTGTTCATGGGCCACAACTTGTTGAAGTAATCCTACTAGAAATTTAGCAGTTACGTTGCATGTAGGCAGTGTATTATGTTTTAGTAAATAAAGCCTGGATAAACACTGCGGCAGATCGGAGTCATGAATGGAGTCTATTCATTTGCCAGTGGAGTCAACGAACACCAGGTTATTTATTGTCTATTGAATTGTGGGTAAGGCTTGAAAATATTCAGTATCTTTTAATGAAAATTGAATGTAAATTGTTTCTTTATGCCTGTATTCTATGTGTTAGTTCAAGTAGCGAACTTGGATGTAAAGCCTATAATCAACTCCTCCAGCCTGAACAGAAAAGGTGTTCCGAGGAACCTGTAATAGATATGCGGCATGGAATGGTCCCTAAATAACAGTATCACTGACACTCTTTAGATTATTGATTTAAGACATTAACTATATGCTGCTGGAATTGCAGAGGGCGTAGTTAACCTAATTAGGGCAGGGCGAAATACTGGTATAAATGTTTTATTGATGCAAGTGTGACTGTTGTGTACCTCAAGACGCTTGAACATTGATTGTTTGTGATGTTGCGTTTGTTGCTCAGCTGAGTTTAAATGAGAGTCATTATAAATTCTGTCTTGATGACGTAGAAGGTAACATCCTTCTTGTTGTTATGTAGTCTCGTTGCTCTCCCCCTAAAGTATCTTGAGCAGGCACCCTAATCATTGCTTATAGCTGTAATCCACAGAGTCTGACAGCTGTACTCCATTGTCGTCCACTGTATTGCTGTGCCACGTGAGTGGTGTCTCCTAGAGAATCAGGTTGGTATAATAATATTTCATGTATATGTGGTAGGACTGTCCTGAATAGCACTTAAAATCTGTCGATAGAAGATAGGTGAGGAGGCCAGATGAGCTCAAACACCTTAATAGTCTCGCCTCTTTTGAGAACTGCATCTATCTCTATTCTTCATCCTCACGTCTAGTGGAAAATCTATTCCCTTTACTAACTCACATCGGGGGAAGCCCCTCTCACTCTCTGCATTCCAAGCTATTCAGATCGGAAGCTCAGTACTTCGCATATGTACTAATTCTCTATCGAAAATCTACGACACCAGGGATCCAATGTTGTACCTCCAGGACGGACCCAGAGTCGACTGAGCGAGGGACACATTAGACCCAACTCTGTTGAAGGATTCCAGGAGGTACTAGAAATGGATTTCAGTCGTTCTCAGAAGAACGATTTCTCAGCCGATAGGATAGTGTAATGGCGCACTCTCTCTCTCTTCCAGGACCCCTGGCATACACCTCTCACGGTATGTATTTAGAGTTATGACGGACGTAAGGTAAAGGTAAAGTAATTATGGGATAACATGATAAGGGGGAATTGGGGTAATAAATTATATACATATTATTATATGCACATAATCTAAAAAAATATATATCTCTTATATAGTATATGATATGGTATATATATTATATGGGGTACTACCTAATATAATATAGGAGTAGCGTATATATATGGTATTATATATATATATTATGGTACTCATATATATTGTCTAGAGGCAAAGGGGATGATGTAAATTACATCAGCAGCTAAGGAATAGTAGAATTTAAATCGGACACGGCAGTATCCTGTCTATGAAGCAAGTATCACTAGGGGTTCTTTAGTACTCGAAATCAGTCACACTTATGGCGAAGGTTCAGGACGCATGCACTAACGATGCAGTAAGGTAGACGGCGGATGCCGTCACGAGAAAAATGAATTTGTGTATGTCTTTCTTAGATATGGAGTAATGTGTGTACTGATACGAGTGACCATGCACTGTCTGCATCGAAGGACCTGAATCGACTTTGTTTCCCTTGTAGGATATTTTTGAATTATAGGGTCGAAACAAATGGAAAGTCACATGGTGAAAAGACTCGGGCTTGGAGTCAGGCTGGTCAATGGCAGAAATTTGCCCACCTTGTCCTTGCTAATGCAGCTTCAATGCACAGGTTGTATCGCAACATGTGGTTCGAGCATAATAGTCAATCTGCAAACGAATCACACCGACGCGAAAGAGCATGCCGGGTCGTTTATTCTTGATGGTCCAGTATTGGAGAGGTCATTTGTCTAGTGTGTCTTTGTAGCGTCAATGCATGATGTCAAGATCCCAAAGATCTTGCTAAGTATGAAGTAAGACATTGTGAAGCCTTCATTGTCAAAAAATGCCTGTTCAGACGCTATATTCTCATTACCGGAGCTCATCTGTGACTGGCCATTTTGATTTAGGTTTTGAGATGACTTCGGGATTGTTTCATTGAGATCATGCTGTGCTGTGCCTTCATTGCTGCACATGCCTCAAGTGGTAGCACCCACGGACTCACTCGCCTGCCACATGCTAACGCGTCTCAAACATTGAAGGATGCATGTTACCCTTCATCTCGTGATACGAAGCTGGTGGTTCAAGATACCTCCACCCATGCGTTCTTTCTTATGCGATGGCTTCTTCTGTCGCACGCTATGCACATGACCTGGCCGAATAACGGAAGATCTTTCGTTAACGTAACGTTCTTCTATGTAATTAAGCGTAATGTGCGTGAAGTACAGTCGTTTCACTGTACTCTATAAGACACACTTCATGTTACCATACATGCTTTCATATCAGGTAATGGAGATATCGGCTGGTACCTGAATGGATTCCTTCAAGATACTGTCTAGGACTGGGTTTATATGCTCGATGAGCCGACCTCGGCTACAGTGATTCCGTATCACACGGGTAGCAGATTATGTTAACGGTTATGCAGCACAAACAATGGAATACTAGGAGAATGAACACTTTCTACAATGTCACTTGCCACAAGATCGTAGTGTGTGTGTTAATACGTCAGATGTGCGACGTCATCATGTTATGTGTCCTCCTAAAAATGTCCTTATCTTATTTTCGTCTTTGATACGGGCGCGAATTTTAAATTGAACAAAACACTCCTCGTATACTATAATATCCTAGTATATATATATATATACTATATATATATTATGTATCCTAATATATAGTGAGTAATATATATAATTAGTTTCTGATGGATATATTTTACCCTATATATATCATATATACGATATAATTATTTATAATCTATAAATTGTCTATTTAAATTGTTTTCTCGATCATATAGCAAGATGTCTATATATTTTTTATTATTTTTTTTCTGAATTGAATTCGTTTTTTATTAGAGAGAGTTTATAGTAGAATCTTTATCTGCTAGTATTATTTTTCAAGGATACGTTTTATAAACTCTAATTAGTGGAAAGTTTTGAATTGTAATTACATCTATATTTTTAAAAGAGGTTTTTCTTATTATTTTGTCAATCATTACATGTATATAATTTTATTTATTTAATACGACTAACTTTTTCCTTTTTTTATTAATATTGCATTCCAAGTCATTAGCCTCTAAGTTGTCTAGTACAATGATAGAAGAGCTATGTTAACTTGTCTAGCATGAATCTAAATATTGAGGAATGTAGAATGGAGAAGTGTTACTGTTTTAATTTAATTTTAGCTAGACAGAAATTTAGTATTGTTCAACGCATATTATTGTGTTGTTTTTGTTGCACTTCATAATAATTTTGAGGATAGATTAAAATTTATGTTAGAGCTAAAAAGCGTTTTTTTTGAAGCTTAGGATTTGTTTAGTGTTTTTCTCGATTCTTATGTTGTAGTAGAAGATTAGTGAGGAGTCTCTTTGATTCTGGGAATAGTGTTGTTGTAATGGAAATATTGTAATATGGTTAGAGTTTTTGTTCTATTGTTTTATGAATTGATTATTTCCATTTCTCTTGCGACATATTGGATTTGTGAATGAATATTGATTTATTGTTGATAGTTAGGTACTGTTCATGATTGATATGGCCCTCCACATAATCCGGATGTCAGTAGAATGCTAGTGGTGAATATGTATGTTTCTTGTATTATGTGGATATGTGTTTGGATGTGTTTATTTGGCGCGTGTGTATTATTTGGGTAGTGTGTTGTATTGATTTATTGTTGTGGTAGTTGATAATAGTTATATGTTTGTAGTGGGTATTTTTAGTCATTATTGTATTATCTGAGTGGATTGAGACAATCTTGGGGGGGCTGTGTGTCAGGTAAAATTGTGTGATATAGCGTAGGGTATTATTTGGGTTTAATGACAATTTTACAATTAATTGTAGATTACGGTTAGTTTCTTCTGGGGTTGTTAGTAAGGTTGTATAGAGTTATTTTAAAAAATATTAGTGTTCGTTCAGTCGGGGGGTGGTTGTTGTGGTTTTAAGGAGTTGAGGTGGGAACTATGAATTGGGGAGACATGTTTGGGGGCGTTTTAGTCTGCTGGCCAGGTGTGGGGCTGTAGACGTCGGCACGAGCGGAGGGATTGGTGGGGTGGTGGGTGTCTCGGCGGTCAAAAGCTGTGAACGGGAGAGGGGTGGGTGGGTGTGGCGGGGCTTCGTGCTTTGGGGGTGTGCGTGGGACACTTTTTTAGGGTTGGTGTGGCTGAATTTTGCGTGCAGGACAGGGAACACAACACACGGCAGAGCGGGTTTGAGGATGACTTTCGCGGCCCGGCGCGGCCTGATATGGGGAAGGGGTGGCGGGGCTGGGTACTACGTCGTTTCAGGGGTGTTTCGTGATTTGATTGTTTATCGTTTTCTCTCACCCCCCCCCCGAAACACGACCCCACCACCACACACCAACCCACCCTACCCTACCCAACCCCCCCCCCCCCCCCCCCCCCCCCCCCCACCCCCCCCCCCCCCCCCCCCAACCTTATTTTCACCGCGTGTTATATGGTTAGATATATTGTGGTTTATGTGTGTTACGGCGTGGTTGGTCAACGGTTTAGGGGTTGTAGGTTCTGTTTCAAGGGTGGGTTTGCGGGAATATACCGTTTCTTTATTGTTGTTTAGTGAAGAGGGTGTTGTGTGGGTCTGTGTCAAGGCGTAGGATTTAATGGGTACGTTGTGTTGTGGGTAGTAATGGTTTTATCGTCTGTCGGCGATGCTGGCAACGCCACCTGCTCCTTTGGGATCCTTGGCTTTCAGTAGTTGTAGCGGGTATAGGTGCTCTTGTACGTTAAGAGCGAGAGTTAATTGTAGTCACCAGTCTATCGATTGGTGGGGGGGGGGGGCATGAGTGTAAGATGCAGGACGTGTCGACGGTGGGTGGCCGGAGACCTAATAGGACGCTTGGAATTCCAATAGCAGAGGGGATCAAACTGTTATTCGGTATCTGAGGGTGAATGAGAGGACAGTGATTTATGGTATTTTCTCAGTGGTATGGAAGATAATATATGATATGTGAATATGCGTAGACTGTACGCCAAATCGTTGGCTTTGATTGGCGTTTTGGCTCAGATATTGTAAAAAAGCTACTGGAAGGCTGCCTTACTTTCTCGTGTGAAATGGTGTAGTGTTCGTTAATTTGAACATTTTCAAGTGTAGTTATCGCCTGTGTTTTGAAATATTGAGCGTCGTGTGTTGGTCTTTTTCGGATTTCCTTAGTCCACTTTGGTTGGTTGTTCTGCTTTAGTTAAATGTATGAGGGTGTACGGTGTGGGCTTTGTAGTCTTATTTGGTTCTCCACTAAAAAGGTCAGGTAAATAAAAATGTGGAATTAATGAATCTAGTCTTCTACATTGGCGAGTTGGTTATGACGTTTGTCTTGAGCGGAGCTGTGAAATGTCAAGTGAATATATAAACTGCGTAATACTTGCGGTGCTGTAGAGATTTTTCACGACATGTATTGCAAAAATTTTGCAAAGGTTCGAAAGTCTAGCGGTCATATTATGGTTATATTGGATGTCCACTTGCTCGTGTGTTTTTGTGTTGTTATCGAATCAGACTGACAGGGACAGAGTTCGGGTAACTCATCATGGACCAGTCTATTGAGTAAGGTGTGTATGAATTAGTATTATTAGACTTGATGTATATGTAAATCGTATGTAGTGGTGTCTGGTCAATAACAGTGAAGTTGTTCGGCACGGGTAGTCGAGTTACTGTACACGTTGTCTGCCACGGTCATGTGCTTTTGGTCTGCTGAGGTCAGATTTTAGGGATTCAGTAATCGCGGATTATTTCTTGTCGTATGAGTACGCAAAAACTCCAGTGTCTTGATGCCTCATCTGGGTGGATTCAATGAAAACCGAGTCGGTCTCTAGTTATCAGGCGGGTTTCTATAGCTAAACTACTGCCTGGTGGCTGGGAGACGCTTTTTTTTGCTTTGTGTTAGTAATTCTAGTGGGATGGAGTTACTGTTCTGAGAGCATAAGACGTGTTGTTTGGAGAAAGCTTGAGAGGAGATAAATATTGTGTAGATTGTGGTGAATTTACAGTGGTGGGTTGTGTCAACATATGTTTTGCTCCTAACAAAAATTTTTGCTCACACAAGCAGAAAAAGAAGAATAGAAATAATAAGGTGCGATACTTGAGGCACTTTATTAATAAATGCAGTACATTTGTATGTACGATACTGCCGATTAAAGAAAAACTAGTATGATCGATAAGGGGCAGCGGATCCCCGTTTTTTCGCGTTATCGATGTGTTGGCATTGATGAGAGCTGGGATGGCGGTGGGAGTTGGTTATCTCGCGGAGAACCTTATTGTGTTTGTTCATGTTCTCTCAGATTGGTTGGTGGTCTATTCGGTATTTCTCGTTTATTGTGTTTCGTAATTGTTTAAATACTTGGGTCATGCAATCTGGACCAGCTGCTTTTCCATCTTCCAGAAAGTTGATGGCTTTCTTTATTTTTTCTCTACTTGGTCGTTCACAGCTGATTTGTAACTGATATTCTGCTGGTTGGATTTCTGGGGGATTAGTTGTAGCTGATCTATTGAGAAGTTCCTCAAAATGTTCTGTCCATCTCTTCATTTGTTCTTGTATATTACTAAGCAATTTTCCATTCGTATCTTTTGAACTCTTCAATATACTTCCTCCATTCTCTTTTGATGTTTCTTCTTACTTCTTTGTTTGCTTCTATGTACACTTCATGAGCCTTGGCGTTGAAGCTTCTGGTTTTGCTTCTGTTTAAATCTGCTTTCTTGTTGTTTTCCTGTCTTCTATCTTGCTAATGGTTTCTGTTGTTATCCATGCTTTGTGCTGATGTTCTCTTTTTCTCAGTACTTATGTAATGATGACCTAAACTTCTTACTTATGCATATGTGATCAATCTGTTGTAGTATGGTGTAAAAGTCTTCTTTCTCGGATTCTTCTTTATCATTTGTTGGTGCATAACATTGGATAATGTTTATATTTACTCTCTGTTTGGCTGATTAAAACCTTGCTGTAATAATTCGGGGTCCCATTGCTTCACATTCTATAAGTGCTTTCTGTGCTTCCCTAGACAGCTTTAGAGCCACCCCTTCACTGTGGTGGGCTCTTTCCTCCTTATGTCCTGAGAACAATCATTTCTCCTGTGATGAATCTCCTCCCCTTTATGCCCTTCCACCGTGTCTCGCAGAGACCCAGGATATCAATCCTGTACTGTGTCATTTTTGCTGCTACATGTGCAGTTTTCCCTTGTTCACACAGAGTGTGAACATTCTAGATGCCAATCCTGGAGATTTTACTAGACGAAAAAAAGGTTAGTCTGCAACCAAGACTCCTTTCGGCTTTCTCTGGGTTGCTTCATGCGCCTCCTTTCCAGAGGACCTTCTTCTGTCTTGGGCGACTGAGTTGATTTATAGTCTGTATTTGACTTGTCCATGTTTGTTGAAGTTTGTTGGGTAACAAGCCCCATGCCCAACCCTCATTAGTCGCTTTTTACGACATGCATGGTAGGGTCCAGTGTTACTATTCTTTGCTCCCCTTTCGGGCACCGGTAACACACGGGTGAAAATTAGTTGGATCAGTGCGAAGAAATTAAAATTTAAAAGTAAGAAGGGATTTTTCAATCACTCTGTATCTTTGAATTAATGGAAATATACAAATGTGTTGTCTCTTTAAGGAGAAATCGATATTTTCATATTAAATATGTGACGGTATTGCCTCCACTGCTTTGCAGTAGTGGTCCAACAATGGCCAAAACTCAAGAGTATCTAAAGAGGGTCGTCAAAGGTGTCTACCTTCGCCCAAGATTACTCTTGGCAGAGATGTAGATAGAAGGGTAATGACGCTTCTATCCCAAAGGGAGTATTCACAAGATATTCAGAAAAGCGAAAACAATGCTGCATTGGCCGAGCACGTTAATTCTATGATCTGCCGACAACTTTTGTGAAGGATTACGCAATTATTAGTTTCAGCTCGTGAAGCCCCCACCTATGATTTACTCAGTGGAATTGTTATTATTCTGATATAGCTCTGTTTAGAGAGTGTTTAGTAAATTGACTGAGACAAACATGCAGTACATTTAAAATGACTGAATCGAAGTTAAATTTGTATAATTACAAATAACATATTTAATAATCATTTAGTTTTAACAGTTAAAAAAAATTGTACAGTTTTTAACAGAAAATGTTCATCATTAAAGGATAGTAGGTTTTATGATAAAAGTTCACTTTGGCAGCTTATACGTTTCACTTAGCTGCCAATAGTAGTTTCTGCTCCCGCTGATGGGTTCTGTGCAGATAGGTCACTAAAGTTCTCACGTCTCTGGTCAAGATTAAAGGTGCAGCACGTTTCAAATACAATCAAGAAGTAACTGTCAAGCTGGTCCCGCGTTTCTACGTCAGTCCACGTCTACCCTCACTTTGTTCCAGAGATTAGTACCTTCACTGGTACCACCGCCAACAACTATGGAAAAGAAACGAAACGCTCTCCTGAGAATTGCGTTTTCCGACACATACCTATGTGCCTCCCTTCTTCCTATTCCACAATCCCATCTATCTCAGAATTTACCCTCAATGAGAATTAAACTTAATCCCCGAGAGAAATTTTCTTTACATTTAAAATGAATAGCTTTATCTTCATTTTACATTTAAATGAATATTAGTTCACATGTTAGTAATGAAAAATATAGAATGTAAAATGATAACTTGCGCCAATTCTGGCTCACAGACATTTTGCTCAGATGAATGAAGTTAAGGCACTTGATTAGGTCTCTTACACGTGTTCTTGGCGGTCGTTACTTTTTATAAGACACTTCCCTCTATGATTCCGTTTGTTTAAGTTTCCTCAGCCTTCCATGTTGTGGTGGATTTAGATGTTATGACTTGTTGTTGTGTATTTATATTGTACTGAATGAGGTCAGCTGTGAAGGCCCCTGAGTATAACAATTATTTGGGTGAGTTTTCCTGGGTTATGTAAGTCCTTCAAGAGTGTTCCACAAAGTCCGGCCTGATAAATGGAAATTCTGAATTCTAATTTCTGGCAAATCTGGTTGTGGCTTGGCAAGCGGGAATCTCACAGTGAACTAGACTTGAAAAGTGCCAGGTAAAATTCACTGTCCTCCCCCGCATCTGTTTGTTATGGGGCTACTCAAAAGCTCCAATCATTTTTAAACATGCGTGTTGGGGGGGGGGGGAGAGGGGGCGATTTCAAAATATTCCTGACATGGAAAAATTTTGAACGTAATGTAGAGGTCACCTTTCCCATACATGGTATTAAAACATCCAATCCCTGGCAGGCGAACTCACCAACACATCTGTAAACTCATGCGACAATGTGTTTTAGATGTAACAATTTATTACTATCTAAAGTAATAACAAGTCGGACAGGAAGCGATTAGGTCATCCTTGTCTGTCCAAAATGTGTCACCCAGACAAGTAATCTCTTATCTGTCGCGTACCCCGGCCTTTATCTGCGATTAGCAAATACGCTGGCGATTTGTGAGGCTAATCTGTATTCTGATGTCGGCTGCTGCCGATATTAACCAACAAGTTGTCGATAATACTATCTCAGTCGCTCCTGCAAATGTTTAGGGAAGGGATGGGTAACAAACTGACGTGATGACTTATCTCTGAGAGGAGTGTAAGAAGGAAAATATAAAATATCTGCTACACGTAGCAGAGGAAGAAAGAAAGAAAGTGCGACAATTGAATGCACGCAATAAAAATCAGTACAAACACAGATACTGCCGTAGTGAAACAGAGATCGAGAAAGGTCGCCCCCTTCTGTCACAAAAATAATGGTTTGTGATGATAGAAATGGATATTTTCATATTAAATAGCCGTTTGTGAGGATACAAATCGATATTTTTATATTAAATAACTGTTTGTGAAGATAGAAATCGATATATTCATATTAAATAGCTGTTTGTGAGGATAGCAATCTATACTTTCATTTTAAATAAATATTTGCGAAGACAGAAATCGATATTTTTATATTAAATAACTCTTTGTGAAGATAGAATTCAATATTTTAATATTAAATAGCTGTCTGTGAGAAACTGATATTTTCATGTTAAATAACTGTTTGTGAAAATAGAAATCGACATTTTCAATATCTCTTAGTTTTGTTAGAAATCTAAGTACGGAATATCTGTTAGTATAGACAGAATTCTACACATCGAATGTCTGCTTGTTTATATAGAAATCTACATGTTAAAAGTTTCTTTATGGAAATCTACATTTTGTATGTCTATTTGTACAGAAAGAAATCTACATATTTTAATTTTGTTTTTACAGAAAGAAATCTACTTATTGAATGTCATATTATATAAAAATCTACATCTTGAGCGGACTGTTTAGACGAAAATCTACATTGAATGTCTGTTTGTGCAGATAGAAATATAAATGTTCAATGTCTGTTTGTGTAGACAGAGATTTAAATACATGTTTCATTGAGTAGATGTCTCGATATATTTCTACAATTCTCTTACTTCTGGTGACCTGGTTACAGCTCCCAGGTAAGCCATATTCCCAGACCAGGTTCACGTCAAACTTGAAAAGCACAGAGCTCGCAGCTGTTTATGATTTCGACTTCGAAAGACCCAAGTATCACGTGGTACACAACTTAGCGGAGAAGACCGATCAAAATGAAATCAAGGGCTACAGGTCAGTACTTAAGGCATTATGTTTTAATAACTCTGCCATCAGTGGTACCTTTACCTTGTAGCGGTATGGCAGCTTACGTACCCTGACAATCCCCAGAGCTATGCCAGTGGGAGTTTTACTCCTGGTAGGTTCAACCAAGCTGGAATGGTCTGTGTGGGTAGGGGTTAGACAAAAGCTGGTACCCTGGTCCTCCAGGCTGGGGGTTTTAGCATAGAGCTGACACCCCTGTCTATGGAAAAGAAACAATGAAGTTACGGAAACAACAATAAATGAACAAACTTTGTTGCGGGATGGACATTCGGAGTCTGTGGCTCGTATGACTGTCAGTGGTGAAAGCCGAAAGGAAGCCACTGACATGAAAACGGATGTCCTGACCGCAAAACAGGATACAAGAATAGGATTTTGGAATGTCAGGACAATGAACGAGACGGGTAAACTAAGACAGGTCACGGCAGAAATGAAAACGAAAGAGAGGCCGACCAAAAACAACCTGGCGGAGGACTGTGGAGGCTGAGATGCAAAGGAACCAGAGTTGGGGCACTGTACGAAGGATGGCCACCGACCGAGCAAAGTGGAATCAATTTGTTGTTGCCCTACAAGACGCCTCTAGGCGTGATGGCCACTGACTGCTTTGACGGTCGGCGGCTAAGGATCAAAGAAGAAGTTTTAATAACTGTTACTAACCATTATCACTCGTTAGCTCCCCAAACTTAGGCCTTCAACAAACTTATGCCGTCTTCCTGTCACGTGCCATCAGCTCAAGGTCTTCTTCATCCCCTTCATGCCTGTCTCCAGTTATCTTCTCCATGTGTTCATTGATCTCCCTCTACCTCTCTTACCCTGTGGATTCCAGAACAAGGACAGCCTTGTAATGCTATCAACAGGTTTCCTGAATAGGTGTCCTATCCATCTCCAGCATCCTCTTCTAATCTCTTGTTCCACTGGTATTTGTCTGGTTATTGTTATTGTTAGGAACCACTTATCATGGAGAACACTCCACGGGTTACACCGCTTCTGTGTGGGTTTATAATAACAACCGTAGGCTCGCCCTACTAAGGGTATGACCACACAACAATGGCTGACAAAAGTAATAAAAACCTTTAACAGGTACTTCCCTTTAATACTATAAACACACAATAAGGCCTCACACGGCAATCAAACGCATCAAATACAATAATGAGAAAACCACTGTAAACCTGCCTTAGCAGCTTAAATTATCACCTCCATACACGAAGGTACAAACTATAATCCAAATGGCTGCTATAAATATCGCTCACCTGAGCGGCACAGCTATAACAATGACACACTCAAAATCATCGACATCTTATCAAACTACGGCCTGTAGACAATACGATCTAGACCCTTCACTGCTCTAGACTTAACAACGTAATTATCACCAAGGTCCGAAAACATGGCAGGCACTCAGTTTACAGTCTACAATATATACCACACAGCGATCTCGCTGGCATAAGGGAAAAAACGTCCTTCCCGGACAAAGGCTAACTTCTCACTGACTAATTTTGCGCCCTTTTCCCCCGACTTCCGGTAGTCACATGACCCACCAGTTCGGCTAACCTCGGCCTCTCCCGCCTGGCTTTCACCGAACACAAGACATTAGATGCACTGCGAAATAACACTGTGACAGTTATCAGTTCCATATAAGTGACCTTGTTATACCACTTCAATCCTTCTATGCGACGCAAGCACCCGTTTATGAATGTCTGTAGCTATTTGGTTGTTGGTGTTTGATGTTCTCCATGTTTCAGAGCCCCAAACAATAGAACTAACGTGATATTTGAACTGGATAATACAGGGTGTCCTAAAAGTTACTGTGCAATAAAGTACCTCGTTGTTTCTTCTCCAGCAGATGTTGGAAATGTCCACCATGGACCTCAAGACATGTCTGAACACGCTTCTTCAAATTGTCGAAGACTTTCTGTAGGGTTGTCAGTGGGATCTGTTGAATGTGGGTGGTGATTGCTAGAACGGACAAGTCTCACATCGAAACCGGTACTCTAGTCTGCCGTATATTCAAGTGCACTGTAACTTTTTGGACACCCTGTACTAATATCAAGCATAATTAATGTAAAAAAAAAAGTTTAAACATACTTTACTTTACTGTGGGTCATCTTGTCGTAAACAGGGTCACAGTTGGGGGTGAGGTTAGCATTAGCGGCTGTTCTTCTGTCTAACCCGTAGGCAAGATTAAATGAACATAAAAAAACACCTTTCACCTTAACCCTAACTTGTTTGTAACAATGTGGCCAATTGATAACCAACACAGACATATTTGTTCGGGTTTTTGCTGTTCGTAAAATTAAAATAATTTTCTCTGTTACGGTAAAATAGAAACACAAAACCTTTCCAGTAAGAACTAATTCAACTTTGGGAGAAAAAAAAAAACTTCCTTTCAGTTTAAGTTGTAGACTTCCAGACGTCTGCTTGAATATTTCCAAAGGAAGCAGTGGTCAACTTGAGGATATTTTCATCTTCACAGTTCTTACAGAAATGGTAATGCTGACGGCCACATGCGCTTTTTATGTTCCTCACATGTTGGGCATCGTTGAAGCTGATGTTCAGCAGTCATTTTATCAATTACACTCATCGGTAGTTCCTATCTTTAGCTTGTTGAATAGGTGTTATCTCAATCTGTTGTGACCCGTGCAGAGTCGGAAGATTACCACTTGTTCTCTTCTGCTGAACTGGTAATATGCATCATTTTGTGTTGTGCCTGAATGTTCTGCATCCCCTTTGTTCTTGAATCTGATTCTGATAACATGCTTTGCCTCTTTGAAAGGCATGCGTGTATCAGGCTGAGGTAGTTTTCCACCTTCCTATGCCAATCTGTTAGCCTCTTCATTGTCATGGATGTTGCAGTGAGATGGAATCCACTGTATCACATCTCTTTTGAATCGTTGAAATAGTTTGTGAAGCACTACTCTTAAGTCATCCAGGTCTGCCCTAATTTGGCTCTTCAATGTTGCAATTACTGACAGTTTGTCTAAGAAGAAAGCAACTTGTCTCTCGGTGCTTTCCTCTGTCAATAGAACTTCTGCTGAGGTTTTAAAGGCCTCTGCCTCTGCTCTGAAGTTACTTGATAATTTTCCCTTTGCCACTGATAACTTGTTTGTGTGTACCAGTGCTTTAGCTGATCCATCTGTGCATGCATGGGTCCAGGTGTGGCTTGGGTTCAAGTTCTAATCAATCTAATTTTATATTTTGTGCTTAAATACGATTTTTTTGGACAAGTATCAGTAGAAGGAAAGCATACACTATTACAACTTGTAACTACTTACTTACTTAGTCGTTCCCCTTCTACCGTGAGGTGTAGAGGTTTGGGAGAGAGAGCGCCTAACTATCCTATCGGCTGTCTTCCTCCTGGCCTGGTTCCATTCTAGTCCTCGGTTCTTGTTATTTTATTATTTAAGTAACATTTAGGATACGTGTGAGAATAAATGGATTAACTATGGAAGAAGAGAGAAAGGAAGGGCAGAATGTTAGACGGGCCTGCGTGCCCAATTCTAAACCCAGTGAAAATAAAGTTCGTTCGTTCGTTCGTTCGTTCCTTCAAAGATTGTCTAATGTTGTCCTCCCAGCGGACTCTGGGTCGTCCTGGAGGTCTGGATCCCTGGCTCTTAGTTTCCCATGCTTGTCGTGGTAGACGATCTTCTCCTACTCTGCAGACATGGCCAAACCATCTTAGTTGGGACTGTTCTACTTCGGTCTGCAGGGGGCGGGATTTTAGGCCTTGACGTATCGTCTGGTTGCGGACCATGTCTCTTTTTGTTACTTCAACCACCTTCCTCAGATACCTCATTTCTGAGGTTTGGGTCTGGCTTTTGTGGGTTTTAGTCATTGCACATGAGTCGCATTCATACGTCAAGACTGAGACACAGGTGGAGTGGTAAACAACGATCTTCGTTTTCTTACCAACCTCTCTCTTGCTGAGGAATCCTCGATTTATGAACTTGTAACTAATCAGATTAAAATCAGATATCTGCAGTGTGACTTTTGTCTGTTTCAATTCGTCGTTTAGTTCATGTTAAAATCGCAGTAAGATTATTATTTACTGAAGGCAGTTGTGGCGTGAGGTTTTATTTGGCTCTAAGGTCAGTATAGTACTGAAAATTACAGAAATAGAATTTCTGCAGAAAATGAAGTCCCAGTGTCTGAGAGAACTACTGGTATCACAAATTAGTTACGGCTGTGAATGTTCTGATCTCGAAACAATAGTAGAGAGGAGACCGACATAAAGTGCCACCTCCGCTGTGTAACTAACTGTGATATTAATAAACAAGGAAACAGATTTTACTTAACAAAGATAAAATTGACAAGTCGTTCAAATACAATTTCCTTATTATTTATTTAGTATATACACTATCTACTCTTGTGCTGAAGGGTGAATGTTGAAAAATGGAATGTAATGGATTTGTAAGTTTACAAATGATTCACATATACAGTAGAACCTCCATTGTTGACCACCTCCCTACATTGACCACCTCCCGAAGTTGACCACATTTTCATAGACCGGACACGCACCACATGTACTCAATGGAAGACGACCTCTATAAGTTGACCACCTCTGTAAGTTGTATCTTTACCACTTGTACTATGACACACAATAGTAATTTAACCTCTATTACTTGACCAGTTTTTAAAAAAAATCAGTGTCTTTGAATTTTGTCGGCACAGGCTTTCTGACCGCTTTTCGAATGATGCTTGCCGACAAAGAAAATTAACCTAACCTCTTTGATTTGTTCGCAAACATGCAGTATAAAAAGACCAACGTCTAAGCAAAATCTTCATTTTTGCTATGGCTGCCCTGCCGGTTGATAGTAATTCAACTACTAAACTGTAAGTTCTCTCTCAGACTGTGTTTTACACACTTTATCGTTGACAAAATTAACCTAACCCTTTTGATGGCCCAAAGGAAAGAACTCAAGGAGCTGACAATGAAGGAAAAGGTTGATCTTCTACATTTTCTGGAAAGCAGCAGCCAAAGAAAGACGGCAGAACATTTTGGGGTTAGCAAGACCACAGTTAGCAACATCCAAAAACGTGAACGTGAGTACTTGGAGAGATGTGGTAAGGAAAGCGGAGATCTACAGCGGAAAAGGAGGAAAACTCCCCTAGATAGTCAATGAAGCCACATTAAACTCCGGGCCGATGATTCAAGAAATTGCTAAAAAATTCGCAAGGGAATTCGGGGTGGCAGAAGATTTCCAAGCATCACGTGGTTGGCTCGAGAAATTTTAACTGCGACACGCGATCTCAAAGAAAGTGTTGTGTGGTGAATCCAATGAAGTTCCAGTAGAAGCTGTGGAAGAGTTCATCAAAAAGTTTCCATACTTCGCCAGAGGCTTCAAAGACGACGACATCTTTAATGCTGACGAGTGCGGACTCTTTTTCAAGGCGATGCATGACAGGAGCTTCGCCATGAAGGGTGACAAATGTAAGAGCGGAAAACTTTCCAAAGAACGTTTTACAGTTATGCTTTGCACTAGCTCAACCGGAGAGAAACTAAAGCCCTTGGTGATTGGTAAATCGGCAAAGCCATGCGCATTCAAAAACCTGAAGCCCGAAGACCTCCTCGTCACTTGGAGATCAAACAAATCCGCATGGATGACTGGCGCCCTATTTGAGGAGTGGGTAAGGGGCATCGACCGAGAAATGAAGAAGAAGAAACGGTCTATTCTACTGACAGTAGACAACTGTCCTGGCCACCCACAAGTGGAACATCTCACAAACGTGACACTGAAATTTCTGCCTCCAAACACGACCTAAAAAACCCAACCTCTTTACCAAGGCATCATCAAAACATTTGAAATGCACTACCGGGCCAAGCTTCTGCAGTGGGTCATTACTAAAACACAGATCTGTGGTCCGCCTGTGGAAGCAACTTCATCCGCTGCATCAGTTAACGCTCTGGATGCTGTCCTATGGATCAGTTCTGCTTGGAATAAAGTTCAGCCGGAAACGATAGAGAAGTGTTTCAAGAAATGTGGATTTGTCACAACCCAAGAGCATGATGGTTTAGCCTCATCGGACAGTCAATCGCCAATGGCAGAATTCGAAGGAGTCGATTTTGAAGGTTTTGTTGCAATGGATGATGAGGTGGCAACCTGTAATGAACCTGATCCAGAAAGAATTTTCCAAGCGATATTGACCGAAGTACAGACAAGCATAACAGTGCATGAAGCAGCTGGTGAAGTTGAAGAAGCAAGTGACGATGACACAGAAATTGCAGAGACTCCAAAAGAAGAGGCTGTCAGGCATCTGATGATGCAGTTGAAGTCATTTGCTGTGGAAAAATGCCCAGGTATGTTGAGTGGTGTAGCCAGCGTTGAGAGTGCTTTCTCCACTTATGTTTGTAATAAGAATAAGACACCGACCAAGATTGACTCCTTTTTTCAGAAAGAATGATTAAACCATGATAAAACAGATGTTGATGATTTGATTTGATGTTGTGATTATGTATGATACTGTATTCTCCAATATAAGCTGATCAAGGAAGTAAAGTATCAGAACAATATGCCTCGTTCCGTATGTTGACCACCTCCGTATGTTGAACGGTTTGCTACAGTCCCTTGGGTGGTCAGCTTATAGAGGTTCTACTGTATATATATACTTTAGCCCACCCAAGACTGAGGGGGACTAAAGATGTAGATTCGGTGCAATCTCTATGCTCCTGCGGAGTCCCAGGCAGCTGGACTGACGACCCACGATCTCAGTTTTTATGACACGAATAAAACCTGTAACAAGGAAAAGTAGGGGCTAATTTCTGTCATCAAGCCCACCTATTTCTAATGTGGATGAAATGAGCGTATGCTCTCGGGTGTCTGCATGTAGGATGAATGACAACATGGCTCAGTATGATTTAGCAATAGCGAGACAAGACAGGTGTCTACTTGCAAAACCTTCTTTCTGATAAATTAATACATGGATACATTCAATAATATAAATTCAATAAATGAATACATCCAATAAAGTCAATACATGAATATATCCCATAATATATATTCAATACATGAATACATCCAATAATATGTACACCTAGGTGTGATACAACCATTTTCTTCCCCCTATAATATACCAGGCCCTCTCTGACAAGTGCTATACTAGCTGGTAACATATATCCTAACAATATTGTTATGTTCTTATGATAGGAGTATATGAGACGAGGACTGTTTGGTGATATATATCGGGTGGGAGTTATATGGGACAATAGATTGGAGTTAGATGAGACAATAGATTGAGTTATGTGAAGCAATAGATTGAGTTATGTGAAGCAATAGATTGAGTCCTAACAAGGACTGTTTTGGTTATATTGCAGTTGGTTTTATCTGAGATAACACTGAAGTTATAGGAGACAATAGATTGAGTTATAGGAGACAATAGATTGAGATATAGGAGACAATAGATTGAGTCCTAACAAGGACTGTTTTGGTTATATTGCAGTTGGTCTGAGATAATAGATTGAAGTTATAGAAGACAATAGGTTGAGTCCTAACAAGGACTGTTTTGGTTATATTTCAGTTTGGAGTTATCTGAGACAATAGACTGAAGTTATAGGAGACATTAGATTGAAGTATGAGTCCTAGTCTTCGTCTATTCAATCATAGGAAATAAAATCATTATACCTAATTCCCCCAAGATACAATCAGTAAACTGATACGTTCATATTAAAACAATATATGTGTTACGGTATATGATATTAACGCCGTCTGCTAAAGGTTACCAGACGTGCAATTATAAAGGTTAAGACATTTAATATATTGCGATAGATGTTTCAATTAATGAACGCTTTATACACGATCGATTATGACGTGTATAGCGTTGTTTAGGACACAGTCGGTAACTAAGAAACGCTACCCTTTTCACATTGACCGTCAAGCTGTTAAGACGCGTATGACTCTCCTTCCAATGTTGGGCATGGTATTGCCATACAGATATATTTTATGCAAGTACGGACATGGGTCAGTCCATTGCTATTATGAAGATTTGAAATGATTAAAGGTCAGTACGAAAGTGAAAATTAAGGAAGGATGAATTACAGTCCATAGTATTTGATTTTGCCAGACTCATAGACTCACTGTCGGCCGTTGGAAAACCCCAACCGCGCGTGCATACAGCTATGACAATCTGCATACAGTAATTTGATTATTGGACAAGGACTGATAGGATATCTACATATCTATGCCATATATTTTCAAGTTATAATATGTACCTTTGTGATCAACATGCATGAATCGTCTTGACGTGTAATCTGTATTAAATAATTGTGGACTCAATGGAACCGACTTGTCACATCAATCGTATTCCAAGGTTCAATTATTATTCAGAATCTTCCACCCCTGCATTCGCGTAATCTTACATAGAAGGCACGATACACGATCACTCAAGAATATCAAGAAGATAAAACAATGGCCAGACATTTATAACTGTTTTATTAATATCACACGGAACATTATTCAGAGCTAACCAAACCACGCCTTGCAACAGACCACTTCCACTTGCAACAGTGGTGTCCGGTGTCTGGGGATCGACAAAAAAATTTCTGAATGACTTTCGAATGAAATGTTTACGATCAAGTTACGATCACATGATGTGCTGAATGATGACCTATGACGCAGTACTCAGTCTAATGCCTAACAACGCGACGTCACTGAAATTCGTGTAGGTGAAACTATCGGAGAAAAAACTGAAGTCGTTCTTTTAAGCCTAACCAAGGGAAAAATAAGTCATTTGAAGCAGACACAAGAAATGGACTACAGGAGCAGGCAGTCAAGGGCATTAGCCTAGCTGTTGACGACCTATAGCACTGACCGAAGCAACGGGAAAGATAAGTCTAGCTGTTTAAATTGTCGTCATTGCAAAACCGTAATACTGAGTCCATTTCGCTTTGATTAGGCATGTCTATGTATTTTCATGTATATATGTTAAATTTGTTTTCCATCGTATGTATTTGTTGTTAATTCGTGGGCCGGTTGGAGAGGGAACTGAAATCTCTGGGAATGTCGCGAACAGCTGACCACCTAGATTTCAGTCGTTCTTAGGGAACTTAAACGATTGCATTTTTGGAAGCCCATTGAGGTTGCCATTGGACAGTCTGTCCAAATCTGCTACCGTTTGACAATTTGCGTTAGCTGTACTGTCCCGTAGATAATTGGTGTATTTTATTCGTATTTAGTTAATAATTTTGTTCAGTTCTGTACCATGTTCGTTACTATTTCGTCCATTCTCCTCTGACTATCATTTATTTTATGATTATTAAATTTTCGTCCGTTATGAGTCCTGTGACGTCATCATTTTTCGCAGTCATTTTTTTTGTGTGTACCTTGAATATTCAGTTGACCTCAGGTCAGACCTTGACCCTTCATTTGGTCTGTGACATTTCCGCTTATTTTATTTAGTTCATAAATTCATTTTTAATTGTGAAAATGTCTTGTTTGCGTCTTGACATTGTTTGTACCCTTTAGTTGCATCATTGCTTGTCTGTCCTCATAATATATATTAATATTACATTAATAATATGATAATTATATGCAATAATACACTTGTAATCTAATTTAATTAATTTTTTCTGAAATTTAAGGGTAATATGGGACATTGCATAATTATGCAGTGATAGTCCAAGAAAGTAGCACTACAATTTATCATAGATGCCTAGGGCATAATAATATAATATATATATTGACAAAATAAACTAATCTTATATCTACCTTTGAGGTAATAGACCCATTGTATATTATTTAATATACTTTTCTAGTACTAAGAGAGTGACTTAGTACATTGAATAATATAATTACTAGGAATTATACCCAACATTATTGGATATTGAGGTTAATTGGGTGATATAATTACATTATATTTAACAGATATCATAACTATTTATGATATAGTATTATTTAGATACAATATTGTTACAAAATATTGTCTATTAGGTGAACTTAAACATTAAGTTCAATACTATTGTGATTACTTATATTGAATATTTCTAAGTTGAGTAAGTATAATAATTACTCTGAAGCTACTATTGACTATTTTAATCAGTAATTATCAATAATTACTACAGATAAAAGTCAAAATGCTTACTATAGACCATTTCGTTAAAATTGGCCGTGATTATGGCTACAAATCTCAAGAACTTCGTCAGTTTGCTGAATCAGAACTGGAAAAATATGAAAGAAAGGAAGAAGAGAAAAAAGCTGCATTAAAGAAAGAGGAAGCAGAACTTGAGATGAAGCAAATTGCCAAGGAAAATAGATTGAGAGAGATTGCTCAACGTGAAAGAGAAGAGCAAAGAACAATCGCCAAACAGGAAGAAGAGAAAAAATTGAAACGAGAGGAAATTATTTTACAACAAGAAATGGAATTGGCGCGTATTAAATTGGAGACAGCAAGATTACAAGCACAAAGTGCTGATGCAAACCAGAATAATAACGCACAAAATGGATCATCATCCAGCCAACCTAAACATTTCTATAACTTTAAATTACCCATTTTCAACTTGAACGTCGACGACCTTTCATCGTTCCTGGCACGGTTTGAACATACTTGCAAATCTAACCATTTGCCTGAAGAGTCATGGGTACTCAAGTTAAATGAATTCTTGGTTGGAGAACCACTGACAGCTTCTCAAAATGCTGACCCATCAATAGCAAATAACTACGGTGCTATTAAGTCCTTGCTTTTACGAAGATTTCACCTGGACGAGGAACACTGTAGGTTGAAATTTAAGGGAATTCTACCTGAATCTCCAAGGGATTTTGCTGGATTCATTGCGAATATACGCAATACATTTAATAGATGGGTTGAACTGGCAGAAGTCAACAAATCATACGACAAATTAGTTGATTTACTACTGCGGGATAAGGTATTATCTTCAGTTAGCCAGCCATTTTTTGCATATTTGCAGGAGCGTAAACCCGGTACTATGGATGAGTTAGAAAAAAATTTCTTTAAACTACTGTTCGGCACACCCGAATGCAACCATTTCTAACTCCTCATTAAGAGAACCTCTACCTGTGGCGTCTAATATGGCCTACAATCACAATAACAAACAAAGACATCACAGTGTAGACAGAAGCAGGTTCCAAAGAAATCACAATGTTAACTTTCAGAAGGGACATAATAATGATTTCAACAATAAAAATGAGTTCAACAGAGGTAGATCACGAGATAGAAATTATTCACCTCAAACAAACTACCACAATGGTCAACATAACACTCATTATAATCGATCACATACTCCCAATGATAATAGTAACTGGAAGGGTAATAATCATGGCTCGAGACATCGAGATAATAGTTACTATAGAGGACGACGAGATAATTCTAACAATTATACTCGGAATCGATCTCATTCTAGGGGATCATCTCATTACAACCATAATACAGGGGCGGCAGTTACAAATAATACTACCCCTATAGCTCAGGTTCCACTTGACAATAATACAACACAGTCTTCTGCTGCATGTTTTGCTATTAATTATAATGTGGCAAATAGTTGCCAGCAATGCAATCTTATTTTTCAGAAGGCGAAAGAAACAGTGCTTAACTGCGGACAGGTAGGTCTTGCAGTCAACGATGGAACAGGCCTATTAATTTTTAACAGGGGATTAGTTAATGGATCCGTCGTCTCAGTGTTGAGGGATTCGGGATCCACAACGATTGGGGTACGACAGTCGCTGATACATCCCAGCTGTGCAACGGGGGAATATGTCCGTTGCATGACGTTTGGTGGAACAATAGAGTTTTACCCCACAGCTATTATTCATGTTAACACTCCTTTTTTCACAGGGAATGTAAAAGTATGTATGCTAAAAAAGCCTATAGCTGATTTGATGGTCGGTCGTATACACGGCAGTAAAGATTGTACTCCAGATGAGATTATAGAATGGGAGAAACATAACCTATGCACTGGAAACGCCGTGACGACTAGAGCACAGACTCAACTCATGGAGAAAGTTGATGATAATAAAATGGATGCAGACAACCAAGAGGAATTTGTAGTCAATTCACCTATTGACAGGGAAACATTTGCAACCAAACAAAAAGAGGATAAATCTTTTAAAAAATTTTTTACGTTGGTTGATAAAGTTGACAATCTATCCTCAGGTAATAATAACAAACATTGTTTTGTTATTAAAAATGGCATATTGATTAGATGTTTTCATGACAAATCACAAATGAAACAACAAGTTATGGTCCCATATACTTTCAGACGGTACATTCTTCAACATGCACATGACTCACATTGTGCTGGACATATGGGATATACTCGAACACGATCTCGAGTACTGTCTTCATTCTTTTGGCCAGGGGTGTCAAGAGATATTTCGCAGTATGTACGTTCCTGTACTACATGCCAAGAAGTGAAAGCACGTGGAGCTTTTCACACGGCGCCTATTCAGGCTTGCGATATCTCAGTGAGACCTTTTGACAAGATGGCAATAGACATTATTGGTCCATTGCTACCATCGGCCAGAGGACATAGATTCGTCCTTACGTGCATTGATTTGTGCACACGATGGCCAGAAGCTATCCCATTAAAGACCACCACTACCACAGATGTAGCTGATGCACTACATCTCATCTTTTCTAGAATAGGGTTTCCTAGAAAACTTTTATCAGACCATGGGTCACAGTTTATATCTGACACCATGAAGGAAGTCATGAAAACTTGGGACATTGATAGGAATTTTAGTAGTATTTATCATCCGATGAGTAATGGTGCGGTTGAAAGACTTAACCGTACACTTAAACAACTACTACATAAGGTTACTGCTAAGCACCCTCATGACTGGGACAGAGCACTCCCAGCTGTTCTATTTGCTTATCGGGAGGTACCGCATGAACAAACTGGCTTCTCTCCCTTTGAATTAGTTTTTGGTGCTCCCCCAAGAGGTCCTATGGGACTAATAAAAGACTTATTAATTGACGACGAGATGACTCAGGACACTCAGTCATCTTACGAGTACGTGATTAATCTTCGGAAGAACATTATTGAGTCTTGCCAGTTGGCAACAGCTTCTTCTGAGGCTGCAAAAGCTAAGGCTCGATCTCTACAAAATAAGTCTCGACGATTACGCCAATTATTCCCAGGCGACGAGGCTTATGTGTTACTTCCTCACAATAACAATAAATTATTGATATCTTGGAATGGTCCTTACAAAGTCATTGATAAAATTTCCGACGTCGATTACGTCTTAGATATCAAGGGACACAAAAAGATATTTCATATTAACATGCTCAAGCAATTTCATACACGTCCTGAACACTTACAGTCAATTTTTCATGAACTAGATGACAACACAGTATCCACTTGTCATTATACTAACTTATCTGTCATCCAGGAAGAAGAATCTTCTTTTCCTGAGGTACAGTTACCGTTACCTGTACCAGTAGTTCAACCTACTGAATCTTGGCGGGATGTAACCATCTCTTCAACGGTTACACCGCAACAGCGTCTACAGATTGCTAATTTATTACAATCTTATCCAGATGTGTTGACCGACGTTCCGGGTCGCACATCGGCTATCAGTCATGACATTACTCTCAATGACGATACACCTATTCGTGTACATCCCTATTCTGTTCCTTTACATTTCCTTGCTAAAACTACTAAGGAACTTGAACAGATGTTGTCTCTCGGAATCATTGAGACTAGTAATTCGCCATTCTCTTCTCCATTAGTGATTGTCCGGAAGAAGGACAATAACATTAGACTATGTGTTGATTATAGAAAATTAAATGCTAAGACTATAGTTGACAGCGAACCACATCCACTTATCGACGACTTACTGCCACGTCTATCTAACGCAACTATATTTAGTAAGATAGACTTAACTAAAGGTTATTGGCAGATACCACTGACCGAAAAGGCTAAGTACTACACCGCATTTTCCACGCCACAAGGTCTATACCAGTGGAACGTGATGCCTTTTGGGCTTGTTAATGCGCCAGCTACCTTCATTCGCCTGATGCGACAAATTTTATCAGGTAGACCAGACGTTATTACATATATTGACGACATATGCTTGTTTAGTTCGTCGTTTGAGGAACATGTTTCGGGACTTAGACATGTTTTTGACACGCTAAGGAATTATCATCTAACTGCTAAACCTACAAAGGTGCAAATCGCGTGTAATGAGATAACCTTTTTGGGACATATCATTGGATCGGGATATATCCGAACGTTACCTAGTACAGTCTCAAAAATTCTAAACATAGCAGTTCCTCAGACGAAGAAACAGGTCAGGAGTTTGTTAGGACTTGTTCAATATTACAGTAGATTCATACCAAACTTGTCATCCATCACGGCTGTATTGTCTTCATTGTTAAAAAAAGATATGCCGGTGAAGGTGACATGGACTGGTACATGCAATGAAACTTTCAACAAAATTATAAATTTGTTCTCACATGAACCAATTTTAAGACTTCCCGATGCTTCCAAAAGATTTTTCTTACGAACAGATGCTAGTAACTACGGCATTGGTGCATGCCTGCTCCAGAACCATGACGGCATTCTACACCCCACCTTATATATATCAAGAAAGCTGAAGCCGGCTGAAACAAAGTATTCCACAGTCGACAAGGAACTTTTGTCTGTGATCTGGGCAATAACGAAGCTGGAGAAATTCTTACTCGGTGCTCCCTTTACCATACAGACGGACCAACGTGCGGTCGCATCCTTGCGTCGATCCAACCACAAAAGCCAGAAACTTGCCAGATATTCAATCATCCTACAGCCATTCGAGTTCTCCATTGAACACATACCTGGCACTGAAAATTGTGTGGCAGATGCATTGTCACGTAATCCTATTGACGACGAATAATCAATATTGACACTCTTAAACTACATCAATCAATACTACAGTGGATTGAACGAAGTATCAACTATAAAGGAACTAACCTTGCCTTCAATTTAAACTGTATAAACACTATATGCATCACAGAATTGAATTAAAAGACAATCAAGGTATATATAGACATTCGAACTTCGTCTAATGTCCATACACGATATACGAATATCATTGAACAATCATGGAACAATATCTGACGACAAACCGAACTGATGTTCCTGTGTATACTTAATTCTTGGATGCTAGGATAAATGACATTTCTTTCCAACGTAAACGTTTGAACATTGTTACCTAAAAGAATTCATCAGTATCAAGACTACGGATGGATCATCATATCCTATACTAATTAATTAGTTAACTTAACTTCTTAATTGAATTATTATCAATAAAATGAAATGTGAGAAAAAAAATGAAATGAAAGAACAAAAAAAAAGAGAACGAAATACTAAAAGAAGAAATTATGAAAAGAGAAAATAAATCTCACACAAGTATTAGATTAATAATTTTTTTTTAATGTACCTATACATTATTTAGTTAGTTAAATTAGATAGTTATTATTCACTAACACTTAACACACACAATTAAGTTAAAACTTATATTCGAATTTCTTTCTATTTCTTCTCACTTATTTTGTCTTTTTCTTCTCTCATAACATCGCGTTACATTAGAACCTTAATAATTTAACTCTTAATTTAATTAATTAATTTAATTTTAATTAGTCAAATTAATTCCTATATGACATACTAATACGACAGACCTTACTTTAATTTAATTTTACCATTCACTATTAACATTGGACATTTATTTAGTTGATATAATAATATGTATAATATTAATATATAATGTGATTTATCTTAGATGACTATGACAAATAGTTAGTTGACACGACCGCAACATTTCTACTCAGAACATCGTCGGCCATATGTCACAATTGTGTTAAATTTTTTTTTGAAAAATTGTTAAGTCGGATAGATATTGAAAAAAAATCTATCGATTTTTTTTTCCCCGGTGTACAGGGAATTGTTACGGTATATGATATTAACGCCGTCTGCTAAAGGTTACCAGACGTGCAATTATAAAGGTTAAGACATTTAATATATTGCGATAGATGTTTCAATTAATGAACGCTTTATACACGATCGATTATGACGTGTATAGCGTTGTTTAGGACACAGTCGGTAACTAAGAAACGCTACCCTTTTCACATTGACCGTCAAGCTGTTAAGACGCGTATGACTCTCCTTCCAATGTTGGGCATGGTATTGCCATACAGATATATTTTATGCAAGTACGGACATGGGTCAGTCCATTGCTATTATGAAGATTTGAAATGATTAAAGGTCAGTACGAAAGTGAAAATTAAGGAAGGATGAATTACAGTCCATAGTATTTGATTTTGCCAGACTCATAGACTCACTGTCGGCCGTTGGAAAACCCCAACCGCGCGTGCATACAGCTATGACAATCTGCATACAGTAATTTGATTATTGGACAAGGACTGATAGGATATCTACATATCTATGCCATATATTTTCAAGTTATAATATGTACCTTTGTGATCAACATGCATGAATCGTCTTGACGTGTAATCTGTATTAAATAATTGTGGACTCAATGGAACCGACTTGTCACATCAATCGTATTCCAAGGTTCAATTATTATTCAGAATCTTCCACCCCTGCATTCGCGTAATCTTACATAGAAGGCACGATACACGATCACTCAAGAATATCAAGAAGATAAAACAATGGCCAGACATTTATAACTGTTTTATTAATATCACACGGAACATTATTCAGAGCTAACCAAACCACGCCTTGCAACAGACCACTTCCACTTGCAACAATATGTTAAATATATATATATATACAGGTGTATCTGCTGTAGGCCTATTTTCCTACCAGTTTATAGTAAATTTATATTTACCCTCCAAGATTTAAACAGGCCAGTTTTTGACTCGACTTTAGCGAAGCAGGCTGCAGGTCGATGCCCTCAGGTAAGCAATAAATCAAGGGTGACAGCTTCTCTCCTCTTCAGTCGGTCGGTATCTCTGGCTTCGTAATCGGTATTGCGTGCCTTTGCATATAGGTAGGTGAATGCTTAAGCAAAGCTTTTGGTTGGTTCCTGGCGGAGCAAGCTGATTGGTTTCCTCCGGTTTAGTCTTTTGCTCGTACAGCCTAATTTTATTCAGTTTTTCTCCGCCATCTTGCGTGAACAAGATGGCCACGGGCTTAAGTTTTTCCTGGCGTAACTTCAGGTAATTTATTCCGGCTCAGCAACTGTGCGTTGATTGGCTGGGCTCTCGACATAGGGATTTAACAAAGTAGTGGGGTTACACACAACTCGTTTTCACGACAACAGTAGCTAAGCTATAGAGATAAACACACTGAAGACTACACAAATTGTTGTTAATTTAGTGTTGTTCCAATCTGACAGAACATGTGTCCACCCACGATTTCGTAAAGCATTGCCGACAAGTCGCAGTGTAATTTCCGACGGCTTCTGAAGAGACACAGAAAGAATGGGACTATTGCTCCGTCAGGAATATAATACAAGGCAACTAATTTGAGGTAGTACATGGAGCTGGAAACCTCATCATGTAAAAGTCATTGCCACAAAAACCACCACTACAAGAGCGTGTGAATGCTTGGTGAAGGCTTCCGGCAAAGGGACAAGCTGCTGTAGTGGCTACGTGCTCCGTAAGGAACGCACAAAGGGAAATTATAATGATATACCTGCAGAAATACATAGAAACAATAAGCACACGGTTTTAAGGGTTATAAAAGCATGAAGGTCAAGAATTGAGAAAGCGGTAAGTTGTTGTTGTTGTTCAAGGGTTATGAGCTTGTTGCTCTCTGGAAGCCTTTGCCAAATTTTGTTGAAGAGTCCTTGGTATTATGTACATTATAGTTCTAGGCTTTTTCTATAGCTTTTCTGCCATTCCGCAACTTGTTGAGTTCAAGTCATAAGCACCAGTTTCTTTCCGAGTATGCTAACCTGGGTTTGTAAGCATTTAAAGGATCCTCACATCTAGTTAAAGGTGGAAGGTGGAGGGAGGTGATATACCGTGCATGCCCCGCCATTTTGGGGAAAATAGTTCATCAAATATGCAGTTCTAATAAACTGTACTCTGGTTTTTGTCTCTTCCAGAGAATAAAGAAACTGTCACGTTCTGTACAGAGCCACTTTCCCGGCTCCAATCGTTTGTTATCTATCTTATGTGAGATCCTCGTACACGCAGCTAGGTAAAAGCAGAAGTTAAGTCTGGGGCTCAAGTGACTCTCCCAAGCTTAGTGTGCAAATGCTGGGTTCCCACCATGTTTCTTCACAGGTGGAATTGTAAAACTGGGTTGCTCAGGTTGGGGTACTCGTACCCTGAGCATTGACAACTAGAAGATTTCCTGTCTCCACGATGCACCACTGCGATTTGCTTTAGTATGTTGGTTAGTTATCTCACCCTGGAATTCAAGCATGGAAATATGCAACCCTAAATAGACCTATAAACACGAACAGTAGTTGGGAATTTAATGCACATCTCTAACAGAAGCAACCAATAAATTCTTGTGCATCTGTCACCAGGATCCAGTTGAACGGCATGTCTAAGAACCTAGTTGCTGAAAGCCAAGGAAACGAGAAGTCGGTATCGTGGGCCCGTCACCAGATGGTAGTCACCAAACACAAAGATAGTGAAATCTCGTCCAGTTCTATTTATGGAATGTATGCCAGTGCCTGGCCTGCTGTTGACTTCTCTTCCTTCTACGCGGATAACGAGACTATCGTGGATAAGGTAATAGTTTTAATGCAAGCAGGATTTCTACTTTCATCATTCATTAATAATTTTCAACTACCCAAGATCATAGACTTTCAACAAATTCCGGTCACGTCTCCGTCATGTGCCATCAGCCCAAGATCTTTCCATGTCTTCCTTATTCATTTCATTTCTGTCTCAACTTTATTTCGATCTCTACGTCTCTTACCCTCGGGGTTCTAGAACAAGAAGTGCCTGGCAATGTTATCAGTAGGTTTCCTTAATGTTTGTCCTATTGATCGCCAGCGTCTTCTTGTCATCTCTTGTTCTACTGGCTGGTTCTTGTCATCAGTTCCACATTAGTGATTTTGTCATACTACAATCCTTCTCTTCTACGCAAGCAATCACTTATGAAAGTCTAACATTTCTACTCTGGTATGTTAAATTTGAAATGCACAAGCGTGGATACCTTCTGTTATGACAATAATTTCTGTGATGACTATACTTTCTGTGATGACAATACTTTCTGTGGTGACAATACTTTCTGTGATGGCAATACTTTCTGTGATGGCAATACTTTCTGTGATGACAATACTTTCTGTGATGACAATACTTTCTGTGATGACAATACTTTCTGTGATGACAATACTTTCTGTGATGACAATACTTTCTGTGATATTGCTCTTCTTTCTGTGCTGCTCACAGCCATCGACCATTGATCATCCTTAGTGTCCTTCTCGCTGATTGACCTCTGCGATCATAATTATGCATTAAAGCAGTTTTTCACAATGTGTAAAAATGGGTTTAGGTTTTTTTTTTAAATTTGATTTTATCATACTATCTTTAGAATCCCCCATATATATATATATATATATATATATATATATATATATATATATATATATATATATATATATATATATATTATATATATATATATATATATATATATATATATATATATAATAATAATAATAATAAATTCTTTAAGCGCCAAACACGGCGCATAAGGCAGAAACCAGTGCTCTCCAGGTTGTTCGTTGTGACGCCACTCCTCTTAGCTCTTGCACATTATTTAGGCCCAACGTTCTTCCTTCTCTTTATATATATGCCCTAGTGTAGATAAGATAGTACTAATAATGCTACCCCCAAATTGTCTTCGCCCTGGAGGTATGCCGTAAAGACTGAAGTCTCATTTGGGGTATACAATTACTGTAAGTTTGGGAAGCATTGCCTGACAAAGACCAATATATGTGTCTTACATCGCACGTTTTGGAGCCAAGACATCGAAGTGAATAAGACATGAATATAAAATTCCATCTCTTCATCAAAATCTACGTGCACGTACTCAAGATAGTCATTATCGTATCGCAAAGAACTCAATGAATCTTAAATGAAAGATAATATCAGACAAAAAAATCAGGCATCCAAAACATAAAATAATCCTATATATAAAATCCCAGCTTTTTCTGTACATAACGCTAAGGGATGCAAGTTTGCTTGAAAGTTAGACATTAATTGTATTGTTTCCCTTATATGTACTCTCCCGAAAACAGTAACACTCGACAAAGACATGTGCGCAAGTGTTAATGTATCTAACTGTGAACGGCGTGCATGTTCAGACTTTAACACCGGTTTCAAAACAAATATTTTGGTAAAATGACCACATGTGTTTCCTCCAACAAGTTGAGTGTAAGTAAAAAAATTGACAACGAAACACCCCAAGAGCATCGTATGCGTTTGAATCGTAAACGTCAGCAAAGATGGCGCAAGCGTCGCCAATTTCCAATCATTCCTTCATTTGCGATAACCATCAACAAATCTCAGGGGCAAACATTTGAACATGTTGGAATCTTTTTGAACAAGCCAGTCTTCTCTCATGGACTGCTGTACGTCTTTTGATGGACAAACAAATGTTCACAACTAACATTTTTTTTCCAAAAGTATCGGAATAATTTGTGACCGCATGGCTTACTACACTACCATTTATACGTGTTAGAATATAGAAATAACAGACGTAAAGCAAATAAGGCGTTTTCGCACAAAACGCAGGGTCATTAAAGTTCAGTTGGCAGTCACGACGAAGAGAGAAAAAGATAGTGCAGTCCCAGGGAAAATATTGAATGCGTGTTTTGAATGGAAAATTTTGTGAAGTGAGAGTTGCTATTTTGGGTTTTTTCCGTTGTTTAGAGAGAGAGACGTGTGGAAAAAGTCAAAAGCTGAGAAAACGTGTGCAAATGTAGATAATTGTACCGTGTGAAAAAAAAAATGCATCGTGTGAAAATTGGCGGGAAAAAAAGAGAAGAAATAGTATAAATAGGAGAGAAGTGCGAGAAAGGGCAGTGATTTAAAGATTTATGATTCCAATGATTCCATGATTTTGGACTTTTGAGGATTTTACAAATAGTGTTGAGTGAACTTCGTCTTTGAGAATATCAAGACAAGTTTTTAAGTAGACAAGTTTGTATAATATTTTGTTGGATATATATATATTTTTCCTTGTGGATATATAAATTTTCCTCGTGGATAAACAACCATCATTGTGAAATTTGCAGTGTTTGCCAAATGACATTAATAAACTCTAATTACATTTTCTACAATTGCTGTGTTAAAGTTGGATCATTTGAAAACCATTATACGAGATTGCTTATCACTAAACCTAAAGGGAAGAATGAACCTGGGTTGAAAAAAATGAGCAAAAGTCAAGAATCTCTATCTCAGGCGGAAAGCCTGTAGCACTTGAATAACAACAACACCAAAAGGTTTAACTCCAATTGAAAATAAAATCAATATAACTACTTGCACATTTAACTGACGCGGGCACATATAAGTCATTTTGGCACCCTGATCTGCCCTTTTCTTTTGTGAAAGCAGACAGGAATAATCTTTGTAATGGATCCAAGTCAAGAACTACAGCAGCAACAACAGCAGCAGCAACAACAAGCGTTGTATACACTACAGCAACAACAGCAGCAACAACAAGCGTTGTATACACTACAGCAACAACAGCAACAACAACAGGCGTTATATGCACAGCAGCTACAACAGCAACAGGAAATGCAACAGGCAAGCGTCCATCCTGCTAACATACCCTTACCTGTAGAGGCCGAACCCACAATGACCGCGTTGCAACGGATAACAGACACGCTATCCAATGTAGATCACTATAATAAATATAATCAAATTCGCTCGGTTATAACTCCCTTCACCGGTGATTCAAAAACATTTCGGAGTTGGCTAATGAACATAGACAAGTTTAGTTCCATGGTAAATGCTACAAGTGACAAGGAAAAGATCAAAATTGCATACTTGTCATCGGAATCTCTTGTGACGGATTGTCTTCGGCGGTGCAGATGGCAGACACCTAACTGGAGATACCAGCGCCCGCCAATTACCACCAATCGAAGTACCAGACACAGATATGTGAGCAACAATAAAAATTGCCCGAGAGAATCAAAGAGCAACAATAAACATTGCTGGAGAGAATCAGAGAGCAACAATAGATATTGCCGGAGAGAACCAGAGAGCAACAATACATATTGCCGGAGAAAATCAGAGAGTAACTATAGATATTGCCGGAGAGAACCAGGGAGCAACAATACATATTACCGGAGAGAACTAAAGATCAACAATACATATTGCCGGAGAGAATCAAAAAGCAACAATAGATATTGCCGGAGAGAAACAGAGATCAACAATACATATTGCCGGAGAGAATCAGAGAGCAACAATAGATATTGCCGGGGAGAATCAAAGAGCAACAATAGATATTGCCGGAGAGAATCAAAGAGCAACAATACATATTGCCGGAGAGAATCAGAGAGCAACAATAGATATTGCGAAGAAAACACAGACAACGCTGTTTCAGAAGCAGAACGGCACACCTCTGAAAACGACCAATTTCGTGACGCCATCAACAGAATGAGACAATATAGAAGCACATCCGACAGTGAAGACGATATTCCCCTCGCTGAGCTACGCTAGAGACTAGAATATCGAAATACCAGGTTACAGGCCGAGCAAGTTACTCCAGAACACCCTGACACCACGATAGATTCCTGCCAGCCTATTGTGCAACAAACATACTATAGAAATGAACAACCTTCAACAAGCAACTACCACTCTGATGAACAGTGGGATAGTGAAGACGAGACGCCCCTGCAAGTGATTCAAAGTAGAGTAATTTACAACAACCAGTATACTGAAGATAATGATATTCGACACACAGCACCGTCTAATGAAGAAAACGCAGACAGCGCTACATGCACACTTAAGGAAGATGATTTTATTCTTCCATCACCTCCATTGAGACACGAATCTGACCTTGACACAGCAAATCCCGAGAGTGACCACGAAAGGGTGATCAGTCCAGACAACACTGAATTTCGCACAGCAACGAAGCGCCCATATTCTGGCTCAACAGATGACTCACCACCGTTACCAAAGTTCGTGAGGTTACCTCAAGAGCACGTACATATGAAATTGCGAAGAAAACGCAGACAGCCCCACAAAACGCAGAATGAGGCGCACCAGTTCAAACCTACTTCATCCTTACCCTCGACAACTGGAGCCACCACCCACTCGACAGTGCGAAATAAGCCATCTTCTTTTGCCTTTGAAAATCTTAATAATAGGACTTTACAACAGTATTTTAGCTCTTATTTATTCTTTTCGTGACAAAAGCAAACACACTATAAGCACACGTTACACAATCGCTAACTATGTTAGAGTCGCACATTCACTCAATCCCTACACCTATTCCCCCCTCTATTTCCTATGATAGTAACACCAACATCCACCCCCTCGCCACATATAATACGACAACATACGAAATGGCTATTAACAAAGCACACACGTATTTTTCCATTGTGACACATGAGAGCTTTTTGAAATGTGTTAACTCACCGCTTTCCTTTTGTGTTATGGAAAGACAGTTTTAAAATGTTCAATCGCATGGAGAATGTATTTTACCGATTTTTCTTAATGATGCTGTTAAGACACATACCATGTGTAATCGAACAATTCGATTCGCACACATGTTACCCTTAGTTTACAACCTCAATGATCGTATATAGCTACTCACATTATTCAAGCCAATGACCCTTTCTCACAGATGTATGACGAATCAGACGTCAATTTACTCTTCCTTACACATCCAAACGCCTTTCCATCTCCTGTCACCTTCTCCAACATGCTCCATCACAGACTGATCGTTCTAAATCGACGCCCTGTTCCGAGCATCCTACACTATTCAAAAGAGCTTTACCTATGTTAACGCGTCTATCAAAATTCTATAAATACTTCTTCCGTAGTCTGGGAAACCCCTTCTTGCATTCCTGAATCCAGTCACTATGTTTACTGTCCCTCATCGACTACCTACATTACAGTCAGTACATATGTCTACCCTTATTTCATAATTATACACTGTCCACACACCAGAGGTCATGATCCGATACACTAGAGTGTCAGGACTATTGATTTTAGCTAGTATAGTTGGTGTTTTAAAATTTTAAGCGGTTTAATGTATAAATACCATGAGTACAAGAAGATTAGATGTCCACAGCTGACATCTGTAAAAGATAATGAGGACATTGTTACCCCCATTGACACAGCTAACGCCCCTAAGACCCCCGAATACATTCCCATGACTGACATTCGTTCCTCTCACATGGTGATAAACCCTACTCCGTCATTTATCCCAATATACACCCCACTCCACTAAATAACTGAGACATATATACTTTTACCTAAAATTTGACTTGGTAACATATTTTGCAAGTTGTGTAAAACTTATATGCTATTCAACACAGTTCGCGGAATGGCGAAATACTACATTTTTACATGCAAAACATGACGATACCATGCAAAATCGCTACCATGGTAACGGATATGTTCACATGTTGATAAACCTTTTATTGAGAAATAAACATCACATATTGATGTACCTGTATTTTTCTGACCTATGTCACGTTGTAAGCGGAACGCTGCAGTATATTTTTCTTGACAACTGTTGTCCATTAATATGAACTTGCATTTGTATGCGGATTTTCTATTTGATGACGAACCTATAAACAGTTTGGTACTTGGTTCATGTGTTACTGAGATCGTTCATACTCCACCACCCGATAGTTATTAGTATCGGTATTTTTGTCCTCCCTCATAGTCACGACCATTACATGCGCTGGAGATTAGAGACATATTTTTTTAAAATAAATACTGTGTAAGTGTATTACATGATCAACATTAATAATTCTAAATTTCGATTTTACGACGAACACATAGACAGTTCACCACAATTTGTCCAGATTTTTGGTGTTTAAGACCCATATACATCCTGGTAAATCACTGACCACAGTGGCAGGATGGGGTCGCCTGTATCATATGATTGTATTATGTTTACCACGTTTTATATTGACAGCTACGAGAGCGTACAGCTCCAGTTCCTATTTTATTATAAAATTATAGATTAATATTGCCATGTTTGAATATCCCCATGTCATAGTGGATATATATATATATATATACAATCTTAAATGTAGTACCTGCAACGAACATCAGCCTAACTGCATAGAACTAGTGGTCAAACTTCAGACCGTGGGAGCAAAAAAAAATGTAATACATATATATATATATATATATATATATATATATATATATATATATATATATATATATATATATATATATATATATATATATATATATATATATATATATATATATATATATATATATATATATATAACATTTTTTTTTTGCGTCCCACGGTCTGATGTTTGACCACTAGTTCTATGCAGTTAGGCTGATGTTCGTTGCAGGTACTACATTTAAGATTGTTAAATACTTAATGAATATTAGTCACTTCTGTTAAATATTGTCAAAGTATTTTTTTGTTGATTGTTTTTATTTGTGTTATTTGCACAACCGATGAAAATCGTATGCAATTATTTTTTTTTGAAAATGTTAGCATTAAGTATGTTAACATGATGGTGATGACTAATTCACAGCGTTGTTCATATTGATATTGTTGAGAAGTAGTGTACATCTATACTGTTTAATGGCGAAGTGTATTAACAAATTTTATGTATCCCCCGTTTTACACATTATATATATATATATATATATATATATATATATATATATATATATATATATATATATATATATATATATATATATATATATATATATATATATATATATATATATATATATATATATTAGGTTCCCTTGTTTTACGAAATTTTTTTATTTATTTATTTATTTTATTTTATTTTCTCTGAGAGCCTCTACAATAGGTTAGTATTTTATTACAGTCACTAGGATGAGGTAGTTAGTTGATAGTACGGAAATGTCTCCCTCTGGGATACATTTGTGTGGCCCGGTTCGTATGTGACCGCATGGCTTACTACACTACGATTTATACGTGTTAGAATATAGAAATAACAGACGTAAAGCAAATAAGGCGTTTTCGCACAAAACGCAGAATCATTAAAGTTCAGTTGGCAGTCACGACGAAGAGAGAAAAAGATAGTGCAGTCCCAGGGAAAATATTGAATGCGTGTTTTGAATGGAAAATTTTGTGAAGTGAGAGTTGCTATTTTGGGTTTTTTCCGATGTTTAGAGAGAGAGAGACGTGTGGAAAAAGTCGAAAAGCTGAGAAAACGTGTGCAAATGTAGATAATTGTACCGTGTGAAAAAAAGATTGCATGGTGTGAAAATTGGCGGGGGAAAAAAAGAAGAAATAGTATAAATATGAGAGAAGTGCGAGAAAGGGCAGTGATTTCAGGATTTATGATTCCAATGATTCCATAATTTTGGACTTTTGAGGATTTTACAAAAAGTGTTGAGTGAACTTCGTCTTTGAGAATATCAAGACAAATCTCCATCTCAGGCGGAAAGCCTGTAGCACTTGAATAACAACAACATTCAAAGGATTAACTCCAATTGAAAAAAAAATTAATATAACTACTTGCACATTTAACTGACGCGGGCACACATTAAAATTGAAGTTAAGTATTGGTGCTTTTGAATTTAATTCCCGTCTTATGACGGGCTTTTACACTAGTAATCATAATAATGCCACAAAGAAACTCAAGCATATCCTTCACTGAGGGAAGAACCGAGTTTTGCTACACGGGCACTCCCATTTAGGAGAATCAACGAGGAAGATTATTCACATATTGTAGGAGTATCTACTACATTTAGTTTCTCAAAGGAAGAATATGTCTATTGACTACCGGTGGCGTACTAAGGGCGCTGCGAGGTGGCGGTCCTCCCAGTGTGACAGCCAGGAAGGGATGCCGTCAGAGTTTATTATAATAATATTTACTGTTAAAAATATTCTTGCAAGTGTGTCTCTTGCAAGTATGTCGTATAGTGTAATTAATCCGAGGTTTCACATGCGGTTGGCGCCCTCATAATGTAAAGCAAACTGCTTTAGAAAATGTCACTGCAAAAGCACATGAATATTTAGTGTAGGCTTTCTGAATGGGACCAGATGCAGATTTGGCACCATGCTCTAACTTCTTTGCAAATCGGACACTTAGTGATTATAAAGTAAGATTTTAAACAAGTTTTTATATCTGTGTAATTATTTCTTATCTGTATGTCGTATTCACAGGACCTGGTGTTTTGGATTACCTGTGGATTACACCACATCCCACATACGGAAGACATCCCCGTAACTCCAACTATTGGCAACCATCTGACGTTTTTCTTGCTGCCCTACAACTATTTCCCAGAATGCCCTTCCATGGGATCACGTGATGCTATCTATGTGGAACACACCGATCCGGATCACCCGGAATTAGGGGTTAAAGTTGAAAGGTAATAGGTAGTTTAAAAATTATTACTGATAGGTATGCTTGTTAAGGTTACGGTAGCCGCATATAAGATATATAGTAGAGTGAAGTGTTAGAGGCTTCATTTCTACTAGGTCTAGGTTTAATGATCAAAATTGGCCAGCGTCCTTCCTTGCTGCCTTTATTTTCTCTAATAAAGAAAAGTCAGGTAATCATTATTAAAGCTGGGTAGACTGGAGTGTGATGCGACCTGGCTTTGAACCACTTTCCTTTGCCTCGAGAAGTAAGCGCTCTAACCACTCTGCCAACTGACGCTCTTTATTTCCATGAGTTCGATATTTCTGTAGACAGAAAGTTGTGGAGAGACACGATCACCTACGCCAGTGGTTCTCAACGTCGGCCATATGACCCTCAAGGAGACCATGCCATATTTCTAGGGGGCCACAATAAGATAGTCAAGTACCTTTTTTCCAGGTAACAGCGACTGGGAGGGATATGGGGGGGGGGGGGGGGGGGGGGAGGGGGGGGGGGGGGGGGGGGGGGGGGGGGGGGGGGGGGGGGGGGGGGGGGGGGCTACAGAGGTAGATGAGGCTCAGAAGGGGGCCACGAGCACAAAAAGGTTGAGAACGAACGAACGAACGAACTTTATTTTCAAAGGGTTGAGAATTGGGCACGCAGGGCCGTCTAACATTCTGCCCTTCCTTTCGCTCACCTTTCATACTGAATTCATTTATTCTCATATGCATGTTACATATCAATTTCAAGAAATTCAAAGTAAAGTAAAATAATAATATAGCACACTCATCTTAACATTAATTACTTATAAGCATGACATAACATATGTTGAAAAGTAGAACCCTTGATCTAACCCTCTAGGCATAGTACCTGAAGAAGAAGACGAAGTTCGATATTTCTTACCCATGTAAGTCCTAGTGGATCTCCACATATGATGATGTATACTCGTAGCTGCATTTCCTTTGCCAAGTTCTGCCCCTAGAAGTCCTAGCATCTGAGTCTATATTTACCTTTATAATGCCCGTTTATTGCTACGATCTGTCTTTGGAATTCCTAACCATTTGTTTTGTTTATTTGTTTCGATCCTCAGGGATTTGAATTTTCATTCTTTACCCGTTTACTAGAACTTTATGCTTGTTGTACAAATTTTCGTTGCTTTCTTGTCTGTTTTTTAAGTGTTAAATAAGCGTCAGAAATCTCTATTGGAGGACAAACATTGCATGTACAAATTGCATAAAAGTGCGCTAATTGTAAACTAGTACTAAACGGAGTAAATCTTCATTTAAATGAAAATCCGAACTACCTAGGCATTATTTTTGATCGCCGTCTGACTTGGAAAAAACAGGTTGACAGAAATCGAATGAGAGCAAGACAAAGAATGGCAATTATGAAAAAACTTGCTGGAACAACTTGGGGTGCAGATGAGAAAGTGCTTAAGACGTTGTACACAGGGCGAGTGAGGCCAGTTCTTGAATATGGCATGGCAGCATGGGCAACAGCAGCTAAGACAAACTTCGATAAAATTAGCACACTCCAAAATCAAGCAATACGAAACGGCAGAGAGACAAGTTGCTTTCTTTACTGATGCACAGTCAGTAATTGCAACGTTGAAAAGACAAAAAAATACAGACCTGGATGATCTCAGAGTAGTGCTCCATAAACTTTGTCAACGATTCAAAAGTGTTGTGATCCAGTGGATCCCATCTCATTGTAACATCGCCGGCAATGAAGAGGCTGACATAATGGCAAAAGAAGGTTCAAATCTACCTCAGCCTGATGCAAGCATAACTTTTGAGGAGGCAAAGAGTTTTATCAGAATCAGTTACAGAAACAAATGGAATGTAGAACATCCAGGGCACACACAGAATGATGCTTACTACCAGCTCCACAGAAGAGAACAAGTGGTAATCTTCAGACTCCGCACTGGCCACAACAGATTGAGATACCATCTATTCAACAAGCTAAAGATAGGAACTACCGATCAGTGTAACTGTGGCACTGATAAAATGACTGCTGAACATCTGCTTCAAAGTTGCCCCTTATATGGGGTACAGAGAAAGTGCATATGGCCGACGCTAGCTCCTTTCGTGGAAAAGCTTTACGGGTATTCAAATAGCCTCAAACTGACTACTGCTTTCTTTGAGAACATTCAAGTGGACGTCTGAGAGTGTACGAAGAAGAAGAAGAAGAAGAAGTAAACCGCTGTTAGCATCAAAATTTTATATAGTAACTGTAGAAGTACCCTTAATTTCAATGTACAAAAATATTTTGAAACACATACGATTGATAAAACCTCATATAAAAACATCTTTAACATTAATATTTAGGGGTCGGAGTGGGTAGGAGGTATGGCGTCCGCCTCAAGTTTTAGAGGTACAGGGTTCGATTCTCAGTTGAGGGAGTATAATTTATGGAAAACTGTTTTTCAGAACCAGTGGTCCTAATTATGTCATACTCCACCGGGTCTCCTGGGTAGTGAGATAGGATGCCTAGCCTTCTCGGATAATGGCGAAAATATAGGACGACCCGTGTGCAAGATGCGCACGTTAAAAATCCCACGGCAGTTGGAAATCGTAAATAGTAGGCCTATCGGACCACTACCCTGGCAAAATTTAAAAATTAGAAATCTACCCACCACAAAAATATTTATAGAATGTGGGATTCCTATATACACACATTGGGACTGTCGCCGCTGCTACGGAGTTCGTGCACTGTGCTGAGATCCTCCTTGTGTGATCTAAGGGAGGAGATCGGAGCACTGATGGAATTGTCCGTGTGTAATGAAGATAGTCTTTAAAACCAAACCAAACCAAACATTACTATTTGTCACAAATGTATGCGACTTACCTAGTCATCCATACATTCATCATTTTTCTTCTCGCTCCTTATGGAGCATGGAGCCTCTACTGTAACTGGTTTCCTTGTAGGAAGCCTACACAAGTAATCCCATGCTCCAGTAGAGGTGATTTCTTTAGCAATGTTTTGTGCATGATGATGTGCCTATCCTATGTACAACCTGTTGGTAGTCGACTTGTACGATATTTCTGAGGGTGCGGTAGTCTTAATCTTTCTTTCTCTCATCACAGACTCCTCGGGAACTAACAGGGCAGACATTAATCATCCTCAACAGGTGCCATCTCCACACCGAAGGTCGGCTGCAATAGATCTCCAACATCTTCTGTCTCTTGTCTTGATGGTACACTCTGATAGACTATTTCCTGTCCATCTCTTGATGTTATCTTCCCACTTATAGCGCTGTCTTCCTCTTGCACGTTTGTCTTCAACTCTTCCTTCTATTATGGTCTTCTGTAAGGTGTTATGTCTTTTTACATGGCCAAAATATTTTAGCTGTCTAATCTTTATCTCCATCATTAATTCTCTTTTCATTCCTAGGTTTTCTAGGACCTCTTTATTTGTTTTCTTCTCTTTTTTTTTTTGGATCGGTTTTTGCCTTCTTCTGCCGAGGCGCGTTCCTTTCGACCTATTTGGTTATATCAGACACGGCTGTTTGCGAGCGATCTTTTAGTTATTTCCCCTTTTCCCCCGACCGCGCTATTTATAGCCCACTTGACAGAGGTCACGTGGTCAGCTTCCTAATGGGAAAAACATGTGGCGATGTTTACTTTTGATAGGGCTTAATTAATGCTTTTAGGCTACTTTTTTATTATAAATACCGGCTTTAATTTTGCGTAAAGCTAGACTAGAAATGTTAGAGTAAATTTTAGAACAAGAACAAACATTTTATCACAATTAGAACAGAAGATATAATAGTCTGAAATAGTGTAAATTTACGTTTTTTTTATATTTTGTTATGGTTTGTTTATAATGCAATTTTTATAATGCAATTTTCACTAAATCGGTCACAATCAACATGCATAACAAATTACAGAAATCAAAAGTAGAAAACCTGCAGAAAATGGATATCAAAGATTTGTTTTGGTTTCATGCGTCAAACATTAATTATTGAAAGTTTAAATTGCAAGTCCACATTTATTACCTTAAAATAACACACCCAATTGTCCCCAAAACATGTTTGAATTGCTTTTATGCTACTTTATTATTATAAATACCGGCTTTAATTTTGCGTAAAGCTAGACTAGAAATGTTAGAGTAAATTTTAGAACAAGAACAAACATTTTATCACAATTAGAACAGAAGATATAATAGTCTGAAATAGTGTAAAATTTACGTTTTTTTTTTACATTTTGTTATGGTTTGTTTCTAATTCAATTTACACTAAAACGGTCACAATCAACATGCATAACAAATTACAGAAATCAAAAGTAGAAAACCTGCAGAAAATGGATATCAAAGTTTTGTTTTGGTTTCATGCGTCAAACATTAATTATTGAAAGTGTTTGTCTGTAATTTTCAGTGTTTGTGTAATGATTGCTCTTGTAAGATCTTTATAAACTTTTTGTGTGAGATATCTGTGGCAGTCTTCTTCTTCTTCTTCTGTCCTTAGCCACCGACCGTCAAAGCAGTCAGTGGCCATTACGCCTAGTGGCGTCTTAGGGCAACAGCAGATAGGTTTTCTTTGCCATTGTTTCCCATCACGCCTAGTGGCGTCTTTAGGGCAATGGCAAATCAACCCATTTGCCGTTGTTTCCGTAATCGAAGTGTCTGGCAAACGGGTGATCAGCCCGTTGGTATCTGTGGCAGTGATTCCCTATAAATGCTCTGCTATTATAAGCCTGTTGTATGATTTTGTATTTGGCTAGTACCTTGTCCATGTGTGAGCAAACTGGACCAGACCTAGTACACAGATCTTGAAACTGAAGTTTGGCCAGCGCATCTTGTGCATTTTCAAGTCTAACTTTAAAATTATCTGTCTCCTCCTTATCCTCACAAAGTTCAATACCTACCTGAAAAATTCAATTTTAGCTCCTAATTCTTCTGCCTATTTCCAGTTCCTACTAAATCTCTTCAAGTTCTTAAAAGTACTAATGTTTGCATGTATCTCTTGCGAATTCTCAAATATCTTTGCGTCTATTGTATCAGCTACCTGTTCTAGAAGTCTGTGGTGTTTCAAAACAATGCCTAATAAAATATGAAGGTAAGGAGGAGCTACATTTTCAATTTCAATCTCTAACATTGGTTTGTGTAAACAATTATGGTAATGTGCCACTTGCCTTTTATTCCCTTTCCCATATTTCATATATCTATTGTAATCTCTTATCAACATGGCCAAACTTCTTGGTTTGCAAGTTGTATGCTCTCTGGATGTCTTTGATGAAAATGTTTGGTTTGTCTGGAGCTCAAGGAATATACCCATGTCTGTGGTGTCTCCAGCAAAACAAGGAAATAATCCCCGAATAAGAAAACAACAACTTGTTTACCATTCCACTCTAAATATTTTAGTGACTCTATCTGAGCTTTCATGCCATTCATAAATATTTCTATATTATCATATGTATCTCTGACTCTAGCCATTGATAAAAGGATGGTATTAGATTTAGAATTTGGTTTCTCTAAATTTACTACCTGCATTGTAACTTTGAATGAAAGAAGATATACAAACAGTTACTTAGAATTCGCTGGCAGCCGTCGTGTGCACAGGATTGTCTACCAAAGAACACCAATGGAACAGTCCTTATCTCACACACAATTAAAAAAAAAATTCATATTATAAATAGAAGATTAACAAGACTTGAAAGATAGATCAAATTATGTGGAAGTAACCTATCTATAGCTTTACATGTTTTCTGACGCTTATATACGTAGCTAAATATCATTATAAATGAATGAAAATGCAAAAACAGATGGTGCTTTACAAAAAGTTATTTTTTTACTACCTTATTTAAGATTTGTGGGTATCAGGAATGCGTTTAAAGGGATTTAAATGCTATAAAATCTGGTGACAATATGCTTGTTCTTGTAATGCCACACTCACAAAACTGACTACCACACATTCTCAAGATATGAAACCAAAAAAAAAGTATGTGGAAATAATCTTTAGCTTCCCTTCGAGAAGTCTTTATAATTATAAACTCAAACGAATGGGCCGATTTTTAGATATTAAATTAATAAAAAGATTACTTATTTTATGAATTTCCTTAAATGATGACGCTGTTTTCAAAAGTCTGTAACTCCGTCAAAACTAATTTCAAACAAATAAAAATGCAATCAAAAATAGAACACAGAACAAAGTTATAGTACACAAAAGAATTTTAGCTCTGTGTTTATCCAGAACGAGTGTGTAATGATTTATATTTTACTGATTTTACTCACACATCAGCTGATTTTCCCCGCCAAAATCTTAAATAGTCTTTTACGGTGCACACAAAATTTTATACCCGGTGTCAGAATTCCGGTCACCGAAACTAAAAGAGCGCTCTGGTACAGAGCGCATTAACCATCCAAAAAAAGTCAACTCTGTTGACTGTTAACCCGAACAGCGTTGATAGATACTAAGTCCTGAAAAAGACCAACATTATCTATCTGCTAGCATAAAGCCCTAAAAAGGACTCGCCAGCTGCGCCAACACCCGTGCTAGTCTGTGCGTTTATTCTTCTCTTTCCATGAGACGCAGACATTTATAGTACTTGACTTATCCATTTCAAATAAATTGTGTGTAAAATTAGGAATGCACCTAAAAAAAATAAACAAACAAATACTATTATACTTAATATTACTATAACACCATGCTACTTACTCGTATTTAAGTGAGTAAATTGTATTTACAAAAATAGTAAGTCTATTTTTTAAAAACATTTTTATTTGATACTGCAGTGTCGCAGAACTTAACGTATGTAAAGGAAGAAGGATGTGTAGGAAGCACATAGACCTTTAGACACTAGTTTTCACAGAGGTGAGCTAGTGTTGAGGGAAAGAGTTAACAGAAGGGCACAGGTTGGTGTCAGTGATTCTCTCACCTTTTAGACTACCAACTGTTGTACTTTTCTGGCGACGACTAACTCTTTCTTACTCAAATCTTTCTGAAGATGAACTAGCCGTAACACGTAATACAAGGAGGGTTGAGTATGTTTTTCTAAACAGAACATACAATCTACTAAGTCAAACTCAGAATGATGGTGAGTTACAGAATGTACATAATTACTTTAATTACAGTAGAAAATAAAATCAATGTTGTCATGTACTTTGAAAAGAAATACTAGGAAATTTAGAACTGTCAGTGTCTTTGGTTAAGATAAGAATAAGAGGCTATTTTCCTCACTGACGAAAGTTTATTCCTATGACTATTTCTTGGAAAAAGTGAATTCTGATTTTGACCTGGGTTTTAAGTAGACTTATCTGCTTGGACTTCTCCTGGGCGTCTCAGTAGGTAGGAATTACCAACTGGATAATGTGCTTCAGTGGGGCTACAGTCCAAGAGCATCTTAGGCTTTTCGTTAACCTGGTTGTGAAGTTGAGTTATGATGTTCAGGTGCTGACGAGGTGCTGAATGCTTAAATGCTGTAGACTGCTCAGGGTTGCTGACTTGTGATCACAGCTAGGTTTGAGACGTAAGCACTAGTTCTCTCTGTAGCATAGAGCAACTAGGCGGTTTACTCGCAACAATCTACAGCAATCAAAATCCAGAAACTAAGATTCTGCAACTGCGCTGAGGAAGATAATACAGGTAATTAATCTTCTGTTTTATACAGATATATTAACTACAGCCACTCTGAACATTTCGTCTCAGAATGGTGCCTAATAATATATTTACCTGAACCGTGACGTCAGTCTTTTGCTTAAAGGCGACTGTCCATTTGTTTACAAATTCCTGTCTAGCGGTAGTCTCACACTGGTCAGGTCAGTCAGGTCAACCTTTGTTACAAGCAGACGCCTGGCCGTGTGCGTCCATGCGTGACTGCATTGGAGGAACGATGTTTCATTCACTCGTCCATTGAACAACATGGTTCTTCTCTCGTTCCCAACAGCTTTCTTCATCACATTCCCAATATAATTAGAATGTAGTACTTTCAGATATCAGCCAGTACTTACATCATTATAATGCATCAATAACATTCATAATACATAAATGCAAAATAGCTATCAATCTAATGTAAAGAAATAAAACCACAATATTAAGTATTTCACACTTTACATCCATTAACTAATCCCTTGATATTAGAGTTAGCTAATTAAGCGAATACTGAGAGTTTGCTTACCGCTCAGGACTTTATCAGCAGCTTAAGAAAATAGATTTTGAGTAGCCTTTACTCTCAAATCACATATACTGTTGATATTAGGTAGCTTGAGGCTTCTATTCTATAAGCGTGCGTTCTCTTCCAACTGTTATCAGCAAGTGATTTTAAAACTCAGCATATGTTCGCATGAAGTTAAAACATTTCTGATTCCCACGCTAAGTTAATTATTTCCCGTCTCTCGTTCGGCCATGCCGGAAGATTTATCGTGGCGGTCTCCATTTGACCACTGAACACGGAAATATAATCCTCTGAGAACCACTGTCGTTTCGACTAAGCGAATAAATTGAATAGACGTCTTTACAGAAATCTCTTTAAATGCCTTTGTAGAAGAAGATAGAATTTGGATCGTATGACAGGACTATAAGTGAAGACTTGAAAAACAGCTAAAGAACAGATCGCAGGTGCAACTATTTCGTAGAGAAAATAGACAATATGTGAAGGAATAGAAAAGTAAGGAATTTTAACATAATCTAGACGAAACCTTCGAGCACTCTGTGACATGCAGGAAACTCACTTCACATAAATCATTGTGACTAAATTATTTCCCTTCACTTATGTTTACACAGGTACGGGAACTCCAGAGACCAGTGCCTGATACCAAAACCTACCCTAGAGGAGGATGTTGCTGCGGATCCAAATCAGATTCTGGCAAATTATTAAGGCCCTTGCCCTGACGATTACGTGAATCATTCTTAAGTCTAAACACTACTTTCGAGTTTGCACGAAGCATAAGCACGTAGTATTCAATACTAGGTCAAAAATGTGTATCACTTTAAGAAAATTCTTTAAAATAGTTAATGAAATGAAACAATATGCTTGCCTGCATTGTGGATTTCTGTCACATGTACTTCTTTGGGTCTCCAAGGAGAGATAAGAAATAGGCCTCCTGATCCGTCAGAATACCGTAAAAGGCGACTAAAATGTGGTATTGCTTGGGGCTATTTGAGTTAGGCCTGAGGACCTTGAATGTGGAAATATAGAAGAGCAGGGCGTATCTCATGAAACGAGGAGAAAACAGATAAAGAGGTAATAGAAAAGCTTGGAATAAAGAGAACATTAATGAAGGGGATCAGGCAGATAAAATATTTTGACATATAACAGACATAACACGTTCCTGAAAATCAAATAGAAGACAGAGTTGAAGGCAAACGTGCAAGAGGAAGACTGCGCTATAAGTGGGAAGATAACATCAAGAGATGGACAGGAAAGAGTCTATCAAAGTGCACCATCAAGAGATGGACAGGAAAGACTATATCCCATCATACCATCACTCAAGAGTTAGAAGACGCTGGAGATCCACTGCAGCAGATTTTCGATGTGAAGATGGCACTTCATCTGATCTAATTAACACATTTATATAGCAATGTTAAAATTGCCTTTGTTCTTGGTCCTATCAAGTAAAATATGTGCCTTCGTGTTATTCAATAATCAATAAACATGTTTGCACGCCCAGAGACGGGGCAAATTTAAAAAAAAACCACACTGACAAGACTATTGTTCAGTTTCTCGACTTTTCTCTAATTTACAAAAAAGGTTTCAATATTTTTGCTCTGGTCATGAAATTTTATTGGCAAAGCATCGAAATAATAAAATATTATAATGAATCAAACAAATTCTTTGTTTAGTGAGATTTATTTTATTAAATTTTACGTACACACTTACTTAGTCGTTTCTATTCCCCTCTGTGGTGTAGAGGTTTGTCAGAGAGAGCGCCATACTATCCTATCGGCTGTCTTCTTCTTAGCCTGGTTCTGATCTAGTCCTCGGTCCTTCAGAGATTGTCTAATGTTGTCCTGCCAGCGAACTCTGGGTCGTCCTGGAGGTCTGGATCCCAGAGGTCGCTCATATTTGTCGTGGTAGCCGATCTTCTCCCGTTCTGCAGACATGGCCAAACCATTGTAATTGTGACTGTTCAACTCGGGTCTGCAGAGGCTAGGTTTTCAGACCATATCGTATCACCTTGTTGTTATCAAATTTTTAATTACTTTAATTATATATGTAATATCTTTTGTAGTTTCTGGATATCTCTGACATAATTGGACGATGATCAGTTGTGACGATACGGTTCGGCGATCTCACGTCCACTCATCAGTATCACCTTTTTCTTAATTTTTTTCTTCCTCTCACTCATGGCTATTATTTGGCATACTTTTTGCCCCTTCATTCATTATTTTGCTCTATGCAGAATCTAGTAGGGTGAAGTTTCTAACACTCTACTCCTCTAGGGACGTATCTGCTTTACACGCAGAATTATTTACGTTCCGCAAGGTAAACGCGATAATACCAGGTAATTATACCGGTCATACGCTTATCTATTCTCTCAGTCTGACCACCCTTTGAAAAGCGGCACTCCAACATTTGACCCCAGTGAAAAGCTGATGACCGTGTTGACACAAGCTTGTATTGTGCGTACGATGAAAGGAGACAACATTGTCTGAATAGACATCTGTCTAGCGGAGGCACGCAGATAAAGGCGATAATTGGATAACCTGTCGGGATAAACATCTTGGCGGAAGACATTACGCCAGGAAAACATGGTCACAATATACTGGGAGGCATTATAGGTGCAGTCGGAACAATATTACGTCTTATTATAGAAAGGTCACGCGTGGAATTTTAAATTTAAAAATTAACACACGCGAGGGGGTATTCCGAATTTAAACTTTCTCAGCCAAACTGTGCTAGAGAGATTTGATTGGTTTGAAGTGAGAGCCGGAGTATACAATGAATTCTATTAGAACATTCGGCGGAAACACCATCTGTGATTTGAACTGAGAGTGAGAGATATAATCTAGTGAACTCATAAACACAGAACAGACAGCTTCGCAACTTCATACGAGCAACTCCCAACAGCCAGTAAGAGAAGGATTGGACCTAGAGTTCCTATATCAAAAGTGACAGATCGACAGTATTTGGGCAGCTCTGAAACCCTAAGAGTAAACCCGCATAATTAAATACACTGACTGTAAAACTTCAGGACCAGGACTTTATAAATACAAGACTGGCAACCTAGGAATTGTATCATCAGTCATAAGAGAAATAATATCCCAGACCAAGTGTATCGCAGAACACCCGTCGAAGAGGAATTACTAGTTTCCCAGGGCAAGTGTATCACATAACACTGTCACAAGAGGAATTTCTCAGACGAAATTGATTCGAGAGCATTTGCACCAAAATTTCTCGCGTCCATCTGAAAACCTGTGCAAGGAAGATCGTGTATTCCCAAAAATTTGGGTTCGTGGTTACAATCCATCAGACGATTTGTGCTACTAACGCCGCTAGTGTTAGAGAAAAGCATCCACCATCACCGCCTACAAAGGACGAGAGTGTGGAGAAGGACTTCGTCATCACAGAGTTGATGAACCACAGCTGCAGGACTCACTCATACAAGCTAAGTGCTAACTAAAAAGCACCAGAAAAAAAGGACATTTCAGTTAAACTTTAAGTATAAAGTTAAATTTCCACCTACGTCTCAATGACGAGAACTTTATATCCATCAAAATTCCACTAATCTTTCCATATTTATTTTAACCTGTTAAAGACTATTTCACTATTAAATTTGTTACCTGTTGTTTTAAAACTAAACAATAATAGTTGATTTAGTTATATGCATGAAAGCAAACGTATGGGCCAGAATGCTTAATCTATATATAAATACTTAGACATATATTTACACTAAACAGAGCTATACCTTAGAAGTGGGATTTCGTTTGATTACACCAACTGGGGGCTTGAACGGTGTCACGTAGGTCTTTATATCATTAAATTACCTACATCTACTTCCTATTCTCTCACCCTAATCCTTTCATTTTATTATCTTTCCTTACTTGTTTTTCCTGTATTTTCGCATCACTCGTTTGCGAAAAATATTTTCTTCAGTATTCTCAAACTTTACCTTGTGTGTTTTCTCATACTGGGATACGTAATTCTATTACATAGATGTCAGTCTCTGCCGGTCGAACCATAGCTGTGAATATACAGTTCTCGCCAGACATTCGTCTGCAGTTTCCCCGGTCAGAGCGCGGCCCGACCGGATTTCTGGGCCTGGGGTGTGAGAAATTCGTTTCGCTGGACATGAGCAGACTTTTGGTCTACCAGTTTCACCTGACACTAACGTAGGTGCTAAAACTGCCAACCCGCTTTCGCCCAGAGCAGACGGTTGTCTGAGATTTGAAACTGACACGCGTACATCTTGGTCAGTAGGCGGCAGTTACGACATGTTAGGTGTTAAACGTATCGTTTAAGCCGGAAAGGGGAGAGCATTTCGTTCTACGAAATAATAGTTCATCCTTTGTCTGGTTTAAAATATTAAACCTAGTTTGAAACTTTATCTTCATTCTTTCTCTATAATCGCAGTAGACAGGTTGTTCGCGAAGAGTAGAGCTGTATAAGCGAAGTTTCTTAGTTTGTTGCGACAATTTGTCGAACTTCTAGACTTCCATAAATATAAGCGTATAATTCTTAATTGTGCGATACCCTGTAGTGCTGTGTTTGAGGTAATATATATTATATCTAGTATTTTGTGAAATGATAAAGTGTTAAGTCGCTTATTTCATATTTCATTAGTTAGATTTTGCGCAGAGTGCCTAATTTATAGTTTGTATTATTTTCTAGTGACGCATACAGTGGAAATACATAATAAATAATATTTCTAAGCTTAACAAACTAGTAGCTATAAGGAATTTAATTTAACGGCTAATACTCAGTCGAGAATATTTTTATCAAACTTATAAAATGCTAGATGCGACATCAGTGAATAGTGACGGAATACGCACCATATTCCTAATTCCTGATGATCGATTTTATATAACTTATTTCACCGGAAGTTTAAATAATAAGTCAAGCTGTAGACTTGCTGTTTTAAATGTAAGTTATAAAGAGTATATATATGTAAATTATTTGATATGTGTTCTTTCTTTTATGTAGTGAAACGGTGGTACCCAACTTGCCAGCGTTTAGTAGCCTGAGAGACATATTTGTGAGAAGCATAGACATTTCCTATCTTTAACCACGTGGGGTTTTTTGTTTGTTTCAAGTAACACGGGTCTGGCAGTGAATAAGCCATCAGAGAGAGACAGTAATAGCAATCCCACTAACGGTTTCTAAAGACTAGAAATATATATATTGGGCTTTTGAGCCAGTTCATATTGCTCCACAAATTTAAATGTACAAGCTGCCTGGCGGCGAGAATATTACAAGATTAACATTCCGACAGAGATTGTGACTAGTATTGTGGTGACCAAATATAGTACCTGCCTGAAAGAAGACACCGATCTGACATTCCTTAAACCCTAGAATCCAAAGCTAATGACATTGTGCTCTGCTAACTTTCGTGCCTGGACAAAATTTATGTGACTTAATCAGACATTCGAAAAAAAATTAGAACACCCAAGGAATCGTTTCCCTGAGACAGAGAGTTCAGTACGTCTTTTGGAACTGGGGGTTTCTTGGTCGATGACTGCATTTTTTCGGGTCTGTGCGAAGGTCCTAGAATTATGATGTTCCCAGAGGCAGCGAGCAAAGTTGTGAGTATATATGTGTGAGAAAGGCCATGGCGGAATGAATGAGATTACACAGGTCTGAGTGTTATTTTACCGGGGTATTATTGTCACCCATTTGCTGTCTTAACTTTTTTTTAATCTGCAGAATTTGTTACAAAAACTAGAGTTTCTTTTTTCTTAGGCTAAATCAGATTATTCAACTCTGTTCATACATTTACGAGAAAGAAAGAAACCTCTTAGACTCAACCCTATGTATCTATAACTCTTTGGGCCATCATCTGTTCTCTTAACGGGGCTGTGGGCTAAACCTAGAGTAAGATTCAAACGGGTTATCATCCTTGTAGCATTTTCTTGAATTCTATGACTATTTGTATATGTTTTTCCTTGATGTAATTTTTGGTGTTGTGAGAAGATTTTTTTTAGATGATAATAATAAAAATCTCTCTTGAACTAAATCAGTGCGTTGGTCAGCTCGTTCAAATACATATAAATTCATTGTTATAGATTCCCACGTCTGTGTGTTTAACTGTCGTCACGTGTGTGTGCGTGCCCGTGAGTAGATAGAGATATATTAATATATATATATATATATATATATATATATATATATATATATATATATATATATATATATATATATATATATATATATATATATCTGTGTTTAGACTGTCTGACGCCTTTAAAAGCGGTCGTAGAAGATAGGTGAGAGAGAGAAGATTATCTCGATTCTCAAAGACAGCCTCTATATCACATTCTATCATCTCACGTGTGGGAAATTCTATTGTTTTTTTTCACCAGCTCTCACTGTATCGATCACTCATTCCAACCTATTCAGAAGGGACCCACCCCAGTCTTAATACTCCTATCTAAAATCTACGACAAATGGTCGCTCGTTACCGGGAATTGAACCCAAAATCCTAAGGCGATACGACAAATGTGGTCTCGCCCGACGGATTTTTGAACTTAGAATAGGAAGACGAGTACGACAAATGTGGACTTGTCTATAGGGATTTTGAACTTAAGATTCTTTATTCTGTAATAGAGTAAGAGTGTGATGTCTTGTGAGTTTTGTATCTTTTAAAAATAATTTATCCCCTAGACTAACGATCTGTTTACGGGCGTGCTGACCACACAAACTGATAAGTTTTTTTTCCACAGCATTTGAACATTATACATTTGGTTTACAGGTTGATTTTGTCGGAATACATGTTAATTAATGATTTTGTAATACTAAACGCTGGTAAAGTTTTGTGAGTGTATAACATTCACAAGGGTTCTGAAGAAGTAGGTGTTTGAGCAAAGCTAAGGAGTGCGTTTCGGACTATTCGTCCAGATTAATTGCCTCCCTTACCCTAACTGTCTTCAGGGGTGAACTTAGAGTGGATTTTATAATTAAGGGATTATTTTTCTCTTTAATTTTTGCAATAATTATTTTGCTTTTCCACTGTAGCAACTTATTTTTCAGAAGTAATCTTAACTACCATTTAGTTGGCGTAGTCGTGTTTTGCATTAAGTGCTTTATTGCCGATAATAGCAGCGATAGTTAGATTTTACTTTGGAGGAGGTATCCCAGGGTTAAGGATATCATCTTTTGAATTCTTGGTACATTTTTTTTCTCGTAAGTGGTAGGAATCAGAGTATCCTTTTCTAAATTTCTTTCTCCACTACTCTCAGTCACTGACATAATATGGCCGAGAGGGCAAAGCTTAGACAACTCCTCAGGGACGAAGCGAGAGAGGAGGGACTGGAAGGAGAGGAAGCGAAAGCTTTTGTCAGAGACGAACTTGAGAGATATGATGCGGAGAGGAAAGCAGCTGAAGCTAAAGAGGAAAAAGAAGAACTCAAGAGGAAAGAAGCAGAAGCTAGAGAGAGGGAAAGGGAAGACCGTCTTTTACAGCAGAAGAAGATGGATGAAGAAATGGAAATTCGCAGGATGCAGCATGAGGAAAAAGAGAAGGAGAGACAACATGAGAAGGAGAGAGAGGAGAGACAGCTTGAGGAAAAAGAGAAACAGAGACAGCACGAGTTAGCTCTCAAAACTCTAGAATTCCAAAGTCGTGGTGCTGCCTCTACCTCCAGCAATGGAGAGTCTTCTCCGCATTCTTCCTTAACTGATCCTTCTAATACTCAATCTACTCATCTCACTGCTATGTCTTTTCCGCTAGAGTCTTTCCCTTGTCCTAATGAGAAGATTGACACTTGGCTAGAAAAATTTGAGAAAATTGCAACTCTGTACGGTTTAGAGAGGTCGCGTTGGAACATGAAGCTTTCCCAGGCTTTGAAAAGTTCTGCGTATGATGTTTACGCCAAACTGGAAAGCAGCCAACAAGACAACTATGATCTGTTGAAGAAAGCGTTACTGGAGCGCTTTGAAATGAACGCTCGCAAATTTTTGCAACTGTTTCGCAACAGCCGGAAAGAGAATTCTGAAACTTTTCAGCAGTTCTCGTCTCGTTTGAAGGGTTATCTGACAAAGTGCCTAGAGCTCTCACAGCTCCCCTCTACCTATGAAGGTCTTGAGGAATTTGTTTTAACAGAACAAATAAAGAACACATTGTCTGCAGATACCCGGAGATTTCTAGCTGAGCAGGGTGCAGAAAAGCTCGAAGACATCCTAGAGAAGTCTGAGCGTTACCATAATGCGCTGGCTGAACTACCGGCCACAAAGCGGAAACCGACAGAGGAGCATTTTCGAAAACATAACCTAGAGCAATCTTCTCAGGCTTCTAACCAAAATAACCACCGAGAAACTGGACCTCAAAACCCCCCTCCTGAAAAATCCAAGTTCTACAAGAACAAGTACCCCAACCACCCCAAACAGTCTGATCAACCCGACCGCCCTACATGGCAGCGTGGCCAGAAAGGTCAAGGTGGCAAAGGGAGAACCCCAGAGCACGGGACATATGATCAGACCGAGCACACCGAGCCGAAACGCATCGGATGCTTATTAACAGTCTCGCAAGGTGGAATTATTGACAGTGATTCCCAACCTGTTGGGGATACACCCTCAACGCGAGGTTCTGTTATTTTGAACGGTTCTCAAACTTCTTGTTTATTTGACACGGGGCTTTCCTATGATTGCATTGTTGCCAGAAACCTGGTTAAACTCGGTCAAGAGACAGCAGAGACCGTCCAACTTTGTGGAGTTCGTAAGAGTGATGCACCTACAGCGCTTCCCATCGCATTGGTGGAGATACACTCTGACTTTGTCAGAGGTGTGATCAAAGCGGCTGTTATGGATGATCCCATCTACCCAGTCATACTTGGCGGGAGATACGTGTGTATTGGGAAACCGGAAGAGCCGATTGTGGCAGCAGTAACTACAAGAGGGCAAACGAAGAAGGAACGGGAGCCTGCGCTTAATTTGTTACCCATGGAACTTAAAGAAGCGCAATACAAGGACCCTACTTTGGCACCCTGCTTTAGGAAACTGCCCATGGCTAAGGAACCCAGACAGCACGGGGACATTTTTTCTAAGGATGGCGTACTGTATCTCATAACGGGCAAGCCTGACCAAGGTTACAACCAACTCCTAGTACCGAAACAGTACAGAAGCCAAATCCTAGAAATGGGGCACTCTCTTCCCTTCAGCGGACATATGGGACAGAACGCCACAAACCAACGTACAACCACTCATTATTGGTGGCCAGGAGTAAATACTGATATTATCAGATATGTCAAATCCTGTGCCCAGTGCGAACGTGTGCCACCCAAGCAACGGACACCCCCAGTCTCGTTGGGTGAAATGCCAATAGTGGGAACACCATTCGAACGGGTTGTGATCGACATTTTAGGGCCTTTCGAAAGGACTAAAAGAAGGAACAGGTTTATCCTGACCTTAGTCGATGCATGCACGTTATGGACAGAAGCTATACCGCTAACATGCGCAGATGCCAAGCATGTCGCAGAAGCCCTCGTGCAAATTTTTACTCGGTTGGGATTCCCTCAGCAAGTGTTGACGGATAACGGATCTCCATACCGAAACCTGTTGATGGATGAGATCGTTAAGATCTTGAGGACCCAGCACATCCACACTAAGCCATATACTCCGGCCGGAAATGGGCTCGTGGAACGTGCTAATGGAAACCTCAACATGATGCTAAGTAAACTGGCACAAGTGAAACCTGAAGATTGGGATCTTTGTATTCCTGCAGCATTATTTGGCTACAGAGAATCTCCTCATACTTCCACAGGATTTCCGCCAGCTACACTTTTATTCGGCAGACCTATCAAGGGGCCGCTTGAAGCCTTACTTCAGTCTCTGACAGACGAGAAGGCGGATGAGACAGTTGTCTCAGCCAGTAAATACGTGTCGGTTTTAAAGGAAAGGTTGAAACTAGGGTGGGACTTAGCAACGACTAACTTTAAGCGAGCTCGCACAAAGCACGCTAACCGATACAGAATAGTCGCGAAAGAGAGAGAACTGGAAACAGGAGAGAAAGTTTTGATGTTACTCCCGACCGAGAACAACCAACTTAAGATCGGATGGCAAGGGCCGTTTACCGTCCTGAAAAAGATGTCTAAGGCTAACTACCAGATATCTATTCAAGGAAAGGAAAAGGTTTTCCATTTAAATCTCTTAAAGAGATACTTGGAAAGACCAGTGCCGACCTCCGACCATCTCCTGACGATCGCCAGAGCTGACGAAGATGATGATAGTGGCAGGGATATTCCACCGCTATCACAGGAAATCTTTCAAAAATGTCAGAAGCGGCGTCGCTCTTTCAAGCGCGCATGGGAGACATTCCAGAGGAAGGAAACTTTGGGGAGTAGACTTGAGTAGGAATTGGAGAGAGATGGAGGGGGAAGATGAGAGGGAAGAAGACAGACACCCCGAAGCTACGGTTATAGGAAATTTAATTCCATAACGTAGACATGGAGTGCATCCATATCTTAAGGGGGGACGTCCTGTCACGTAGGTCTTTATATCATTAAATTACCTACATCTACTTCCTATTCTCTCACCCTAATCCTTTCATTTTATTATCTTTCCTTACTTGTTTTTCCTGTATTTTCGCATCACTCGTTTGCGAAAAATATTTTCTTCAGTATTCTCAAACTTTACCTTGTGTGTTTTCTCATACTGGGATACGTAATTCTATTACATAGATGTCAGTCTCTGCCGGTCGAACCATAGCTGTGAATATACAGTTCTCGCCAGACATTCGTCTGCAGTTTCCCCGGTCAGAGCGCGGCCCGACCGGATTTCTGGGCCTGGGGTGTGAGAAATTCGTTTCGCTGGACATGAGCAGACTTTTGGTCTACCAGTTTCACCTGACACTAACGTAGGTGCTAAAACTGCCAACCCGCTTTCGCCCAGAGCAGACGGTTGTCTGAGATTTGAAACTGACACGCGTACATCTTGGTCAGTAGGCGGCAGTTACGACATGTTAGGTGTTAAACGTATCGTTTAAGCCGGAAAGGGGAGAGCATTTCGTTCTACGAAATAATAGTTCATCCTTTGTCTGGTTTAAAATATTAAACCTAGTTTGAAACTTTATCTTCATTCTTTCTCTATAATCGCAGTAGACAGGTTGTTCGCGAAGAGTAGAGCTGTATAAGCGAAGTTTCTTAGTTTGTTGCGACAATTTGTCGAACTTCTAGACTTCCATAAATATAAGCGTATAATTCTTAATTGTGCGATACCCTGTAGTGCTGTGTTTGAGGTAATATATATTATATCTAGTATTTTGTGAAATGATAAAGTGTTAAGTCGCTTATTTCATATTTCATTAGTTAGATTTTGCGCAGAGTGCCTAATTTATAGTTTGTATTATTTTCTAGTGACGCATACAGTGGAAATACATAATAAATAATATTTCTAAGCTTAACAAACTAGTAGCTATAAGGAATTTAATTTAACGGCTAATACTCAGTCGAGAATATTTTTTATCAAACTTATAAAATGCTAGATGCGACATCAGTGAATAGTGACGGAATACGCACCATATTCCTAATTCCTGATGATCGATTTTATATAACTTATTTCACCGGAAGTTTAAATAATAAGTCAAGCTGTAGACTTGCTGTTTTAAATGTAAGTTATAAAGAGTACATATATGTAAATTATTTGATATGTGTTCTTTCTTTTATGTAGTGAAACGGTGGTACCCAACTTGCCAGCGTTTAGTAGCCTGAGAGACATATTTGTGAGAAGCATAGACATTTCCTATCTTTAACCACGTGGGGTTTTTTGTTTGTTTCAAGTAACACGGGTCTGGCAGTGAATAAGCCATCAGAGAAAGACAGTAATAGCAATCCCACTAACGGTTTCTAAAGACTAGAAATATATATTGGGCTTTTGAGCCAGTTCATATTGCTCTACAAATTTAAATGTACATGCTGCCTGGCGGCGAGAATATTACAAGATTAACATTCCGACAGAGATTGTGACTAGTATTGTGGTGACCAAATATAGTACCTGCCTGAAAGAAGACACCGATCTGACATTCCTTAAATCCTAGAATCCAAAGCTAATGACATTGTGCTCTGCTAACTTTCGTGCCTGGACAAAATTTATGTGACTTAATCAGACATTCGAAAAAAAATTAGAACACCCAAGGAATCGTTTCCCTGAGACAGAGAGTTCAGTACGTCTTTTGGAACTGGGGGTTTCTTGGTCGATGGCTGCATTTTTTCGGATCTGTGCGAAGGTCCTAGAATTATGATGTTCCCAGAGGCAGCGAGCAAAGTTGTGAGTATATATGTGTGAGAAAGGCCATGGCGGAATGAATGAGATTACACAGGTCTGAGTGTTATTTTACCGGGGTATTATTGTCACCCATTTGCTGTCTTAACTTTTTTTTAATCTGCAGAATTTGTTACAAAAACTAGAGTTTCTTTTTTCTTAGGCTAAATCAGATTATTCAACTCTGTTCATACATTTACGAGAAAGAAAGAAACCTCTTAGACTCAACCCTATGTATCTATAACTCTTTGGGCCATCATCTGTTCTCTTAACGGGGCTGTGGGCTAAACCTAGAGTAAGATTCAAACGGGTTATCATCCTTGTAGCATTTTCTTGAATTCTATGACTATTTGTATATGTTTTTCCTTGATGTAATTTTTGGTGTTGTGAGAAGATTTTTTTTAGATGATAATAATAAAAATCTCTCTTGAACTAAATCAGTGCGTTGGTCAGCTCGTTCAAATACATATAAATTCATTGTTATTTCCCACGTCTGTGTGTTTAACTGTCGTCACGTGTATGTGCGTGCCCGTGAGTAGATAGAGATATATTAATATATATATATATACGGGGGGGGGTCTGTGTTTTAGACTGTCTGACGCCCTTTAAAAGCGGTCGTAGAAGTAGATAGGTGTAATTACACCTAACAATCTATTCCCAAGTTTGCAATCTGTAATAATCAACTAAGGGAGAATACTAAAAAAAATAGTTTCATCTATATTGAAGGAAACTATGTACAAACAAATTTATATCCCGAAGGAACCTAAACCCCAGTTTTCATTCAATGCAAAAAATTGTTTGCAGTTTTGACAAAATAAGGACAGACTCATTTTTCTTCACAGCAAATACATTTTTTTTTTTTTTTTTTTTTGGTGTTTTCAAAATTGAGTCAAACCTCGAATCAAATGTTTTCAACATTTTTCAAATGTCAAACCTCGAAATAATTTTTCTTTCCTCAAAGGCTTTTCAAAATCAGGAATCAAATTTCTTTTAAAGTTTCAAATTTTTTTTGTCGGTTTTTTCAAAATACACGTGACTGTGCTGGTATAGTTAAATAAAGTGCGTGCAGTAGGATTGCATGTTATCGTAGAACCACGTAATCAGGGTAAACGATTTTACATAAAAAAAATGATGTCATGTCATTTCACCAGGTTTTTTTGGTCAAAGAATTAGCTTGAAGACTGAAGGGGATTGGGAGACAACATACTCCTTCTTTGTTCTGGTCCCCATGGGGTTAAATCGAACTCGTGTGTGCGTTTGGGTCACATGACGCGTGGGAACAGCCAACGCAGGGAACAGCCAGGGAGATCGGGTTACATGAAATTTGGATTAAAAAGATTTAATGTCAGCTTATTATTTCTGTCACAGTTTTTGCGCATCTCTCTCTCTCTTCTCTATCTTTTTTTCTCTATGCTCTCTTCTGTTTCATCTTTCGTTATCTGTTAGATAAACAAAATACGTATGGTAAAGCCCTTAATAGCAGCGTACGGTTGGCTAAGCTGCTAGAGAGCATTGCCTGTCAAGGCAAAAACTAACTCAGTACCGGTTCGAAAACCGTTGTAACGTCACTCTCCAATCTACCCATCTGTAAATGGGTACATGACTCTGCCCTTGCTTTAGAGAAGGCAAAGGCAACAAAGAAGAGAAATGGTCAACCCACTTCATACACATAAAGCTGGACCTAGTAAAATGAAGTCTCTCACACTTCACTCCCTATGGTAGTATCCTGTACGGAAAACTAACTTTAAATTCAGAAAACATTGAGATCTTGAAAGATCTACATTATTAAAATAATGTTCGCAGATTTTACATGGATAAATCACTATCATGAGTACAAATGGAAAATTTTCAAATTTTCTCTCAGCATTACCTGTCTTGACACCCTGATGGATGCCTCGAACCTTTAGTCCTGGGGTTTCCGCGCTTTTAAGTGCCGGCGGGGAGAGGGCGAGTTCTAAATTTCTTTATCTTAAAAATGCGTTCTTTTTCCCCCTGGCGTCACCTACGGTATCTACCAAATAATCCCTATGTGAATCTACCGGCAGATCGGTTGCCGACCCCAAGTTTGAACTATAAGACACGCTGATTTTTTGGTATTAGCGGAGGCACAAAACAATATTTGTATTGTTCGATAACGACATAAACGCACGTGGTAATGGAGTTGGTTCGGCTACGTTGGTTATTACGAATTGGTCATTTGGCAGTAAGCGATTTGGAGCTGGTTAATAATGGCATTCGACTACTTCTGACCTTTTCTATCCCTTATCTGAGAATTAAACTGGGCTATCATCCCTTATCTGAGAATAAAACTGGGCTATCATCCCTTATCTGAGAATAAACTGGGCTATCTTATTGGTAGAATCTGCTAGACTGAGAACGGGCTGGTAAACTGAACTGATAAAACAAGATATCGAATAGCAGTCATCGATTAGTTCCAGTAAACGCTGGCGATACAGGGACCTAATAATTTATTTTAGCTATAATGAATTGTTTTATTTGGTTTTTGTGGTGAGATGTAAAGTTAGATAGGAAAAAAAATTATAGTTCCCTGAAATGGAGAAGAGAACTGGTGAAACTAATGGTAGAAATGGCACTTGACATGTCAGATAGTGATTGGACAGTTCTAGATGGTACCTATAGTAAGACAGTTGTGAAGTAAGTCACTTTCTCGCTAGACAATATCCTATGCTCTCTCTCTATTAATAGGTTTAGTGTCAAGTGCAGCTCGTTATTTATCATCACCGATTAAAAATATTACATAATTTTAAATTCCAGACACGAACACAAAATTTAGAACTGTAACTGGAATTTTAACAAAATCAATCAACTTATTATTAATACTTTATAACACAATATATCAGTACACTTTAATAATTAAAGAAATTTTGTGAAAACTGCAGAAAGGTATTTACAAAAATCACAAACTGGAATTTAATAATTAGTCATTGTTTTTTTTCATCATATCGGCGCAATTTGTTCTTTAATGAGCGTTTTACTTAACGTACTCCTTCAGTTAGTGTCGCTGTATACACTTATGTATTTTGATCAGTGTAGACTTTCTGAGATACTTAATTCTCTTGTACAGGTAGACACAATGCTACTTCACAGGCGATGCAGAGGTAGTCCTTTACTCACATACAACAATCTGTTACTATGTTTCTTACCAGAAGCTTTGTTGCGACTCTCTCTTGAGTAGGATACACCTGAAAACATATGCACCAGACTATGGTATCTGTTGTCTACAACCAAGAATGGATCCTCCGATGATGGAGACGGGCCACTATTGATCAGATTCCTCATTTAGACCAACAAATGCCCGAAACTGCCTACTGCATTTTCATGTCCTGAATCTAAGAATTAAGTCATAGCAATCAATACAAAACTAAGACTTATTGCAGTTACTCCCAAACACCAAATACCTGATTGAAACCATACAAATACATAGCTTACATGCACCTATATATACCTTTGTTACACAAACCCTCCAAACAACCATTATCAACGTCACTATACGATTATTGACTAATATTACTGTACAAGTTTGAAACATAAGCTATACTCTAATACCACTACTATGTACATAATAATAATTATCTAGATAATTATACTGTTACCTACTACTTCCTACTGGTAATCCTTAACTCTATCCTCATCCAAACAAAAACCACAAAATTCACTAATTACTACCCCCCTTTTCCTGTACCAATTCTATTCAATACCAAACCCAAAAAGACTAGCATAAATACACACCACCTATCCCCCTTACACAATCAACTACAATCAAATACCCTATTCACTCCTACACCCTTAACAACAACCCGTACTACTAATACATTATAACATACTACAACAATAATACCATACTACTATAAAAAACTACCCCTAAAACCTCCCAACCCCTCTATAACAACCTCCACACACAAACAACACAAAAACACACACCACCACCAAACACAACAATCACCCAAACCCCACCAACTACAACAACAACTCCCCACCACACACGGGACACACCCCGACCAACCAC